>CM053595.1:146699536-146750582 GCA_028646575.1 Pseudocheirus occidentalis | reverse complement strand
TGGCTTCTAGAATGCCTCTTGATGGGATGCAAACCCATGGGAGCTCATGAGCTATAAGAGTAGGAGTAGCCACCCACAGAGTTACCCCTAAAATACAATGCCCCCTGGAGATCCCACCTACAAGTTCAAGTGCAAGTTAGGGGAGCAGTCCAGAGCGGCTGCTGCATGAGAACCAAGGACCAAAGGAGATCATAGTGCTTGGCACATTGTAGGGGCTATATAAATGCTTAGGCCCAATTAAACTCCAACACTTCATTGGCCCTAATTTTACCAGTGTGGACCCTTCCTCCCCAGAGGTGGAGCTAACATCCAATATTTTGTAGATAATTACCCAGGTTCAGAATCTTGGCATCATCCTTGACCCCCTCTCCCCTATATATCCAGTCAGTCTCCAAGTCTTGTCAATTCTACCTCCACATTAGCTCTTCTTTCCAATTCCTTTTCTCTACTCACACAGCCTCTAACATGGCTACTGGTCTGGACTCAGCCTCCTAATTGTTCTTTTTGCCTTAAGTATCTCCCGTCTCCAGTCCATCTACCAGTGGCCAAAGAGAATTTCCTAACGTATGTCATTCCCCAGCTGGATAAACTCCCGTGTCTCCTTATTTCCTCCAATTCAAATACAGCCTTCCCTGGCATCTAAAGCTCTCCATGACCAGGCCTCAGTTTACCTTTCCAGCCTCATTATCTATCACTCCCCTTCATGCAGTCTTTGGTTCAGCCAAAGTGATTTTCTCGCTCTTCCTCACACATAACTTTCCATTTCTCATTCCTGTATCTTTGTACAAACTCTTCCCCAATACACAGAATGCATTAATAATAATATTTTCCGTTTATATAACACTTTAAGGCTTATAAAATGCTTTACGAATATTCTCCCTTTTGATCCTCACAACAACTCTGTGAGGTAGGTGCTGTTTTGGCTCCCATTTTACAGCTGAGAAAACTGAGACTGGGGGGTATTAAGTGACTTTCCCAGAGTCTCACAGCTAGCTCATGTCTGTGGTGGAATTTGAACTCAAATCTTCCTGACTCCCAAGTCCAGCACTATGACCCCCACTGTACCTATTCCTTCCTATTGCCTACCTATTCTTTCACCACTGACTCTTAGACACCCCCCACGTGCCATCAATAAGGCCTTTCTCAGTTCTCCCTGTGATTTATGCTTTCCCCTGACAAGTTACCAGGTAGCTATTCTACAGTTGTCTGTTTGCATCTGTCCACGTTGCTTCCTTCATTGAATTGCTCCTCAAGGCTTTTGTGCCATTTTGTCTTTTTATCCCCAGGGCCCAGCCCAGTTCTGGTATCTAGCAGGCACTTAGTAAATGCTTGCTGATTGATTGGTCTTTCTGAGTGGCGGCAGCCAAAATATCAATCACCCAGCAACCAGTCTTCTAGGCCTGGAGATCTGCAAACTTAGCTAGATTAGACTCAGACAAGAGACAGACGGTCCATCACGGGGCCCATGCTCAAAGCCTTTGAGGCAGCCGTGGCTCGGGGAATAGAATGTTGGGCCTGGAGCTTGGAAGACCTAAGTTCAAATCTCACCTCAGACACTTACTAGCTGTGTGATCCTGGACAAGTCACTTAACCCCATTTGCCTCAATTCCTCATCTGTTGAATGAGCTGGAGAAGGAAATGGCAAACTGTTCCAGTCTCTCCTCCAAGAAAACCCCAAATGGGTTCAGGAAGAGCCAGATACCACTGAACAACAAGAAGCCCTGAAGTCAATGTGCATTTATTAAACACTTAGAATTTGCAGGGTGGGGCAGCTAGGTGGCTCAGTGAAATAGAGCACCAGCCCTGGGGTCAGGAGGACCCGAGTTCAAATCCAGTCTCAGACACTTAACACAAAACTAGTTATGTGACCTTGGACAAGTCACTTTATCCCAATTGCCTTCCAAAAAGCAAAGAAAAAGCAATTTGCCAGGCACTGTGTTAATCACTGGGGATAGATACAGGCATAGACAGATATATACATATATACATACATACACACATATAAAATCTCTCTCTCTCATATGGGTGTATGTGTATTTTATTGTTGTTCAGTCCATTTGTTGTGTTCAAGGAATTCAAACTCAGATCTTCCTGACTCCAGGCCTGGAACTCTATCCACTGAACCACCTAGCCTCCCACATATCACATTATTGTTATTAGTCTATTCATTTAACCTCCTTGGGGAGGAGGGTAGGGGGGAAGTAAGTTTTCATTCATAGATGTATTTCCTCTAGTGGCTAGAATTGTGTCTTACAAAGTCGTTGCTCAATTCAGTTCAGCATTTCTTAAGCACTTATTATTTTTTCCCATTTAATTCTAAATTTTTTTCAGTTTTTCAATTGTGTGCTACTTGTCATGACCTCATTTGGAGTTTTCTTGGAAGAGAAACTGGAGAAGTTTGCCATTTCCTTCTCCAGCTCATTTTATTGAAGAGCAAAGTGGGGCAAAAAGAGTGAAATGACTCATTCAGGGTCACACAGCTTGTGTGTATCTGAGGCTGGATTTGAACTCAGGTCTTCCCGTCTCCCCATCCAGTGCTTTATCCACTTCACCACCCAGTTGCTTAATTCTTAATTTTAAAAGCCCCAAGTAAATTGAGTATTTCAGTGACTGTACATGAAACTACAAATCTCCATTGTATAAAATTTGCCTTTCTTTTTAAGTACATGATAAATTCAACACATCATTTGTAAAGTTATAGTATTCCTACACGACCTCACCTTCCCATCTCCCTACCTCCTAAAAGTACAACAACATTTAACAGCCTAGCTCTCCCCAGATTTTACTGAAAGTCACTTCCAGATATGGAATATTAAAACTCATACTATGAAAAAATTAGAAGTAGATCACATCTCTCTCCCAGCTATGTAGAGGTACTATGTTCTTAACCAAATAAGAGATTTTTGTTCAGTCCTTTCAGTCGTGTCTGACTCTTCATGACCCCTTTTTTGAGGTCTTCTTGGCAAAGATATTGGAGTGGTTTGCCATTTCCTTCTCCAGCTCATTTTACAGATGAGAAGGCTGAAGCAAACAGGGTTAAGTGACTTGCCCAGGGTCACAAAGCCAATGTCTAAGACTGGATTTGAACTCAAGTCTTCTTGACTCCAGAAATAGCACTTTATCCACTGGGCCACCTAGCTGCCCAAATAAGAGATAGAGGACATTGGAAGATAAAAGAGATAACGCTGATTACTTGAAAATTAATCATAAAAAAGGGAAAAGGACCCGCATGTACAAAAATATTTGTAGCAGCTCTTTTAGTGGTGACAAAGAATTAGAAATTGGGGGATGCCCATCAATTGTGGAATGGCTACAAGTTGTGGTATATGAATGTAATGGAATGCTATTGTACTATAAGAAATGATGAACAGGCAAACTTCAGAAAAACCTGGAAAGACTTACATGAACTGATGCTGAGTGAGGGGAACAGAACCAGGAGAACATTGTGCACAGTAACCGTCACATTGTGTGATGACCAGTTTTAATGGACTTCGCTCTTCTCAGCAGTGCAATGATCTAAGACCATTCCAAAAGACTCATGGGAAATGCTATCCACATCCCTAGAAAGAGCTACAGAGTCTGAACGCAGATCAAAGCAGACTATTTTCTCTCTCTTTTTCTGCTTTCTCATGGTTTTCTCCTTTTGTTCTGATTCTTCTATAACAACGTGGCTAAAGTGGAAATATGTTTTGTTGTTTTTTTTAATGGGTGCCTACCTAAAGTTAGATTATATGAGAGGGCCTTGATGCCAGGATAAAAAGTTTCAGCTTTATTCTATGGGTGATGGGGAGCCTCTGAAGTCCTTTGAGAATGATGTGTTCTGGCTACCCTTCAGGAAGGTTATTTTGATAGCAATGGGCAAGATGGACTATAGAGGGGAGAGACTAGATGCATGGAGTACAGTGGGAATAAAGAGAAGGGCAATAGTGGAAAAAGATGTCCTGGAGGTAGCATTTCCAGAATTTGACATCTGATTGGATGTAGGTGTACTTCGATCTTCCTCAAGAAGGCTGAGTGGCAACCAGACTGTCCTTTCTATGGGTACTAGAGGTTGCCTTTTCCTATGGCTTTCCTCTACAGGATCCATCACCCTCAGAGCTTTTTCCACCTAAGCACAGGTTAGTGCCTCTTTCAAGCTTTCCCCTTCTTTCGTTACCTGCCTAACTAGAGGTTCTCCCCTTTACCCTTTTCTTTCTCCTTCACCCTGTCCTTTGTTTAAGATTCCCAGGCTCAACAAATGTTGAGATTTTCAAAAGCTAGTAGTTCCTAGTGTTCTGAAATTCATCTTCACTGCAGATTCTAATAGTGACATTGCTGACTGATCCCTGTGCTCTGCGGTCTGGGTCATGGCTCTCCTAAGCCCTGATCCTGTCTCTGTGAGATGCATGAGGAGGTGATGGTGATTCCATCCAAGGTGCCAGTCTGGGTGCCTGGCACACGAGGAGTCCTGCTCAACCCACAGCATTTCTCCTTCTTCCCTGATACCTAAATATCATGGGCAGGAAGTCTTTCAAGAGCTAAAGGAGAGGAAAATCAGGAACCTTGGGCTCTGTGTACCTGAATACAGCTCCTGCCACTTCCCAGGATACCACCAACCAGTTTCTCTTTGGCCGCTATGTTGATGTTCCTAGAAACTTCCGCCCTGAAAAAAAAAAAAAGAAAAAGAAAAAAGGGAGGAGCAATTACATAGTATAGTGAATATAGCACTGGTCCTGGAGTCAGGAGGACCCGAGTTCAAATCCAGGCTCAGACACTTAACATTTACTAGCTGTGTGACCTTGGGCAAGTCACTTAACGCCAATTGCCCAGCCTTCCCTCCTCCAAAAAGAAAAGAAAAGAAAAAGAAACTTCTACCCTAGAGCCTTCCCCTCCCCAGGACCTCAGCCACGTTTCAGTTCACTCCTGCCTGGACTCTTGATTCTCCTCTTCTTGTCTGCTGTATTGTTCTCCTTGTTTCCCTTTCTTCTCATCTCCCACTCCCACTTTTCTAGGCCCTTATTTGTCATCTTCCCCTACTAGAACATAAGCTTCTTGATTGTAAAGACTATCTTGCCCACCTATATTTATAAACCCAGTGCCTAGAATACTTCTCTCTCCCTCCCTCTCTCTCTCTTTCTCTCTCTCTCTCTCTTCTCCCTCTCTCTCTCTCTCTCTCTCTCTCTCTCTCTCTCTCTCTCTCTCTCCTCTCGCTCTTCTCTGCCTCTCTCACACTCTCTCCTCTCACTCTTCTGTCTCTGTCTCTCTCTTCTCCCTCTCTTCTCCCTCTCTCTCTCTTCTCTGTCTTTTCTTTCTCTTCTCTCTCTCTCTCCTCTCTCTCTCTCTCCTCTCTCTCTGCTGTCTGTCTCTTTGTCTCACTTTCCATTTCTCTCTGTCTCTTTCTCCATCTCTCTCTATACACATGTACACTCATGCATACATAGATATGTATAAAATCTGATTTGAGTCATACATTAATTCTGTCAGATAAGCACCACAGGTATTATTTCCATTTTACAGATGAGGAAACTGAGACCCAGAGAGGTTAGATAATTTGCCTATGGTCAATAAGACGTGTCCTGCCCTCATGGCATTTTTAATCTAGTACAGGAGATAAGAGGGGCACATAGATAATTATACTGTAAGGTAGAGCATGATAAATGAAAGAGGAAAGAAGGAAGCTACCAACCCCCCCCCAGACTTTCTATTTTACAGAGGAGGAAACTAAGGATAGAAAATATTGCCCAGGAAGCTGAGGCAGAAATGACATAGCTTATTGACAGTTGCATGGTCAGGCAAAGCTCTCTGACCATAGACTCATTGCTTCTCACCCCACCAGGATTTTTCCTTCTTATTATACCTGCTTCTCAACATGCTTGGGCTTATTTCTCCTCCCAAACCTTTGTTGCTGTTCAGTCATTTTTCAGTCACATCCAGCTCTTCGTGACCCCATTTTCTTGGCAAAGATACTGGAGCGGTTTGCTGTTTCCTGCTCTGGTTCATTTTACAGATGAGGAAACTGAGATCAAGTGACTTGCCCAAGGTCACACAGCTAGTGTGTGAGTCACACAGAAGTGTCTGAGGCCAGATTTGAACTCATGAACATGAGTCTTCCTGACTCTAAGCCCACTGCTCTATCCACTGCACCACCCAGCTGTCCAGGCCTTTACCTATCCCCCAAAGCACTTGATTTTGAGTCAGAAATAATGGGCAATTTATGGTCTATTTCCCTGAGAACATTTTTTCTCCCCTCCCCTTGCAGACTCACAGGGATCCTGTGCCCTGACCTCATGTTCCCCCTCCTCCTGCAGACCTCACCCAAGGGCCCAGGAGGAGAGAGGGTATCAAGTTGTCTTTCTGTCCCCAGGACAAGTGCCAGATGTCAAGGACACTGCTGTCCCTTCCAAGCCCTGTCTGCAGTGATAGGTCAGTCTGCTAGCTCCCTCCCTCCGCCCGCTGTGACCTCATAATTTCCAGCCTTTGCTCCTAGTCGGAGATTCCCCAGGTCTGTGACTTTCTTACACTACAGATGACCTTTTCTCTATGTCCCACACCTGCCACTCTCAGACCTTCTGGAGCCAAGGCTTTTAATGAACTCCACAGTCAGCCAGTCTTGAGCTTGGGCCTTGAGACCGAGCACCTTAGCTATCCACCCCAGGCCTGACCCCGTACCAAATCCTGTTGCCCAGTTTCCCGATGTCTGTGCCATCAGGAAGGGCACAGGCTGCTGCTGTATCTGTTACAGACATGGAAGGGGAACTATTACAGCAAAGAAAGAAAGATAAAACATAGAATCACTGATTGGTAACAAAGTACAGCAGAGAAAGGACGGGCTTTGGACTTGGAGGACCTGGGTTCCAATTCCAATTCTGTTGCCTATGCTTTGTGTAACCTCGGGCAAGTCATTTCCTTCCTCTTGGCCTCAGTTTCTCCATCTGTAAAATCAGAGGGTGAGTAGATGATTCAGTTTCCCTTCTACCTTCCTGCTCAAAGTTTATGATCCAAGTATGATTTTCTAATAGGGACAATGTTGTAACATGGCCTAAGAAATGATTGTTAACTAGATAGGCAAGAGACCAGGAGCTCATTGGTACCTTTGTAGACAGTAGGCTAGAATGCAGAGAGGTCACACAGGGTGTCATAGCCTGTAGGCATCAGACGCCAAGACTGGACCCCAACTCTTCACTCTGAGACCAACTCTTAGAGGGAATAAATTGTACCATCTGCTCTTGTGGTAGAGGCTCAAGGCCACATTTTTATGTTGTTGCTGTTGTTCAGTTGTTTTCAGTACTCTCTAATCCTTTGTGATCCCTTTTGGAGTTTTCTTGGCAAAGATGCTGGAGTGGTTTGCCATTTCCTTTTCAATTTATATATGAGAAAACTGAGGAAAAGGGGTTAAGTGACTTGCCCAGGGTCACACAGCTAGTAAATGTCTGGGGCTAGATTTGAACACAGGAAGATGAGTCATCCTTACTCCAGGCCTGGTACTCTATCCACTGTGCCACCCAGCTGCCCCTAATTTATATATAATCCACCACAAACAAGACAGGATAGGTGGGAGACTACAGGTACAGAATGGCATATACATTATTAGACAAAAGTCACTATATTGGTTTTTCTTTCTTTTTTCCCCAAGGGGAATATTAGTAACTGTTTTATAAAAAACATCAACACATTTTTTTAAATTCACTCCTAAGCAATTATAAATGAAATTGACCCCTCAATCATCCAGAGTAAAACTTTAGAATTGGTAACAGTTCCTCCAGCACAGCAAAACAGTAAGACATGACATACAATTGTACCAGCGATGCTTTGCTGCCTGGCATTGTCACCTAGGCAACACAGAAGCTCACTCAAGCTCTCCAAACAGTCAGAGGACTTCCAAGATGGATGGAGTCGGTGCCCCAGAAGGGCTAAAAGCCCTCTTTCTCTAAGAGAGGAGCTACAGGACCAGACCTTCCCTGGGACAATGCAAGTTCCCTTGTCACTGTCTTTAGTGAGTACTTTGAGGAATAATAATGGGAGCAATTGGGAAAGGGAACAAGTCATTAATTAAGTACCTACTGTGTGCCAAACACTGTGCCAAGCACTGTACAATTAATGTCTCATTCAATCCCTTTAACAACCCTGGGAGGTAAATGCTACGATGGTCCCCCTTTTATAATTGGGCAATCTAAGGCAAACAGAAGCTAAGTGACTTGCCCAGGATGATGTCGTTAGTAAGTATCTGAGGTTGGATTTGAACCTAGGTCTATCCTGACTCCAGGCTACAGAGCCCTATCCATTGTGCCACCAAGCTGGTTGAAACTTCCTAATAATTAGAGCTGTCCAAAATGGAAATGGGCTGACTCAAGAGGTAGTAAGTTTCCTAACTGGATGTCTTCAGGTAGGTGTTATGTGATCACTGGTCATAGACGTTAGACAAAGGATTCCTGTTTAACTATGAGTCAGACTTATCTAGTCTATGTGGTCCTTTCCAACTCTGAGATTCTATGATCCAGCTAGCCAGGCCTTCTTGCTGCTCCTCACCCTTATACACTCCATCTTCCTCTTTGCTGTTGCCCAGGTTGTGCCCTCCATTCTTGGAATGGATGTCACCCTCACCTCCCCTTCTTAGAATCCCTTGTTTCCTTCAAACTCTGCCCAAGTGACACCTTCTACATGAAGTCTTTCCAAATCCCTCCAGCTTCTAGTGCCCTCCCCACACCCACCTCCAACAAGTCAAGTAAACAAGCATTTATTACATCCTTACTGCATTCCAGACAGTGTGCTAAGCCCCAGGGAGGGCAAAGGCAAAATGGTCCCTTGTCCTCAAGGAGCTCCCAGTCTAATCAGGAAAGACAGTGTCTCAGACATACAAGCATCTATGTATATACAAAATGTCTACAGGGAAAATTGGAGGTCTTCTCAAAGGGATTAAGGGGAATCAGGGAAAGTTTCTTACAGGAGGTGGGATTTGAACTGAAACTTGAAGGAAGCCAGGAAGAGCAGTAGATGGAGGTGGAGATGGAGAGACATGGGAACAGCCAGGGATAATGCCTGGAGTATCTTGTGTAAGATGCCAGTGTCACTGACTCTAAGAGTAATAGAGGGAATTAAGGTATAAGATCACAAAGGTAAGAAGGGGTCGTGTTCTAAAGGTCTTTAAAATCCAAAGCAAGGATGCTATATTTGATCCTAGAGGGAGTAGGGAACCACTGAAGTTTATTGAATGTGTGTGTGTGTGTGTGTGTGTGTGTGTGTATGAGAGAGAGAGAGAGAGAGAGAGAGAGAGAGAGAGAGAGAGAGAGAGAGAGATCAGGCTTGTGCTTTATAGTAAAATTAATTTGACAATATGGAGGATTAACTTCAGTGGGGAGAGACTTGTGATAGGCAGCCCCCCCAGAAGGCGACTGTAACAGTCCAGATGTGAGGTGATGAGGGCCTGTGCTAGAGTGGGAAGCACATCAGTGGAGAGAAAGGGGTATAAATGAAAAATAATCAATAGAGCTTGGTGACAGATTGGATATAAGGGTAGGAAAAATTGTTCCTGTTCATCCTCTGTTCTAGAAGAGGACCAGTGACATGGTCCTCTAATTAGGACACTAATTAGACATGATGATGTCTTTGCATGTGTGTGGATTAGATTTAAGTGAGGCAGGGTGGTGCAGAGTCGCCAGTGTCCCTCAGAAGGTGGTAGTTCTGAGCCAAGGCTGATCCCTAGACTGAGAGCCTGACGGAATGGAAGGATGGCGCTGTCCTTTATGGTGATAAGGAAGACAGGAGGCAAAGCAGGTTTGGAGGGAATGTTGAGCTTAAGACGTCTACAGGACATTCAGTTCACGGTATCCAAAAGGTATCTGGAAATGAGGAGACAGGGTAGGGCTGGAGAAATCCATCTGCCAATCATCTTCATGGAGATGATAACTAGTCCCCAGGAAGTGATGTGATTACAAATACTGTAAACAGATAACAGAAGAGGGGGTCCAGCATAGAACCCTAGGGGACACCCACTATCAGTGGGCACGACCTTTAGAAGATCCCATTTATTTTGGTTTTGTTTCGTATTTTCTACTTATTTATGCACTTATTTCCTTCAATAGAATCCAAGAACCTTAAAGACAAGGAGTTTTTCATTTTTTCCTTTGTGTCTCCCTTACCTAGTAGAATGCCTGGTCCGTAACAGGTGCTTAATAAATGTTTGCTGATTGATTGATTGAAATAACACGGGTAGGGGCAGCTAGGTGGTGCAGTGAATAAAGTACCGGCCTTGGAGTCAGGAAATAACATAGGTATAACTGTTAGTCTATCGCTGGAGCTGGGGCCCATTGGCCTAAGGCACATCCCATGAAGTCTAAGAGTGAGTACCTTTAAAATAAAAAACACATTTATTTTGAATGTCAGAAAATTCCAGTCTCCCTAATGTACAGTTATTATAACAAAGGCTCAAAGCCTCCTGGGCCATTTCTGGTGCTTGGGCGTACTTATTCACTACTGTTCCTGCCCTGTGCTAGTCCTGTACTCAGTACTCTAGGGGGACAAAAAGGTGTAAGATGAGGCCTTTTTCTAATATGGAAATAAGTTTTGCATGATTTCACATGTATAATAGATATATTGATTGCTTTCTCAGTGGTTTGGGAAGGGGGGACATGAAGAGGGAGAGAATTTGGAGCTCAAAATTTAAAAAGAAAAGAATGTTAAAATAAATCAATAAATACTTTTTAAAAACACAAGGAAAAAAAAAGATAAGGTCCCTGTTCTCACTTGTTCTCAAGGAGCTTACAGTCTAGTAATAGGAAAAGGTGTAAATTACATCTTATAATCCCTGTCCTTGGTAACATATTTCTGGGCCACATTCTGGAGTGTTAGCAAGAACTATCATAGGTCACCTCATGAAGTCATTGCTGTGATTGTTGGTTATTCAGTTGTTTCAATTGTGTCCCATTCTTTGTGACCCCATTTGGGATTTTCTTGGCAGAGATACTGAAGTGGTTTGCCATTTCCATCTCCAGTTCATTTTACAGAGGAGGAAACTGAGGCAGAGAGGGTGATGTGACTTGCCCAGGGTCATACAGTTAGTATCTGAGGCTTAATTTCAACTCAGTTCTTCCTAACTTCATGCCCAGGGTTCTATGCACCGTACTACCTAGCGGCCTATAGAGTCATCGCTATGAAGTCTTTTTGAATGGCCTTGAGTGGCCTCCCCTGCTTTTGGACCCGCATCTTATTCCTTAGCTTATGCTGTCATGCCAAATAAATGGTTTTTCCACTTACCTTCCTACCCCTCTTGTTTGTCTAGATGTTCCCATTGTTCAACCTGGTGTTGGCATGAATGTATCCATTCACTCAATGCCAGGGTTAGGTTCCAGCTCCTCCATTTTTCCTTCACTTTCAGCTTTGATCTTTTTAAGTTAAGTCCCTTTTGAACATTTATTTACAAGACCATAGATTTGGAGCTGGAAGGAACTTAGGGATCATTGAGTTAGACTGAGCACACTGGGGATAGCAAAGCAATTCACCCTGGGTCACACAACTAAGCTACGTCTAAGGCAGGATTTGAACCAGTTCTTCCTAGTCTCTAGGCCAACACTCTATCCACTCTACCACACGGGCTCTTATGGTCAGAAGACACGGGTGAATATGCTGAGTAAGTCACTCAACTTGTCTGGGTCTTGGTTTCCTTATATGTAAGATGAAGGGGTTGGACCACATGACTTCTAAAGTCTCCTCTGACTCTAAGCCAAGGACACTGTCCTCAGTGTCATAGAAGTGGAGGGTGGAAGGTTTCAAGAAGGAAATGGTGACCCACTGTATCTAATACTGTCAAAACATCTACAAGAATTAGGACTCATGTATCCTGGGCTTGTCTGAACCTGCCCAGTCCTCCTTACATGAAGGACTCTTATCATGGGGGTAGGTGTTGCCTACTTTGATCCACTGGGTCTTTAAAACTGGTGCCAATCACTCTCTTTTGGCCTCTCTGCTCCTTTCTGTCTCCAATATGATGATCCCACTTTGCTCCCAGCACAGGTGCCATGAACTGAACTGGTGAGAAGGGAAGGTCTTCCTTCCCCTGTTCCCTCTTTAACACCCAGTTCAGAGAAATGGGCCTGACTCGAACCCCCAGGTTCAGTGGGGATTGTTGCCAGCACCTGAGACCAAGAAGGACAAAAAACAAACAAACAAACAAAAAACCAACAACAACAAAACTACCACAGAAACAAAAGAAAGCAACTATCTCAGTCTTGCCAGTTTTAGAGATGCAGCCTGTTCTGGTGACTTGGCCAGTTGAAGGAAGCTTGCCTGACCACGGACTGACCATGAAGTCAGGGCCTCCACAGTTGCTCATCTGGATGAGTCCCAAAGTTCCATATGCCCTCAGGGAGCCTCCGTGCTAAGAGAACTGGGCATCCCAGACAAGCCTGGTCACACTAAGGAATAAAAAAACATTTGAAAAGGAAAAAAAAATATCTGTGGCAAATATGAAAAACAGAAACTCATCATCTAAAAGAGGGAAAGGAATAAGCATTTATTAAGAGTCTACTAAGTGCTAGTCATTATTGTTCAGTCGCTTCAGTCACATCCAGCTCTTTGTGACCCCATTTGGAGTTTTCTTAGAAAGGATACTGGAGAGGTTTGCCATTTTCTTCTCAGCACATTTTACAGAAGTGGAAACTAAGGTAAACTTGGTTAAGTGACTTGCCCAGGGTCACACAGCTAGTGTCTGAGACCAGATTTGAACTCAGGAAGATTGCACTAAATATTTTACAAATATTATCTCCTTTGTTCTTTACAACAACTTTTGGAGGTAGATGCTCTCTGAAATATGTATGCAAATGATGGCCAAAAGATATGAAAAGATGATTTATGAAAGAGGAAATAAATTGCTTATAATCCCTTGAAGAAAACACTCAACTTTACTAATAAAGAGTTGCAAATTAAAACTGATATGAGGTGCCACTGCACATCTAGTTGGCAAAAATAATTAAAGACAAAAAAACTCGATAGCAAAGTTGTAGAGAAATTGGTAGATCCATGCATTGTTGGTGAAACTGCAAAGGAGTAGAATCTTTTTGGAGAGCAATACACAGCAAAAGTTACTTGTTGCCCAATAATTGTATTGTTGGTAGTATACACTGAAAATGTTTGGGGAGGGACAGGGAAGTCATTTTTTCCCAAACTTTTTGTAGCAACATTCTTCATAATTTGCCCCCAAATTTAAAGGTAGGATAATGGTTAAATACTATTAATGGTTAATAATTAAATAGTTAAAAACTACTAAAAGCATATTGCAATTAGGATCACCAGCTGGGAAGAGTGGAAAGGCCCTGAACAGTCAGAACCACCTGATAGGGAATCAGAAGGAGGGAGAAAGTTGTTATGACATTTTCTGTGTTGAAATTAATTTATTTAAATGTAAATAGTTTGAAAGTATGTTTTATTGTGTATGTTGGCGCTTATAACAATGCACAGTGGTTGACATATGGTAGGTACTTAATAAATGTTTGGCGATTGACTAATATAATATTATACATTACAAGGAAAATGCAAATCAAAACAATCCTGATGTTTTACTTCACACCCAGAAAATTGTCAAGGATGACAAAAGAGGGGAATTGTGAATGTTGGAGCAGATGGTGAGAAGACAGGCACACTAATGATTGCTGGTGAAGATGGGAATTAATACAACTTCTGGAAAGCAACTTGGGATTACACAAATAAGGTGACTAAACTGTTCCTTCTCTTTCACCCATTTTCCACAGCTAGACACATTCCCTAAGAAAGCATTATTGACAAAAAAGGAAAGTTCCATATGCACAAAAATATTTATAGCAACACTTTCTGGTAGCAAAAAACTGGAAACAAAGCAGATGCCCGTCTGACTGGGAAATGACTCAACAAATGGGGGGGCCATGAACACTCAACCAATAGTGTCTCTTTTGATCCTTGCAATAAGGCTGGGAGGTAGCTTACTCTAAGTCGATAGTAACTGTTTCTCTTTTGACCAGCAACCCTGAGGGTCTTTTCGCCTCTCAGTTTGATTTTTTTTTTAATTAAAGGGGCCATCCCTTGACTCAGTTTTTAAAGAGGCCTTTTCACTGAATGGGCCATTATCTCACTCAAAGTGAGAACCTGGAAAGACTTAGCCTAAAAGGGCCAGGATCTCCCTTTGCATCCCCAGGCCATCTCCAGTCTTCTTGATGAATATTTGACCACTAGACCCAGATGGCTCTGCAGAAGAGTGAGGCTGGTGATCTTGCACAGCCTCCCTCCCCCAAATCCAAGTCAACTAAGTCATGTCATCATTTCCCTGATGTCATGGTCCTCTTCGAGAACAAAGGACAAACACAATCCCCAGTTGAGGAAACTGAGGTTATGTGACTTGCCCAGGGTCAGCTAATAAGTGCCTGAGGCTGCATTTGAACTCTGGTCTTCCTGTCTCCAGATCTAATGCCTTTTGTCAGCTGCACAATTTAAGCTACCTGTTTTCAGAATTCACCTGGGAAGGTGGCAGACTGGAGATCAGGTCCTAGGAGTCCTTAGCCCATAAGTCCCATATTCAGGCCCTAGGTGGGGGAGCAGCCAGAAAAGCTGTCCCAGCAGCAGCAGAAACAGCAGCACACAGCCAGAAAGGCTGCTACCTCCTTCCCCCTGGGCTGTGGGCTAAGGAGAACATTAAAAATCAGCCCGCGCCACCCCTGCTCCAAGCTGCATTGTCCACCTCTGAGTATGAGGCTTCTGTGCAATGACTGGGCTCCCCAACTGTATCTCCTTCCATGTTCTCTGGGCCTGAATAGGGGTGGAGTTTAGGGGTTCTCATTTTTAGGTTTTCAGGTTCTCACTTGGGGGAATGGGGAGACATCTCAAGGATGCCAGGTGTGTGATGGCGGTGCAGCTTCCAGATGTGGTCACAAGGGGGCGGTGTGAATCTATTTACAAATGAGCCCATTGTCATCAAGATTCTGGGATGAATTTTAAAAGGTGTATGGGTTGGGAGCTACCTTTTTGGTCACCCTTTTTTGGATGTTTTCCGACTTACCAATAACCTTTTAAAATGTGATGTCCAGAAGTGAACACAAGATCCCATATGTGATCTGATCAAGGAAGAGGAAATGATCACTTCCCACGTCTTCATGGGAAGTACTTCTCTCCCTGGTTGAATGGGGCTAGTGCCTCTGGTGTGAGGGCTGCGGAGCCGATGTGAGGGCTGCCGAGCCCTTTCCAGGGCTGCTCATTCATCTTTGGTGTCTCCCCGGCACTCAGCTTTCACCGGTGGCTCCAAGAAGCCACGTGTAGCAGGCACAGTAGCCGCACCTCAGTAAAACCATCTTGGCACATGGGCTGAACCAGGTTGAGGGTAGGTAACCAACGGGCATCCAACCCATCGGTGAGTCAGGAGGGTGGCTACCCCAAATATGTGAAGACTTTCCCCTGCAGAACGGGCAGATGAGAACAATTTGTCCCAACAGCCGAGAAGGTGGCTGCCACCAGATTTCAATGACTCCGGAAGAGAGAGTGAGGCTGATGGCTTTGTGCAGCTCTGCTTCACTTAAATCCAATTTACACAGGAGTCAAGATATCACCCCATGATGTCACTGGTCTTCTTCGGAAATGAAGTAGAAGCAACCACAGCAACCACAACTGCTCACTATATGTGGAATGGGAATCCATGTTATACATGGGACCTTTTACCCATATACTACTTGGTGTAAATGTCTGTCACATGTAGGGAACCGCACTCATTAGTTTCCCACTTATATTAAACAAGAATAATGAGCAACTTTTTTCAAATTTCTAAATAAAATCTGTATTCTGGAGGCCCTCCTTGTCATTTCTTCACATTGCAGATACAGAGATGGAAATCTCAGACTGCACACCAGTTCTCTCTCACTCTTACAACGTGACCAGCCCTGATTCTTGTTTTTTAATCCATTCATCATGCCTTTTTTGATGACAATCTTTATTATTTCATTACACTGCTCCTTTGGAGCTCCCTGTTTATTGCCTTGCAGCCTGCTCATGCCCTGCAGGTGAATGCCCTTTGGGTGATCCTCACCTTCAGTTCTTCCAAGCCTGTAGTATCCCATGACACTGAGTCACTTAACAGAAAACTGGCATTAAAAAGATGGGCCTTCATTTCTGGGAAAATCGTAGGGTCATTCAAAGAACTTTGTAATTTCACAAAGACCATGCAGTTCATTCTCAAGCTCGTGTGCAGGACTAGGCCCAGCTCATAGTCCAGTTGTCCTGTCTATCCACAACATCTGTATCGCTAGATGAATTCTCTGGGTTATCCATCCAACGGGGCATCATCATAGCTTTGATACCAGGCATTTTTCATATATGTGGCTTTTTCCACTAAGGATAGTTAGGCTGAATGAACTTTGGTGAGATTATGGACATCATTTAGGAGGCTCTGGGAGCAATCAGCACAATGTTATCCTTAAACAGAAGCATTAGGAGGACTTTACCATTTCTAGGGAATAATTCTAACTTGGACACTAAATTTGATCTCCAGGACAGTAGTGAACGAACACCTTTGTTTGGCAAGAGTATGTCTCCCTGTTTTATGCCTTCTCTGATACTAATGATATGGTTGTTGAAAAAGGTTATTTCACTATTATATCTTTTTTTTCTTTTTAGAGGGAGGAAGGCAAGGCGAGTGAGGTTAACTGACTTGTCCAAGGTCACACAGTTAGTAAGTATGTCAAATGTCTGAGGCCGGATTTGAACTCAGAAAGATGAGTCTTCCTGATTCCAAGCCCAGTGTTGTGTACTGTGGTGCTACCTAGATGCCCTGTCATGCCAGCTATTATTACTCATCAATTTTCTCATTCTTCTATCTTTTGATGGCGTTCAGATAAAAACAGTCCAAGCACATCATTGTCCTGTTATTATTCTTTTATATACAACGTTCTTCAGGCTGTTCTGCAGGTGGATAAAAGATCTGCCTATTGCAATTAAGTAAGAGTATTTTTGTCAAATCTCTGGAAGCATTTTGGGGACGACTTCAGTAAACTATAGGAAAACAAGGCTCATGTACCTTATCTTGTTCTCACATAATATGAATTTCTTCTGCTTCCTCTATTTTGCGATTTTGGAAAGTTTTTCACCTCATGTAGATTAGACATTATGAATATTTGGTAAGGTAACATTTATTAAAAATGTCCACAATCTAGGCAACACATCTGATTGTAATGATTCTCCTATTCTGGTATAGTTTATGACTGAATTTTCACTGCGCCACCTAGCTGCCCCTATTTTATTTTTTAAAGAATGTTTAATTTGAATTTATATTCATTACAATAAAAATACCAAAAAAAGCAAGAGTAGCTTATCTCATTGGCAGACTGATTCAGGGAGATTTCTTTCTTAATCATGTTGCTAAAATAGGAAATTTCCATTAGTTTAAGCTAATTTTCAATATCTCTAAAAACATCCATACTTCCCTTAGGCCAATCCCTGCTTTAACATTCCATTCTAATCAAAATTTCATTCTCCTGTCCTCCATTATTGCTAGAAATATTCCTGTCCCAGAAAAGTTTCAGAATAATGTCTCTCCAAATATCAAGTACAATCCTATTTCCTAATGGCAGGAGAGAATAAAGGTAACCAGTAATCTGTGAAATAGAGTCTACCAGTGGTATAAAGATAGCAGGCAGAAGTAGAGGCAAGTGTCTGAGGCCTCTAATTTAGCCTCAAATAGGGAATGTCAGAAACATTACACTTTTAAAAGTTTGCTGAGTTTTCCTCAGTTCTTACTGTTACTTTTCCTCAATACTACCGAAGTTAGGGATTTAAGAGTTGTCATTTTAATTAGCCTATTTTTGAAAAATGAATTTCCTTGATGTTTTTTGCAAGCTTAGCTAATAATGTGATTGACCATAACTGCTCTGGTGTGAGTGCTTTAATATTTGTGAGTGGTGAATTGCAAAAAAGAAGGGAACAGTGGCTTAACCAAGCCCTCTCCACCTGAATTTTTACCCTAACAATCTGGTTGGGGACTCAGAAGATAAATGAGAGAAAATCTCATCGATGTTGATTGCCTATTTCATAAACTTCCTAAAGCAAAGTTAACTGTGGATCCAGGTTTTCTTTCCTAGGAGCTAAACACAGCAACTGGCTATCTGATTTGTAGGGGAGAGGAGAATGGGTACTGTTGAGTCAACAATAATTATAATGGGATCTTAGTCCATTGTGTGATAGTAAAGATGTGGTCTCTACTGTGCAGTATTGATTGGGAATCTTGCTTAGGAATGCTGAGGGAAGTTCACTTGCTTAAGTCCCCCATCATTTCCTGTCAGTCAAATCAGCATTGGGAGCTCCTAATGACTTTTTTTGTATTCAGACAACCAGGCTATAATATAAACAAGCTTGAGCCTTTAGTCTCCTAAGCCAACCAAATCTCAAGGATGGCCCCAATACCTTTTAAGGAAAAACTAGCCTAACTTGCATGTGTTAGGCTACTGTACTCCTCATATACTTTCCATTTCAGCAAAACTGGCCTACTTGAAGTTTCTAGGCAAGATAACCCATTGTCCAATGCCATGCCTTTACTGTCTTTCATGTGCAGATGTGCTGTTCCTTTCTTACTTTTGCCTTTTGGAATCTTTAAATCCCTTCAAAGGCCATTTCCAGTACTGCCCCTTACAAGAGACCTTTACTGATTCCCCTACTTGTTACACTCCATCTCCACATACCAATATACTTATATCTTTTTTTTTTTTGGAGGGTGGAAGGCAGAGCAATTGGGATTAAGTGACTTGCCCAAGGTCACATGACTACTAAGTGTTAAGTATCTGAGGCTAGATTTGAAGTCAGGTCCTCCTGACCCCAGGGCTGGTGCTCTTATTCACTGCACCACCTACAACCCCAATATACTTATATCTTTAAAAAAAATTCTAAACTGTATAATTTGTGTTTTCCCTCAGTAGAATATAAATTTTTCTTTCTGTGGTAGCAAAGAAGTGAAAGTAAATGTCCATTGATTGGAAAATGGATAAAAAATTTTGGTGCATGAATTAATGTACTATTATGGCATTGAAATAAGTAATGAATACAAAAAATTCAGAGATACATTGGAAAACCAATCTCAACTGATGCAGAATTAAGGAACCTGAACCAGAAAAAATCATAGGCACAATCATTATAAAATTATAAACAGAAAGAACAACACTAAAAAGGAACCATGTTGTACAGTTATAATAACCAAGAAGCTTGGCCCTGGAAAAGACTTGTGAAAATTTTGTCATAGATGGAGGAGACTATGGGTGTAAAATCTTGTATATGTTGCCAAACTAAATCAACATGTTGGTAGGTTTTGTTGAACTGATTTTTTCGCCCCTCTTTTTTTATTCTTTGTTATGAGTAGTAGCTTACTATATAAGTAAGAACAAAAAAAATGGAAATGAAGATGATATAAAAGATCTATCCATAATTTTCCTTTTTAAAAATTTATATCTAATCCATTGAGAAGGCAAGCAATATATCAGTTACACATACAAATTAATGCAAAACATATTTCCATATTAGTCATGTAGAAAATAAAAAGCAAGAAACAGAAAGAAGGCAAAATAAGTATGCTTCGATCTGTACTCAGAGTTCATCATTTCTTTCTCCAAGGGTGGATAGATAACATTTTTTCATAAGTCCTTTGAAATTGTCTTTAGATCATTGTATTGCTGAAAATAGTTAAGTCATTCACAGTTGATCATTCTTCTGGTTCTCTTCACTTCACTTTGCATCAGTTCATATAAGTCTTCCCAGGCTTTTCTGAAACTACCTTGCTCATTTTTTCTTGTAGCACAATAAAATTCCATTACAGTTATATACCACTTGTTCAGTCATTCCCAAGTTGATGTGCATCCACTCAATTTCCAATTCTTTGCCACCAGAAAAAAGAATTAAAATATATTTGCACATATACATCTTTTTGCCCTTCTTTGATGTCTTTGGGATACAGATCTAGTAGTCTTGCTGGGTCAAAAAGTATGCAAAGTTTTATAACCCTTTGGGCATAGTTCCGAATTGTTCTCCAGAATGTTTAGATGAGTTCACAATTCTACCAATAGTGCATTAGTGTCTCATTTTTTCCACAACCCCTCTAGCATATATCATTTTCTTTTTGGTCATGTTGGTCAATCTGATAGGTATGAGGTGGTACCTCAGAGCTGTTTTAATTTTCATTTCTCTAATCAACAGTGATTTAGAGCATTTTTTCATGTGACTATTAATAGCTTTGATTTCTTATGAAAACTGCCTGTTCATATACTTTGACCAGTTAAGGAATGGCTTTTATTTTTATACATTTGGCTCAGTTCCTTATGTACTTGACAAATGAGACCTTTTTCAGAGACAATTGCTTTAAAAATTCCTTCCCAGTTTTCTGTTTTTCTCCTCATTTTGGCTGATTGGTTTTGTTTGTGCAAAACCTTATTAACTTCATGTATTCAAAATTATCCATGATACTTTCTGGGATCATCTCTATCTCTTGTTTGGTCACAAACTCTTTCCTTACCCATTGATCAGAGAGGTAAATTTTTCCATGTTCCTCAATTTACTTATAATATTATTGCTGATGTCTAAATCCTTTACCCATTTTCACTCTGTTTTGGTGAGATGTTGGTCTATGCCTAATGCCAAACGCCTTTCCAGTTTTCCTAGCAATTTTAGGCAAATGGTGAGTTCTTACTCCAAAAGCTTGAATCTTTGGGTTTGTCAAATACTAGATTACTATGATGAATTACTGCTGTGTATTGTGTACCTAATCTATTCCACTGACCCACTACTCTATTTCATAGCCAGTACCAGATTTTTATGATTAACACTTTGTAATATAGTTTGAAATTTAGTACCTCTAGACTGCCTTCACATTCTTCCCATTGATTTTCTTAATATTCTTGACCTTTTGTTCTTCCAGATGAATTTTAGTTTTTTCCTAAGTCTATAAAGTAATTCTATAGTAGTTTGATTGATATGGCATTGAATAAGTAAAATAATTAAGGTAGAATTGTCATTTATATGAGCTTGGCCCACCCATATGCAATTCATATTTTTCCAATTGTTTAGATCTTTGTGTGGAAAATGTCTTGTAATTGTGTTCATATAGTTCTTGGGTTTGTCTTGGTAGGTAAAGATCTATTTATATTTTCTTTTTTTTTTATTTTGTAGGGGGAAGGTAAGGCAATTGGGGTTAAGTGACTGGCCCAAGTTCACATGGCTAATTTTGTGTTGTGCCTGAGGCCAGATTTGGTCCTCCTGACTCCAGGGCCAGAGCTCTATTCACTGAGCCACCTGGCCACCCCATCTATATTTTCAAGATGATATAAGCTCATTGAGGGCAGGGACTGTTTTGTTTTTCATTTTGCATCTTCGGTACTTGGCACAATGTCCTATACATAGCAGTTATTTAATAAATGTTTGTTGAATTGAATTTTGTTCTCATAATGTCAACTGATTTACATCTGTTAAAATTCAATATGACCTTGTTGTAATTGGTGTTATATCTTTTCCTTTATTTATTATGTTTTTTTTGGTATCAATAATTTGGTCAGGATGGAGTTGTTTTGATTAAACACCAAATCTTTTTCTCATTTTAATCGTTCTTCTAGCTTTGTATTAATTTTAATCTTTGCTCTAACAAGTTGGTGGTCTGAGTGCACATAGACAGCTGATTCAGGAATTACTCCCACATATAATGAATCATTTCATTTTTGTTAAAACATAATCAATTTTATTTTTTATAATATTATTTCGTACTTACCTATCTGGAATGTTTTGATTCTTTTCTCAAAGAAACTATTCTGGATGAATAATTGTTTGACTTTTTTGTGGTCTGTCTTTAGCTTCTTAAATTTCCTATTCCTAAGCTATATTTTCTTCTGTTTTTTTTAGCATATGAATTTATGCTATTTAAAATTCTTTAACAAAAATCTATTTTCTTTCCTTCATCCTCCCCCATGCAGAAAAAAGAAAAGGAAAAAAAAACCTACTTGTAACAAATAGTCAAGTGAAAAAAATTACCATATTAACCACGTCCAAAAAATAAAATATGTCTCATTCTGCTGCCTGAATCAATCTCCTCACTGTCAGAAGGTGGGTAACATGCTTTGCTATTAATCTTCTAGTGTTATGCCGAGTTTAATTTTCCAACTTACTTTTTTGTGTCCTTACCTGTCTCCACACTTTTTATTCATATAATCAAATATCAAAGTATATGTTGATTTAATTTCAATGGGTTTATCAAGTTCCTCTTAGAATTCCTCTACCTCTTCATTCTCTGTAACATCATGTATGACAATAATTTTCACAGTGATCTATTTAAATATTTATCATGCAGTATGAGATTACCAAACATCCCATAACATTGTCTCTTGTTGCCTTTGTAGTCAGAGTAAAAGCCTTATCTGCCAGCTCCTCTATCTTCTCCAAGAACCTGCAAGCCATTCTTCTGTTCAGCTCTGACTTCCTTCTGTCTTCTGATTTCTATTA
This sequence comes from Pseudocheirus occidentalis, assembly GCA_028646575.1. Taxonomy (NCBI): domain Eukaryota; kingdom Metazoa; phylum Chordata; class Mammalia; order Diprotodontia; family Pseudocheiridae; genus Pseudocheirus; species Pseudocheirus occidentalis. The sequence continues at coordinate 146,728,136 of CM053595.1, read as the reverse complement.
TTGCGAGAATATCAAGATTGATACGATTTAGTTTCTCCAGTAGTATGTGTAATAATATCCCACTTACTGGTCATTGGAAAAGATCTCAGTACCAACAAGTGAGCCACTGCTATAGATGGTCTATAAACAGCGTGACTGTTAGCAAGAACCCTTTTCTATCGTTTTGTTACTGTCATTGCAAAAGCCAAAGGTGACCACATAGGACTGCAAATCATTTTGTTTTTTTTCATGGGTTACTGGGGTCAAAAAAATTCCTCAAGTAGTCAGCCTACTAGTAGTGATCTTCATGCCTAGCTAAGCAGGTTCTTAGAAAAGAGACACAGTCTCTCACTGGAACCATACTTGAAGCCTTTCCAGCACAGTTGAATAGGAAGGGTAATCTCCATACCATGACGATGTGGCATCAGAATAGTGTTGTGGAGATTGCCAGTGTCACATGCATAATCTGGAATGGCTTGTTACACTGGCCCTGCTTTTTTTCTAGACATCTGATAACTATATATTCCTGCCTTCCTTTATTTTTGGGGAGGGGGGAGGCAATTGGGTGAAGTGACTTATCCAGGGTCACACAGCTAGTGACTGAGACTGGATTTGAAATCAGGTCCTCCTGACTCCATGCCAGCACCACCTAGCTGCCCCTTACATCTTTAATTATGTCCTAGAATTTTACCAGAGATCAAAATGAGGCTTGTTGCTGTAGAGTTTGGGGACATCACTGGGGCTCCCCGTTTTTGAAAATCTGGACATCTGCCCTTCCCCAGTCTTCAGGTATCTCTTTGACTCTTCAGAGTCAACTCTTTCAGAAGTTACTCATCTTGCTTCAGCAATTACATTTACTAGTTCCCTCAATATTTTGGGATGAATTTCATCTGACTTGAACTCTTCTACTCTCCACTTGATTTGTTTTAAATTCCTACTAGCTAGTCTTCTTTCCCTGGCAAAAAGGGAAGAGTTGGAAAACTCAGGTCTTTTCTCCAGCTGTGACCATTTCATCACCCTGAGCAATGGTCCTGTCTATTCTTTGATCCTCTTTCCCCCAATGTAACTTAAAAAACCAAAAACCATTAAAAAAAAAAAAAGCCCTTTTGTTGTCATTAATTTTCCTCATCAGCCTCAGCCCATTCTGGACTTAAAACAACCCAGGCACCATTCTTAGAGATCCAGGCTATTCTCCTGTATTCATCTATTATCTTATCTTTCATAATCTACTCGCTTTCATTTTCTGGTCATTTTCTTGTTTAAGGATAATAATATCCTTATTGTTAAAGGACAATTCTCTTTGTAATTGTTTCTCTTTGTGGTTTCATAATCTCCTTCTTGATAGCTTCCCATCCCTCCTGGCTGGACTGATTTCCCTCATAATTGTAGTTTATAAAGACTGCACATGTGCCTTCTCTGAATTCCTTGAAAATCTACTTTCCTACTATCTCTTTCACCACTAAATATAAGATGAAATGGTCATTTCTTTTCAAGATTCCCATCATTTCCAACCCTTCTCATTGGTTAGAATCAGGTCTAGAATTGCAGCTCCTGCATTGGTTCCTCTTATTGAAGGATGAAATCAGCATCAAGAAAAACTCAGGGAATGATTATTGATTATGCTTTTGGCAAATAGGTCCAATAGATTGTAAGATGGTGTTAGAGAGGAATGAATGCTGAATCTGGACCCAGAGCATGTGACTTTTAAGAATTTCAGCTCTGCCTATGTGACACTGAGCCAGTCACTCTCATCACCATTCTAGGCTTGCTTCCTTATCAGTAAAATGAAGCAGCTGGATTCAATGTGCCTCTAAGACTTCTCTTTTGGCCCTAAATCTATGAACCTATGTTCAGAAAATTTTAAATTTTTCTCCTACTCTCAAATGCCTCTGGGTCCACCCTTTCTTAAACCTGAGAAGACACATTACTCCTTTCTTTACAAAACTGAAAACTTTTATTCTTCACCCAAATGTTCCTTACCATGCTATCTTCTGATTCCTCGAATTCCTCATATGAGTGTATCTTTTTCATATACATTACTTCAGATTTTGAGCCACGGTAACTAGTAGGAAAAATGCAATTTAATAAAAACTTTAACTGAAGCAGCCTCTGGCTTAAAAGAATTAGTTTGAAAGCTTCTTAACTAGATTGGAAATCATGAGTAATGCTACCCCAGAAATCTAAATTGTAGTCAGTTAGGGATTTAAGCTACTACCTACTTCTATCCCAATCCTTCAGGGACTTCATCTGAATCAGGAGCCCAGATTGAGTTTATAAGTAGTGTTAACGACATAGAAGTTAGCAACCTGAAGAGTGGTGCACAGGGTGCCCTGCAATGGGAATTTGGGGAGCATTTGCACCTAAGCATAGGACAGTAGCCCTCTGCTACATTGGAAGAAATCTAAGCATATCAGGACTAGAATGAATGAAACTTAGAGATCATGTACTGTTTACAAATGAGGAAAATGGGAAACTAAAATTCTGACCTGACCTTCCCAGCCCAAGTTCTTCCTATTAGACTCTACTGTCTGTTTACTCTTCATATTTCTCACCCAGCCCTAAGTGCAGTAGAAACATATGCAGGGCTGATATGTTAATATCAGCGAATATTAGTACTCTTCCAGCCCACCCTTTACGTGTGAGTATACACACAAACACACACATGTATTGGGGCTGTGTATAACTATGGGAGGGGGAAATACACAGGAAATACTGAGGGATCAACAAAAGAAATCTGGGTTAGGAATTACTTGCCTGGGACATTTTTTTTGGTGAGACACCAAAGCTACACTAGTCATATTAGTTTGATGCCCAATGTTACTTATGTTCTCCCAGTATTAAAGCAGCACTGTTTTATGCACTCAACACAAGTTGCTTTCAGAAAGCTTAGCCAAAGAAACCATAAGCACACCAGTATTTCACATTCACAACCTATTCAACATTCCCACTGCCAATGAAGGCCAGGTCCTATAACTGAACCCTAGATTACAGCAGCTTCCCAGCTTGGCTCCCTCCCACCTAACCTATTCTATACATAATTTCTAACAACTCATTTATGTAACTCTCTGACACAGGGCTTAAGTGTTTTGCCACTCGATCCTCCCTATAGCCCTAAAGTGATTGGATCCAGGTGAAGTGACTTGCCCAGAATCCACTTAGCTAGTGTGAAGAGTAAATGATTTGATCCCATTTATTACCAACTCAAAAGTCCAACACGATTTGCTGCTGTCTCACATAACTGACTGGATATTATTTCTAGGAAGCTCTGATTCCTTTGCTTTATCGGTCTCCTACTGCCCATAGAGTTTAAAGTGGCTTTCAAGGTTCCCTATAAAAACTATTCACTTGGTTAGTTTTCTGGCTATGTGTCTCACATGCTCTCTTTTCAGGCAAAATGGAGAGACTACATGAAAACAGGTAAATTTAACTGATTAGAATTGGGATTAATCAATAGATGTTATTCTAGAGGTGCAGCTCTCCTGGAATGCTCCAAGTACTTGTGCCCTATTTTAACATACTTGACTTGAGAAAGTCAACATAATGACTTGAGAAAGGGCATAGCTGTCATGCTAATAATAAAATGTGCAGTATGACCCAAAGTTGGAAGAGATGGCTAACATGAACAAGTCAAGTTCCACAATGACCTCTGTAAATCAGAATACTACTACTAAATCTAATAAAACAGATAAATGCTGCCTTCATTTTAAAATAAAAAAATAAAAACCAGTCACAAGCACAGGAGAGGGGAGACAATATTTCTTATGAACCTACCTCTACACTAGTCAGACTACAACTTGAGTATAATGCTCACTTTAGGGTACATTTTAGAGGAATGAAAAAAGCATGGTCCATGATTTTAGCATTAGTTGGATAATTTTCCCATCAATTTATAACCTGAAGTAGTGAATTCCTATGATAGTATTTAGAGCCAGTAAGGCCCTTAGATAACTAATTCAGCCACTTAATTTTTATAGATAATGAAATAAGCCCTGAAAGGTTCCGACTTTCCAAAGATCACAAAGGAAAGGAGGAGAGTTTTGATTTCAACTGTAAACCTGGTGCTTTTTCCTCACTGGAATGCCTCACCAAAGGTCTTCTGATGATCACTTTTTTGGACTGCCACACAGAGAGAGGTTAGACTAGATTTCCAAGGTTCTGAGATGAGTCGTATGAAGTTGGACACATCATTCAGGAGCTTTGATGTTTCTAGTTCTAGTTTTCCTTATAAGAATCAATAGAAAAATCACCTGATCTTTTACATTTAACTTGCTTCAAAGAATTCACTGCTTTTGAGCTGAAGGCTTTCCACTTTAAGGCAATCTATACCATGTTGTTCTTTATAAATAAATGAAGGCCAAACCAGAGTTCAAAATCAAGTTTTTGTTTTTATATGAACAGAAGTAGACCATCTAGAAATATTTCAGTTTATTTAAATTGTTAAGTAGAATATGAAACCGAATCTGTAGCTAGTGCTGTACCAGAGGATGGACAAATGGGTTGGTGTTTGATGAAAACAGCATCTACACAGGAGCCCAATAGACTTACAGAAAAGGGGCTAAGCCCTAATATTAAGCAAATAAAAGCTCATGTTTTAAACAAAGATTATACAAAAATTGATTTATACTCCATTTTCCCTTTTTTTTTTTGATATTTAGAAAGTGCAGATTTAACAAAAGGTAGCCACATCCTGCCTATTTACAATGCCGATTATAATTATTATGCAAACAATGAAACTGTCAGTCTATCACCCAAAATCCCAGTGTTTTATTTCTCACCTTAAGTCACCCAATTAAGCAGGTTTAACCAAGTGAAGATGGCAAAAAAAAACAAACAAAAAAAACCCCAAACACAACCTCCCAACCCCCACTCCCCACAAAACAAAAAAACATAAGACAACTTCACATGCCAGAAAAAAGGGAAACAAAAAATTCAAATGAAATTACTATGCTGACAGCAGGTCAAACCTAGAGCTTGGAGAAGGCTTTATACTGCCCTTTCAGTATTATAATTTAAAATTTTTTTGGCAAAGCTGCTTTTAGTAGGAAGTATGATTAAATTGAGAGGAAAAAAAAAGACACAAAGACACCCACCTATGAGGCTCAGAAAGGTACATTTTAGGGGTGCTACTTGGAAAATTCATGTATTTTCATGGCAGAGATCCTCCCTTGTTTGCATGAGCCAAGAGGGCATTAACATGCTGTTCACGAAAAGGCAAGACTCGTTTTCAATGGGAGCTGCTGTCCTGAACTCAGCCTCTGCTAGAAATGAATCATGCTATTCAATAATTTCAACAAAGGTATCATCTTAGGATGCCAGCAGCAGAAGGAACTTAACTTGTGCTACTCTAATAAGCAAAATCAGCAAAGCAACTGGAAACATAAGAAAAAATAGGAGCAGGGCTAAAGATGGCTAGTGACCTTATATTTACATGAAGTACTTTTTTGCTGTCAGTTTTCCAATTTGTGTTAATTCAATTTTCCAAAAGGTTTTACAATTAAGAGATAAAACTAATTACGGCTGAGTTTCTGAATCTTAAGGTAAACAATCTTAACACTGGAAAAAATGTTTTGGGGAGGCCAAAGCTTAATACAACTGGCAATTTGTGGTGTTCAATTTGACCCTTGCCCTATTAAAAAAAAAAAAAGCTCACAAACCTTTTTCTGGGCTACCAACCTGCTAGAGGAGTTGCCAAAATGGAGACCGTGTAAATTTAGGCTAACTGATACATTGGGGAACTGAATACTCTATACACATAATTAGAAAGACAAACCACATCACCCTCCATTGAAACACTAGTGCATGCAAATAACTCTTCCGTTCTCAACGGATACATAGGATGAGAACAAGGTATGGAAGAAGTTAGGGAAAGGAAGGGAAAGGAAGGAGAGGAAATAAGTAGAGTTGGGAGAGAGCAGATAAGGGAAAGACACCAGTGAACTGACATTTACTAGTGGGAAGTAGTTAGTAGGTATATTTGAGAGTTTATCTTGCAAGTTAAATCAGTGCTTTGTGTTAAACTTAGCAAACATTGGTTTGCACCCCTCTCCTTTTTTTAATTAAAAAAAAATTTATACCATGAAAGAAAAAAATAGCAAATAAAGCACTATGCAGGCAATGAGGTGGGATGGGGTAAGTGGCCAAGGAGAAGTAAAGATATCAGGAGCAGTTTTGAATTGCAAGGCCACTTCATAAGGAGATTCAGCAAATGAAAGTTACCGTTTCTGCAATATCTGTTGTCCTCAATTCACTACATTGACAATAAGAGCCAAGCAAACCACGAAAATTTCATATTTAAAAATGGTTACATTTGGATATGTCTCCTGCACATGCGTCCACCAGAACAAAAGGAAAAAAAGAAACAAAAACCAAAAAAGTTTCTTTCCACATAAGGCACAGGACAAAATTAACCCCATTTAAACGTTCAAGGTGGAAATGAAAGTGTTTTCTTGTTTTTTTTCTTTTCTTTTGCTAATGCATGTCTACAGATTATAGGGACTCAAGCATATTATCCATAACAGAAATTCCACTGTTGTACAAAATAAAATTGTTAATTCTAACTTTTATTCTTATACAATTTGCAGAACAGAATCGAAATGATTGCTATAGGTTTTAATGTTGATAAGAACTGGACTATAATACAACCAAAACATAGTGGTGAGCTGAGCAAGTACATTTAAAAATGGAGTCACGGACATGATTCTTCTATACACTTTTGTTTGGAGAAAATTATATAGTCAGCAAGCAGTCATAAGATGGAAGAACAAAGAGAGGGCAAATAGTTGTTAAGATGTGGGGAAAAAATGTTTGTTTAGGTTAAAAACGGACAGAGTGGTTTATTTTGCAGCAAGAAGAGAAACGGTTGGTGGATGGCAATTGATGGAACAGGAGAACGCTCAGCAACATTTGCTCTTCCAGCCTGTTACTCCTCCTCCGCTGCTGATATCTACATTTTCACTGTTGGGCTCTTTTACAGGGGTCTGGAACAAACATATACAAGAAATTAACTGACGATAAAAATGCCAACAGAAGTATTTCTAAAACTGCAAATTTTTTTTCAGTAAGATCATACCACAGTTTAGATATGTAAATAAAATAGCAAATGCAAACCCACTGGGGTAAAGCAATCAACCAGGCAACTTGGGGACTTCATTTTAAGAAAGGTCTGGAAGACTAACGACTAGATCACTCACCCAGCTGCCTCTACCAAAAGTCTTTGAAATGCCCATCCTCTGTGAAGATCGCCTGCACTGAGTAGTAGACAAAGGAATGGCATCTTTTAGCCATGACCACTGAAGACCTATTGCTATTTTCTACCTTAAAGTTCAAAAGGCTGTTGTGAAGAAAACTCTGTACTGATCAATAGTTTTACTGCCTGCATATCCTTTCCTATATATGTCCCAGTCTTTGCTATATCTTCGACTGTAAGCTCCTTAAGAGATAGGAATCATATCAGTGTAGTGGCCTATAATCACCCAATACTTGACAGTCCTGAGTGATAACCTCAAAACAGATTAAAATAGGTGACTTCCTAAAAGGTTATAAATCAACTGTTCCTATATGAATGTTTAGAGTGCTATCAACAACATAGTCACTGGTGGTTAGGTCCCCAATTCAAATGGAAAAATGCTGAAGTCTAAAGTAACTACAATTAATTTTTTTACTGCCTACTTGGAAATAACCCATAATAGATATAGGAAACACTTTCTTGCTATCACCAAGGAGAAACTACTGCTGGAAAAAATAAATCGGCTGTATTCTAAAGTTGGAAATCCCTCATTCTTGCAGCCTGCCTCTTCTTTTACTTTTACTTCTTTAGAGAGTTCCTGAGAACTGGTTTTCTAAAAGGAAAAGTGCATCTTGACTGAAACAAAAGTTTCAAAATGAATCATGACAAAGGTATCTAAACCATTCCGGTTCCTCAGTCCTCTAAGACCCCAAGGAAAAGCAGGTGTGTCAATGGTTGACACAGCTAGGCAACGATGACTTGCCTGAGGGATCCTAAGCAGGGGATCTTGCCACTACACAGGAAGCTGGGCCAACCATGCATTCTCAAACATTCGATGGGTTTTAGAAGTTTCATTAAATAATCAACAAAAGACTCTGCCCCTGCGGGGTTTACATTGCCCTAAGGAGAGGGATCTATGACCTGCACACAGCACACAGATAAGCACATCCATGTGAAGATGAGGAAAGAAAAAAGACTAATAATGCTGAGGGAGGCAGGGCTCAGGAGTGGCTTCTTTTGAGAGGCAGCAGGTACCAAGGCCAAGCTCAAAGTAACCTAGAGATTCTGAAAGATGGAGGTGAGCAAGGAGAGCAGCTGAAGTATAGGAAATAGTTTATGCAAAGGCATGGAATGCGGAGCTCTGGGAGCAGCAAGGTGAGTCTGGGATTTGGGAACAAGCTGTTTGAAAGGGATGAATTTTTATAAGCCTGGAGGGCTAAGGTTAGACTATAAAGGGCTTCAAACACTGATGTGAGGGATTTTTAGAGGCATCTGCTGAAGGTCACTGAGCAGGGGAGGGACAAATTTAAAGATTTCTACTTCAGGAAGACTGACAGCAATGTGGATAATGGACAGTAGCACCTAGAGGTGTCCCTCTTCTCTCACCCCTTAATGAGGGGCCAGCTCCTGCCTGTCCTCCTCTAAATGGAAATACAGTTGAAGTAGCAAGTGCCAAACACATACAGAGATGAACCGTGCAGTGACATGGAGAGGAAAGAAAATGGAGGGAGAGAATGGAAAGGGAAAAAGAGAAAAGGGCTTGAGACAGAAACTCAGAAGATTCTCATGATCAGAGGACAACAAGTCACTCTATGGGTCTCAGTTTCTTTATAAGATATGAATTTGAACTAGGTCATTTCCAGCTCTAACAGTGATTATGATACCAATTCCATATTCAAAAAAAAAAAAAAAAGTATCATATTTAAGTACACATAAATCACTAAAAACCCTTTCGCTTTATATTTGGGTCAGTTTCAATATAGTGAAGGTAAACCTCAAAAAAGTCAAGTTTATTGGATATATTTTGAATAACACAATGATTTTAAAGGGGCCAAACATTCAAATGACTTACGTCAAGTATTATTCATATTAAGTAAAAAAACAAACAAAACCCACTCACACCCCAACACTTACCTTTCGAAGTATGTCTTCTGCTAATGTGAGGAATGCCTTCTCAATGTTTATATTTGCTTTTGCACTAGTCTCAAAAAACCTAATACCATGCTCCCTTGCAATCTAAAACAGAAAGAAGCAAAATAACCGTCACAGAACAATCCAGCATAAACTCTCCACTGATAGGTCTACAATGAACAATTTTATGAAGGTGATAATATTTAGGGTTGGCCTAAGGGGAAATTGCTCTTTTAGGATAACATAATAAAAAGGCCAAGGACAGAAGGACACAATCATATTTCAGTTCTGCTAAGAAGTGAACTTAAGAGAGGACCAGAGAGACATTTTTTCTTTCTTGGTTTTACTGTCACATGCTTCTAGTGTTCCTAGCCATGATGAGATAGAATATGTGGAAAAAATTAAGGTGCCTACTAAACTACTTGTCTACACAAGTGTCTAATACATAGTAGAGGCTTAGTAAATGCTTGTTGATTGATTGTCTAGTTCCTAAAATCAATAGTTTTAGTGAGTACACAATTATTAAATATTTCTGACCATTTTACATTCTATGAATCTCAAAATTAAGTTTTATTTGGAATCAGATTCTAGCAATACAGACCCAAAGTAGAATATATCCTTTAACGCAGGACTGAAGTCTACTTGGAGACTGACCAACTGCCCCTCCAAGAAATCGGATTTGGCTGATCCTGGACAATGGACAACAAAAGGAAGTGAGCTCCCTCAGTCCTGCCCTTTGGCTAGACAAGATGGGGGACGCTCTCGGCTGGACAAGCACATCCTTTAGCTATGTGGCTGATGTGAAGAACTTCTCAAATGAATCTATCTTTGTAGTCATTATATGAGTCTATTATGTGCTATAGTTTTTCCAAAAACCCTGAGAGAAAAAGGAGACAACATTAACTTTGTTCAGGACTCATTACCTGTTCTCCTTTTGATTTAGGTACAACTCTTTTGTCTTCCATGTCACACTTGTTTCCTAGCAGCATCCTTTCCACATCTTCATTGGCATGCTATAACAGAGCAAGTTTTGACACAAGCATTAGCCTTTTACAAAATAATTATAACAGCTTTAGTTTAATGTGTTTGTTAGTATGTTACTATTTTATTTATACAGCACTTACCTCATTGGACCCTCAGGACAAACCCGAAACTGGTGTACAAATATTATCATGCCTGCCCATCAGACAGATGAAGAAACCCTCAGAAATTAAAGGACTTATTTGAGGTCACATATGCTGACCTCTTTTGCTAGGTGTGCACGTTATCTTCTTTGAATTAGAAGAAGGCATCTTGGAACTGTTGCATTTAAATACTACAAGCTTTGAGGGTATGATTAAGTTACCATAAATTCCTATTACCTTTGAGCCTTTGTTTCCCTATCTATGGAGAAAGCATTTCTATTACCTATCTCACAGGGCTGTTTTAAAGATAAAGTGAGAAAATATATGCAAAGTACTTTGTAAATCTTAAAGTATGATACATAAATCATCATACTGTAGAATCCTGATTTTGGAGTCATAAGACAATAAATGACAGCCAACTATCTAGATCTCATTGGTCAAGTTCCTTAAACTCCCTGGACCTCAGTTTCCACATCTGTAAAATGAGGGGGTGGGGGATCAGACCAGATGACCTTTCATTTGTAAAGCTATTACTCATCCCTTCTTTCAGCTCTAGATTTATGATACTATAAATGAACCTCTATTACTTTCTAGATATTACTACCAAAATACGCCACAATGCAGAAAGTACAGCTGGATTCAGCTGACATCTTAAAGACTGTCTTAGTCTCAAGCTTTTAATTGTACAGATTAGAAAATTGAAATCCAGAGTGATTTAAATGATTTTCTTGCTTGTCAACAGAGGTAGAAAGTTGACAAAGTCAGTCTTTTGACTCTAAATCTAGTTTTCTGGATAGAAGCAGAAACTCTATACAGAAACACCAAAACCCACATTTAGGTAGTGTTAATTTTTTATCCCACACATAACACCAAAAAAAGAGCATTTCTGTATATAAGTGAAACACAAAAAGATAATTATATATGAAACTGCAACTCTCCTGTATACATAGCTTGTCTTCTTTTGGTGTGTTTTTCATCAACAAAGTGCTTTTCTCACAATATCTTCCCATGTGGTAGATAATACAAATATTGTTTTCATTTCAAAGATTAGGAATATGCTGCTCGGAATTCAAGCGACTTGCCCACCACCACACAAGTAATAAAATGTCAGCACTTATAAGCACAGTTTGTGGTACAACATTTATCTCTTTTGTAACTGAATTATGCCTATCTCTTTAGAAGATTCAGAATTTGAATGCTTCAGGGACTACTTAGAGTCAATGTGGCTTCAATCAACCTCTCCTTGGAAAAAATTTTCAAATCATTAGATAGGAAAAAAAGGGAAGAAAACAAGGTAGAGGAGCCCAAAATGAAGGCTACAAAGAAGTGTCCATGATGTATTCTATCATGACAAAACAGTGGTAAAACAAGCAGGATGTGAAAGGAACAAAGGTGGGGGGCAGGAGAGGGGAGTGTCTCCTGTCACAGGCAAGTACCAGTATCCTTTACTTAACAGAATTCTAATGTTAAAGGATTAAATAATTAAGCCACATTTATTTTAGAAAAAATGCCTTCTCTTCTTAAAAGAATTTGGGAGTTTCATACTACAGTCTTACTCCTGTTAACATCACTAAATGGAATTCTCAATGGCTACTTCGGTCCTTAACTCACTGTGTTATCTTCTTTTCACAGGTAGCACTGTAAAGCATACAGGGATTAACATGGATTGACTGCTGTGTGTAATTGAAGACATTCAAATAAAACAAAGCAAATTCAAGTGGTGAGGAAGGTACAAAAAAATAAAAGAATTATACTAGATGTTGAGTTGTAAGTGTTAAGGCACTCTTTGGCTGATGGGAGGAAAAACAACTAGCTAACAAACAATTGCTAACAGCTCATTTTTAGGGGGAAATTAATCAAGATAAATGAGTTAACTACATTACCAGAGTTGGAAGTACTATATTTCTTTCATATTTTGCTTTGTAAAACTGATAGCCCAGCATTATTCAAGTTTTATCAGAAAGCTGTAGCCATTACTGGATTTTCTTTATAGAAAACACAACTCAGTATCACAAGTCATGCACAATTCTATTCACAAGGTACTCAGCTAGATAAAATGTGTTGTGATACTGTGAGGAAATAAATTACAATTCTTGTTTAAATTCCACATCAAGACAGTGGTGCTTTGTAATGTGTCTCCTGAATAACAGAGCTTCTTTTTATCTCACTGATTAAGGAATTCTCCAGATTGCCAGTATGGTAGTTATTCAGCTTATGAGTGTGTCCTAACCTGTCCCCAGCCTACTGGTATGAGCAAAACGTATAATCTGTCAATTGTGTTCATTTATTTTCCATATCCATGACCTATGTGTTCCTACATCCAAAACTTTCAGTTTTTCTTGGCTTGCTTTTAAATTGTTTATAACATAAGAATCCTAAGTGTCATATTCCAATATCCAGCTATCACCTTCTCTCCTCAATGCAAGTAAGTACTATGGGCGTACCACCAATGGGTTTCCAGTGACACAACTTTATTCTTAAGTTTAGGGCACAAAGACACAGTGATTAGATCTGGATACTCTTGTAACATGACCTAAACTCCCATGTTTTTATGGAGCCTTTTTGTATGTGTCCTGGGGGTTCTCAGCCACTGCAAAGGGATGTTTAGTTCCTGAAACAGTCAAGATTTTACATTTACTACTAAGGATGACTCTGAGTTGGCTTATAAGCATATACACTGGAATTGTGATTCCAAGGTACTCACTCCTTGAGACTCTGGTCTTCCACTATTGCTAAATGATCAGTGATTTGTCCCCTGAGACATTGTTCCCATTTCTCAAAGGAGAAGTACCTATGGATCAGGCATATACAGGCTTATAAGATTATGGAGGTGACAAGTAGATGGGAGAAAGTAAAAGGAAAAGGCAGAGGCCAGATGGAAGAACACAATTAAATGTACAACCAGTGGATGAATAAGAAAAAAAAGATCAAAGTAATCATAGACTTATAGTTCCAACAAAATTTTTTTAGTGATGATTTGTTGATTGCCATCTAAATCCCCACCCCCAATTTGATTAACTTGAGTCTTCAAATTTTAGCTTTAAATTGTGTGTAATTATGGGAAAATTAACTCCACTAATATGGAATTCAAGATAGTATATGTTTATACTTCAGAAATCCATGACTTCACTGGTGTCATACTTTAGTAGGCGGTCTTCAGGAGTTGCTGTTGAGTGTCTGTGCATTTCTCTGTTGGTCAGTCAGTCTGTCTGTCTAATTACCACACGGTGGCTTAACTTCCTTTTGATGAGCCTCTCTGAAATACAACTATCCTAATTTCATATAATAGTAGACAAAGTCTATTACAAGACTTTGTAATTAAACCTTGTTATAATTTGCTTTGACTTGATTCTTCCAATCGGTAAAGTTAAAAACAAAGGCATTTGTTTTTCAAGGTGAATGTTAAACCTTTGAAATTGGGCTCTTGAGCATTCTAGAAAAAAATTATTTTTTAAAAGAAATTTTAGAAAGCACCTGTAATATAAGTGGCACAATCACAGGGAAGGAATCAATATTCCACAATCTCATGCTTGTCTCTTATACCTATATAAAATACTTAATGTAAAAATGGGAATGCTGAAGGTCCAGACTCACTTTCCTTTTATTTTCAGCATTAACCAGTTAACTAAAAAAAACCAGGCATGGTTCAAACTCTCCTAAGCTAGAAAACTTGTGTTGGCTGAGTTTTAAGTGTTTACAATACACACTGGGAGAAGTTTGGTTGACTTAGGCAAAATTAAATATAAAGGCCACTAAATAAGCTATTTTCTATGTGTCTTTGATATCTGTTTATAAAACACAAGTTAAAGTAGGCAAACCTAGTAAAGAATATAAAGAGTTAAAAGGAATAATTTCTTGGTTCCATGTACTCTATGCCAAATAAATTAAATTAAATTGCAAAAACTAACACTGTCAAGAAGATTAAAATTGCATTGATAAGGATCTATTCCCCGCCCAAAATCCCAATATACTTGGGTTCTCTCAACTTCCAGGCTAACATCTCTGAAACACTAACCCCAGCTCACTTGAGTCAACTCACACTGCCTTCAATTTCTCAGCCTGAAATCTGTGTCACTGGTTCATTCTACACAGCACTTAAATCTCAGATGGTAACAAAGATACTACAAAAAATTTGTGGCCTGATGTTCCATAGCCTATGAAGAAATTAAATTAAAACATAATGAATTCTTGGTTTAACACATGGATTATTTTATAAAACATTTTATGTCCAATAGATACTACTGTTATATTTGTCTAATTTAGATTATTTGGCTTCTAAGTTTTCTAAGCACTTCGAGAAAATGGGAATATATCTTATCTCATAAAAATATGTGGCTTTACTGAAGCTTTAACACTGAGAGCTGTGCAGTTCACTCAAGCTTTTCTTTTTTGTACTATATAATCCTTCATTCAATAAGAAGCAGTCAAGAAGAAATACTTTAAAAAACAGTTCCTGTTCTCAAGGAGCTCACAGTATAAAGGAAGAGATTCTAATGAAGGAAAGTCTGCTAACAGATCAACACACAAAAACCTTAAGTACATACAAGATACATACAGGATAAATTGGAAATACTCAAGAGAGGGGAGGCAAGAAAAATAAAGAGCATCAATAAAAGGTAGAATTTTAGCTGTGACTTGAAAGAAGCCAGGGGAGATGAGGAGGGAGAGCACTATAGTATGGGGGACAGTCACTGAATACACCCTAAATCAGAAGAGTATTTTATCCAATGAACAGCAAGAAGGCCGGTGTCACTGGATTGCAGACTACCTGTGGGAAGTGTAAAAAGACGGGAGAGGGAGATAGGTTACTGAAAGGCCACACAGAAGATTTTTTGTTTTGATACTAGACATGAAGAGAAGTCACTGAGCTTCCTGAGTAAGGGAGGCTGACAAGGTCAGACCTATGCCTTAAGAGGATGCCTAGGGGAGAGACTTCTGTCAGGCAGAACCAATCAGCAGATGACTGCAGTTGTCCAAGTGTGAGGTGATGAGGGCCTGCACCAACATGCAGGGCAATATCAAAGGTGAGAAGACAGAGCAGTTGAGAAAGGTTACAGAGTTTACAAAACTGACAGGTCTTGGCAAGAGATTAGATATGGGGACTGAGAGAAAGTGAGGAGTTGAGGATGACATCTCGATTGTGAGTTTGTGTGATTGGGAGGATGATGGTATTCTTAAACACTAATGAATAAGGTGAGAAGAGGGTTTGGGGGAAAAGATAAGTTTGACTGTGGACGTGATAAGTTTAAGATGATTACAGGACATCTTATTTGATTATGCTGAATTATAATATTTCGTTCAAGATGTCTACATCCAGTTAGAGATACAAAACTAGATCAAGATCAGCAGAAAAGTTAGAAATGGATAAGCGCTTTGAAAATAATTAAGCATAAAAGAAGTATAGAGGTGATCATTGAATCCACAGAGGCTGATGAAAACAAGTGAAATAATATATAGAGAGTCCAGAACAGAACCCCGAGGGGCATCCAACATTAAGTGGGAATGACCTGGGTAAAGATCCAGTAAAGGAAACTGAAGAGTAGAACCAGGAAAGAGAAATGTCATGAAAACCTAGAGAGAAGACAGTAATCTAGGAGAAGAGGGTGACTAATAATTAGAAAACTGGTATTGACTTTGTAGAGAGCGTTTTCTGTTGAATGATGAAGTCAGAAGAGACTGTACAGAGTTATGAAGAGTGAGAGAGGAGAAGTAGAAACACCTATTGTAAATGGCCTTCTCAAGTTTATTCACAGAAGGGTGGAGAGGTAAGGGATGATTGCTAAAGTGAGGCTTTTTGGGGGATAGGCTTATTTGTAGAAAGTAGGGAAGCAGCCAGGAGAAAGGGAAGAGATGGAAGATGAGTGAGAGTGGGGATGATAGAGGGCATAATCTGTTGGAAAAGATGTAAATGGGATCACTTCTCCATGCAGAGATTTACCTTTACAAGAAGAAGAGTTACCTCAAATAAGTCAGAGGTGAAGGAAAAGATAGGTAGTTGGGTGGTGTGAGATGAAGAAGAGGGAGCTCTCAGAGAATGGTCTCAATTATTTCTTGGTAAAATATAAAATAAGATTTTTAGATGAGAAAGGAAGAGACTGGGGAAGATACAAGAGGAATCATGGGAGGCCTAAGGAGGGATAAAAAGGTCTGGAGGAGTTGCTGTGGTGAATCAATTAGGGAGGTATAAAAGGACTGCCTTGGAGCAATGAGGGCTTAGGTGTGATCATATAACATAAATCTGTAGTAGACCCAGTCAGCAGTTTCATGATTTTTCTCTAGCTTTTTTCAGTAGCACATGTGTAAAAGCAAAGGCAGTGGATGCCAGTAGTAATCCAAGTGTGAGGTTTTGCAGGGCAAGTTCAGCAATATGAAAAGGGCTTCCTTTTCCAGGTGACTCAAGTGAAGACAAAGAAGTGTTTGGGGTTGCAAGGCAGAAGGAGATGAAATGACAAGACTGTCAGAGTTCAGAGTTATAATACAACTATTCATAATTAATGTGAAGGAATTGAGGAGATCAGGACAGCAAGTGGTTAACTGTGAGAACTGAGTGACCCACACTGACTCCATATTCTCACTGAACTCTGGGGCTAGTTCCTTTCCCTTTCTATTTAATTATGGGGTTAGTCTAAATTCTGTCTTGTGAGAAAAGTTTATCCAATTGTGGGCATTTGGAGAAAACCTTATTGCATTATCCCTGAATAGAAGAGAAACGGGACTATTTCTATCTGCTATTTGGAGACACTTAACCAAGGATCTGGGTTATGCTGACCAGAAATCCAGTCAGATACAAAGATTGATATAAGGAGTTTTCTCACAACTGTACATTTCAAGCAATCCATGGGTCTTATCTGAAAACTGGTCCCATACTGATAGGTTATTGTTTCCATGTTCCTTTGATTATTCAGACACTTAGGGGAGTGGACACCTCTGTTTCTGATTTCAGAGAATTTCCCTTGTTCACCTCATACCCCCCAACCTGGAAAGTTCCTAATCTTTCATTCAATTAGAAATCAGATTACTTAATGTTGTACTGTTGCAATTTAATTAACTGGTCTTATCTGGATAACTGTTTTTAATGCATAAAAGTCTGTCTCCCCCTGTATTTCTGTTCCAGCTCTAAGTAGAGGAATGGTCCTGACTGATTAGCTAATTGGCATGCACTGCTTATTAAACTGATAAGTTCAGAAGATTAAACCTTTGTTTCTTCAGTCATTTTGTCTTTTACCTGTTACAAATAGTAGTAGCATGAGGCAGTAATAGACAAGGAGTATTAACTAATAGGTAAGGCTGGTGCTTCAAAGCAATAAGCAATAATGTCTTTTTCCTTTATACTGTACTTCACTCTGGTAAAACATACAACAGAGCTTTATGATAAAACTCTTCAGCATCCTTATTAAAGGGCCACCTTAAATATGAATGTAGTAGTAGTAACTAACTTTCCCTTTAATGAGGATCAAGACAAATTCACCTTAGTGAATATGTTCTAAAAAACCCCAATGATTTAATAAGTTTTTCAAAAAGATGAAATATTCTCATAACATAGCTAGACAACATCACATAAAATCATCCTGATCAGAATTTTTCCCAACCAAAAACATGAATTCAAGAAGCAACCAAATACTCCTGTTTTAGTCTTACCTCATCTATGTTTCTAAGCCATTTGCTGATGTTTTCAAAACTTTTACCATTGGTGATGTCATACACTAGCATGATTCCCATAGCTCCTCTGTAGTAGGAGGTGGTAATGGTGTGAAATCGCTCCTGTCCTGCTGTATCCCTGGGAATAAATACCCATAATTAACATATTATGCATTTAAATAGTAATACAATAAAGAGAATTTTACTATATGTATATAAATAAACTGGCCATACATAAGCTAATATGTAAGTAGCTAAAGTAGCACTTTACAATATTTTAGATCTTAGGCAAGATCATAGGATCACAAACCTTTGACAAGAAAAGACTTCAGCTGCTGTCAAGTCCAATCCCCCATTTTAGAAATGAGGAAGGTCCAGAGAAGGTAAGTGACTAGCCCAGAGTTAAAAGGTAGTTGAGTAGCAGAGGAAGCCAGTATATAATCTCAACCAAAGGTGGTAACAATAATCAGGTACAAAGAAGTAGGAGTACATCAAGACTGAAATTAATTAGCACCACAATGGGAGAAATAAGATGATTATAATTCCCCCCTTTACCTAACAGTATAAAGTAATTCTAATTAGACTTCACATGAAGTGGTGAACAGAGTAATAGATACCAGAAAGACTTTGATAAAGGTTAATGACATTTTTTTATTTAGAACCTGATATTGTTACTTTAAGAAGCTGACAGGCTCTGGGTATTGTGACCAGATTATATCACTCCTTTAAAAAGTTTGTCAGTTTTTTTGGTGGGGTGGGGAGAAGGTATAGAATTTAGGTTAGTAAAGTCCTATGTACACAACACATTAGTATCATAAACCACATAAATGAACAAGATAAAAAAGTTGATGATGCATTCATTACAAACCAATAAAAAAAATTAAACAACACTCCAATTTTTAACTTGCTCTCCAGCTTTAAACCACAATATAGCTTTGGTACATGTAGCTTTTTAAAGGTCACTTATGTACCAAATGGTACAACAAATTAAATATCTCCACCAAGAATGTAGTACCTACAGGGGCAGCTAGGTGGCGCAGTGAATAGAGCACCGGCCCTGGAGTCAGGAGTACCTGAGTTCAAATCCGGCCTCAGACACTTAACACAAAAAAAAACATCTAGCCGTGTGACCTTGGGCAAGTCACTTAACCCCAACTGCCCTCCAAAAAGCAAAAAAAAAAAAAAAAAAAAAAAAAAAAAAAAAAAAAGAATGTAGTACCTATATAAGGATGTTTAATAAACGTTTATTTCATTTATTTGTTGAATCTGAGGATATATCAGTTTGAGTTTAAATTAATATAGTTTAGTGCTACCAAGTAGGCTTAACAAGCTTTGACCAGTCAATTAATTAGTTTATAATACTGGAGCCAGCAACCTTTGGAATAGGTTAAATAGAGCCCTTTCTCTTTCACATACCCTTCTTTCTTGGTAGGACCCCAGGACCCTTCCTGTTGAATTTAGGCCATCCCCAAACATCAATTTAATAAGCATATAATTTGTGGATGCAGCAAGATATGAAACTACTAGCATTCTCAATGCTGACACTTCCAGCTACTTTGACTATCGTGGCAAAGTAAGGTAGGAAGAGTTTAAGATATCTCCAAGTCACCACCTTAGAATTTGCTCATTAACAAAGTCCTGGTACAGGTATGTTTGCCATCTGACAAGGATGAAGTACCCTCGGCACAGAACTACCTCATAAACCAATTGTCAGCCTGCTTAAGGCCAAGTTGCAGTGTACTTATTCAACGCAAGGACAACTTTTAAAAAGCTCAACCATAGCAGAGAACAACAGCTGTAGTGTAGGAGGATTAGAGAATCCACAATTCAATTATCTTTAAAGTAATAACTATTTAGGAAAAACATCTTCTAAAATGCTATACATGTATACACCCACCAACTACTTTCTGTATATTATACACAATTAGCAAATTATATACACAATTCTATGCCTATCTCTGACTAAATTCTTCACCAAGAAAACACTGCTAAAACAGATCATGAAGCTGAATGTGAACCTAAAGTACCTGTAAACTACTTTCTTTTGACAACCTCAACATTCTGGATGGATATGGTTCTCATTAACTCTCCAAAGGACTCAAAAGATCCTGTCTCTATGATCCATATACTTTTTTGTGAAGCTTCAATTGGTGACCATCTACAAACTATTTGTTGGAAAAAGAACTGCTTACCTATAACCTATTAAAGCTTAATAAAAGTGAACCCTCCCTTTCTACTACCTCCAAGTCAGATAAATTATGTTTTTAGGTCTTAGGTGATCAGGTCTGAAGACACAATAACTAGTTTTTGGCTAAAGCCAAGTACAATTATCTATTGCAGATTTTAGGAGATGATATTTCACATAGCTTACAGAAAACAGGGTAGGATTCCAAGACCTAAGTTTCTATACAGAAAATTGGCTCAGAAGAATGGTATTTCAAGAATGAAATTCTGAAGGCAATCATAATATGATTCTGATAAGGAAGAAAAGGAGAATCTGTCAAAAGAGACAAAAAGAACTGCATAAGGCTGTACTGTACCAGAAGTGCAGACTAGAGTCTGAAGACTCCAGTATAAATCCTAGTGTAGCCACTTCCTCTTATGATCCTGTACAAGTTATTTAATATTGCTGAGCTGTTTTTTTCTTTTATAAAATGAGGGGTGTGGCCAAGGTGATCTCTGAGGTCTTCTCTAACTAAGAGATTTCTGTGAAATCAAATGCTTCTTTTAAGCCAACGGCAGATAACTTGAATTGTGACCAAGTACTACAATATGCTCAGAACAGCAGATTCACCATAATCCAGGCTCCAATTCAATTCAAAACATTAAGTGCTTACTATGTTCAAGGCACTGTATTAGGGATATAGGATAATAAATATTTCAAAGTATCTAATCTGACATCAGTTATGAAAGAGAGACTGAGAACTGTGAACCTATGCAATCTAATGTCTCTCTTTTAAACTTTCACCCAGTCATCCCATCTCTGCTCTCTTAGACCAAGCAGAACAAATCTCACCTTTCTTCCACATGATGGTTTTTCAAATATTTCTAAAGAATGATCATGTTCTCCTTTAAGCATTCTCTTTCTCCAGGCTAAATTTATTTTTCCTTCAACTGATCCTTACATGGCATAAACTCAAGCATCTCTATCACCCTGGATGCCCTCCTCTGGACTCCTTCCATTTTATTTACATCATTCTGAAAATGTAGGACTCATAAATGAACACAATACTTCTGATACTGTCTGAGCAAGAGAGCACATAATGGGACTAATCTTTTCCTAATCTGGTTTAAGAAAACATTAGCTTGGAAGATTCTTGATCATAGTATTCACTTGATAAAGGCACCTACAGATTATCTGCTTTATCAGATTTGAAAATGGCACCAAGTTGGGAAAGATAACTGCCATGTTGGATGACAGAATCAGGATTCAAAAATACCTGGACAGGCCAGATTATCATGGGTCAAATCTAGTAAGATTGTCTTGGATAGAAGTAATGCCTCACATCTGGTTTCAAGATATAAACTTTACAAGGGGACTTGGCTAGCTGTACTACCTTGTACTTGTAAAGTTGCTATCAGTCCCTTAGTCCACTTTGCTTACTATTTTGTCTACCTAGTCCTATCTTTTCCCACCAATTTAGTCTACTTTGTCTTCCTATTTACTCTAGCAATGACAAGAAAAAATTTTTTCTGCATAAAAGGAGAGTTGGTACCTTGAACTAAATTATGATATGTACTAAGTCTGATTTTTCTGCATTGCTTCCAAGCAGGGCTTAGCCTACCCAACTTTGAAGGAGGATATGTGAAGCTAAAGAAGATATGGTAGAAGCTTTTAAAAGGACCTGGAGTAGGGCACCTTCCTAGCCAATAATTTCTACAGATGTAGTGAAGTCTCATTCATTTAAGCAGTGGACTACAGAGAGACACATACTCTACTTGATGCAGAGTTAAATCAAAGTTACTGCATAATTGGAGATTACTGTTTTAAGACACTACCTGAAAAATACAAAAAAGTTGATATCTTGCTGACTGACAACATTCAGTTGGAAAATGATAGCACTTATGTGTACACGCTGCATTAGAATATAAGCTTCTGGAGGGCAAGGCCTATATCACTTTTGTCTTCATATTCCCAATACGTAAGCACAGTGTTTGGCAAATAGCTTAATAAATGCCTACTGAAATTCTACCTGAATGAACAATTTTACTTGAGGTGCTTAGTTAGGACTGCTTGGGTTCAAGATATCTTATTCGTGGACAACAAACGTCTTAAATTCAAGGTTTTGACACATATAATCATACTGAACTTCTAGTCAAAGAACTGGGTTTCCTTAGCTATCGTTATGCTTTCTGCCAGTAAAGTCAAATAATTATTTCATTTGGTAATGCAAAGTCAAAAGAATTTCATTATAAAATGGAAAGCAAAAGATTAACAGAATAGCTTGAATCATATTCTAGTCAGAGTTTACATGTTTGTTTTTAAGTGGGGTTTTGGTTAAAGCTTTTTAGGAAAAAAAATTCCCATAATATTTGCTTAAATCTGATTATATCTCAACTATCATGAAAAGGCATTATAACTATAAATCATGATCAGGTAATAGGGTTTCCTGGCTAATAATACAGAGCAAATGGACACCTCATTTTCAAAGAAGTAAAACCTCTACAAAGTGGGTAACTGTGTTATCCACTGACAAATTCTCATCCACTGATAACTTGAATCCAGAGCACAAAGAGGCCTAGAAAGCATACCACACAAGAAAATTTAAAAGAGTAGCGATGTTTAGCCTAAAAATGACAGATTAATGGAAAGGCATGACAGATGTCTTAAAATTTAATGGGCTGTTCTTTAGAAAAGGAGGTAGATTTCTTCTAAAGTGCTATAATGGTAAAAAGAATTTGGAGACCCCCTGTGTTGGCTTGTTTTTTGGGTTGGATGTTGAAACCCAGAGCTTGTGAATCCCACTTGTGGGATGGACTTGTTGACATGAAGAGCGCTGAACTGGGAGGAGCCCTGGATTTAGAGAAGCAGGAGCAGAGATGGCCAGAGGGACTTTTGGAGAGCAGTTTCGCGGACTGCTGAGGGCCAGTTGGAGCTGCCCAGGACTTTTGAGAACTGCCACCTGGAGCTGCCAAGAACTGAGGAGGCATGGCTGTGATGCCAGTATTTTGTCTGGCTGTTTTGCCAGATTCACCTGCAGGTGAAGGACAGTGCTGCTGTTGTAGAGGTCTTGGAAACTTGCTGTTGGTTCAGAAGCCCTAAAGGAGGATTTTCTTGCTGTATGTTTACAGAAATCTTGAAAGAGGGCCTTGCTGGTGTTTTCAGGGGTTCTGGGACTGTTCTGCATGCAAAGAGTGACTTGATGAGGACACTGGCTATGTGTGTTGTGGCTTTGGTAGGCTTTGCCTCCCCAGGAATGGGTTGCCGAGTACCTGCCTTAGGTCAAGATGAAGACAGGACCTCTCCTTGGGCATTGAACTTTGCAATATCTTAACCTTGTTGTAGCTTAAGGGAGGATGGCCTTTTGTGCTCTCCTGCCCTTTTTGAGAAAGTGCCTGGAGTTAATGGATGGTATTGTAATTCAGTTGTGATCTAGGGGTGGGAAACCTTTGACTTTTTTGTGCTCTGTGATTGACCAAATGAATGTTCTTTGTTTGATTGGAAACTAATCTCCTGTTTGAGAAGAGAGACTTTGACTGACTAAATGAATGTACTGTCCAGGGGTGAAGTAGTACCTGGATTGAATTAAGAACTTACTTGTTAATGAATGAGTTATACTGTATTTTGATTTTCTCTGTTCTGTGAATGTTTGCCTTAATGTGTCACTGAATAAATGGGGTTTGCTATGCTGGTAATCCAAACCTTGGAAGGCCTTTGCTTGGCCTTATAATTGCCTCTGAGGAAAGAAATGTATAGATGTCATAAAGTCATCCGCATCTGTTAATACCTTCACTTGAAAGTGCAGTCTCCTCAAGCTAAGCACCTTTATTTCAATTCTCCTTCCCTTTACTGCTAAATTCATTTAAATTGGGGGTTCTTAAATTGGGGTCCACTAGCTTATTTTTTGAATATTAAACTATATCTCAACATAATTGTACAATATCTTATTTTATTCATGACAAAAAACATATTCCAAGAAGGGGTCTATAAGCTTTTTACAAGATTGCCAAAAGGTGTCCACGACACAAAAAAAGGTTAAGACCCCAGTCTAGTTCAGGGAAGGGGGATGGGGATAAAGATGAATGATTAAAAGTAGCCTGGAGGATCAGAGCCAAGATGGTGGAATAGAAGGAAGGAAAGCAGCTGAGCTCTCATCCACAACTCCTCCAAACATCTATAGAACTAAATTCTGATAGAGAAATTCAGAAAGTAATAGTGAGTCCTTTGTCTAACCTAGATCAACAGAAGAAGACAGACAAGTCTGTAGATACTAAAGACAGGGTTGGAATAAAGAATACTCCCATGGGCAAGACACTTCAGTGCCCAGGGAAAAGGCTATGCATCAGTACAAAAGGAGGTTCGTAGTGGGGCATCCCAGACCCATGCCAGGTTACTTCAAAGGATGCCAATTGGTAGCTTTGTCACCCTCTACTCAGTCCCTGATCTCGAGAGAAGGGGATCTGTGCACAGCAGTGGCATTTTTGGAAGGGAGGCACTGAACCACATACCAAGAAAGGAAGAAGCCAGCAGCAGTAGTAGTATGGCACAGACTCAAAGCTCAGAGCAAAGCATCACTTCTAGCCTCTAGCCCAGTCCACAGATGAATAACCAAGACAAGAAATCCAGCCAAAAGACAATTACAATTCTGCCACTTTGAACCAATAGACTTCCCACAGGCTGACGGGGCAGAATCCAGCAGTACTCTATTCTTGCACAGACCCAAAACCATGTCAGGAACTTGTAGCACTCAGGCCAGAGGGACAGTGATCAGTCAGTACCCCGAATTAGACTCCTTTGGAAGTACTGAAAGCACACAACTCCCCAGTCTGTTCCTGAGATGCTGGAATAATACAACACTCAATACCCCCAAGAATGCAGCAAAAGACCTAGCCCCGAACTTCCTTCCAGAGGATTGGCAGAGTTCTGCCCTAACACCAAGTTCAAAAACAAGAATTAGTTTAGAAGAATGGGTCATCTCCTCCACACCAATGAACTATTATTCTGGCGGAAGCGATACTCAAGACACAAATGCAGAAGAACAGATTCAAAATATCTGCAAGCAATACTTCAGAGAAAAACATAGCTTGAGCACAAACTCAGTTAAAATTCCCAGAAGAGATGAAGAGTTCAAAAAACTTAAATGTTTTATAAATGTTATGAATAAGTGTGTTTGAGGTTGAAGGACTGAAGAGCCTGGAATATGATATTTCGAAGATCAAGGGAGCTGGGATTAAAACCAAGAATCAACTACCAAGCAAAATTGAGCATATTATTCCAGGGGAAAATATGATCATTCAGTGAAGTAGAAGACTTTCAAGCATTCTTGCTGAAAAAACCAGAACTGAACAGAAAATTTGACAATCAAACACAAGAAGCATGAGAAGATAAACATGGGAAAGAAATCATAAGGAACTTGTCAAAATTGAACTATTTACATGCCAATATGGAAAAAAATGATAATAGCAGAATAAGGAAGAATGGAAGGCGGATGGGGAGAGAGGATTCAGTTCTTTTAGTATTAGTTCAATTAATTAAGCTCCCAAGGTATCTGCTTAAAGAGAAATTAACCACACCCTGTACAAATTCCAAAGGCTTTAAAAAAAAAAAAGCCCTTTAGTTAATCCGATCAAAACTCCCAGAATGGAAGCCTCCAGCAGTTTTATTTAGCTGAGACCATACAGCCACATGTCTTTTAAAAGGTGAGGAGTATTGGCCTAAATATACATCTATGTCTATATCTGATAGACAGATGGATAGATATTTAGATATAAATGTAATAGTGTTCAGATTATTCATTTGAAATCTTGTTACAAAAATGTATATAGTGGTTTATAGTTATAATTTATTTTCTGTGTAAAGTGACTAGGAAATGCATTCACCTAAAATTGTTAATGGAATGGAAGCAAGTTAAAAAAAAATACATAATGTTTGGGATACTGTACATGTTTAAATTATGCAGTTTGGTAGATCTGTTGTTAAAAGCATAGTCCATCACCTAACCTCTTGAGTGGAGGCATTTCCTGTGCCAGGGGCAGCTGCGCAGGCAGTTAGCCAAATCCCACTTGAGAAAATCATTCCTAGACATGGGATGGTAGAGAGGAGAGACTCAGACCAGGGGACACATTTCACTGCCAGGGTCCTTAAATCTCTGGCCCAGACCCTAGAAATTGCCTGGGAGCTCTGTACTCCTTGGCACCCTTCCTCTTCTGGCAAGGTGGAAAGGATGAAACAGGAAATAAAGAGACAATTTACTAATCTGACAATTACAACCCAGCTACCATGGACTAGATGTCTCCTGCTAGCCTTTGTCAGGATTAGAACTAACCCTGGAGGGACATAGGATCCTCCTCTTAAGAACTTCTTTTTGAACACCCTTATCCAGGGAGAGATAAAGTGGATTGGTTCCTCATCAAGGCTTGGAAGGAGAAGCTTACTCTCCTTTGGGGGGAAGCCCTTTTCAGGTCCTACTAACCTCTGATACAGCCATCTGGACCCAAGAGAGAGGCTGGACTCACCATACCAGAGTAAAGGGACCTGCTGAACCTCCCACGACATGGACCACTGAATCAGCTGAGCTTGACAACCTGAAAACTGCACCTCAGAGGCGGCTAAGGCCCTCCCACCAAATAGATATATGAGCCCTGAGCCACTCCCTCCTAAACTGAGAACTTTGATTGTTGTGGAGCATATTGATTCTATTGCATGTTTCTGTACCTCTACATCATAGTTTTACTTATAACTGTAGCATGATGCCAGGGGGATTCCCCTACTTATTTCTCTTAAAGGTTTTGGATTTTTTGCAAGCTTCCATTCCTTGACTACTTCCTGAGAGCAATTTTTGAACAGCATTTTCTAGGGATTGTGACTTTAATCTCTCCCATAATGGCAGAGTGGCAGAGAAATTCTCTTGTCCTATTACATCTATGTGGGATAAATGGCTTCTATTTGCCCCTGCATACTAAATTGCTTAATATCCCTTATTTCCTCTAGATTACAATCTATTGCTTATTCTGAATTTGTTGAATTAAGGGTTCTCCAGGAACAGGCTGCAGCAAATCCGGAAGGGGGGAATGGATTCCAGGGTAAAATAAGACTTATGGAGGAAAGTGTGTGGTAGTACAGAAGAAAGTGATGAACTGGTGGATGAGTTTTATCAACAGTGGTGTGAGAAGTCTTCAGATAGTATGAAAAGGGGAGACTGAATGGGGGTGCACTCTTTATCTGCACCCTTTGTGAAGACTCCTCAGAATGAGAAGGGAGAGAAACTACCTTGAAACCAGAGACAGACTTTTGTAAGACTGGACAGAACAGAGTACTGGGTTTTCTAACATGTAACGGAAAAAATAAAAATAAATACTATAGGGGGGAGAAGAGAGAGGGAGAGAGGGAAGGAGGGAAAGAGGGAGGGAGGGAGGGGGAGAGAGAGGGAGAGAGAGAGAGAGAAAGGAAGAAGAAATCTTAGAAGAAAACTGCCCAGATCTTTTACAGCCACAAGGCAAAGTAGAAAAATGAAAACTCCTGGGGACATCACAACCAAAATCCTAAACTTCCAGATAAAAGAAAAAAATACTGCAAGAAGTCAAAAAAGAATTCAAGCACTAAGGAGCCAGAGTCAAGATCGCACACAATTTAGCAGCCACCACTAGAAACCAACAGAAAACTTGGAATACAATATTCCAGAAGGCAAAGGACACGCGGTTATATCAAGAATAACATAACAAGCAAAAATGAATATAATACTACAAGAAGGGAGTGGCGGGGGAATGGAACTTCACTGAAAAAGACTTTCAAGCATTCATGATGAAAAGACCACAGCTGTGGAAAAACTTTGAAGTTCAAACATAGGAGTTTCGAGAAGTATAAAAAAGTGACCATCATTGTTTTATCATTGTTCAACAATGATAAAGGACTACAAAAGGAAAAACTGCTTACATTCAAATATGGGGAGATGATAAATGTGTCCCTTGTATCATCATCATGGGTCATAGAGGGAGTCCAATTAGACAAGGCCTGGGAGACAACTCACTTAATCTAAGTGCACAATTTTTACAAACAAAAAGGAGAAGATGGGAGGAAGAAGCAGCTGACACCTGAATCTCACTCTCATCTGAACTAGTCAAAGGGAAGAAAACACACACCCCCCAACCAAACAGGAAAACAGGAGAGAGAGTGGGAGTGGTATTAAAAAAAAGAATAAGGGGCAGATAAATTCTAAGCAAAATAAAGTCTGAGAAAATACAAAAATATAATTGTTTTTGAAGTGACAAAGTATGGAAATCTGAAGGAGTAACCCATAAGTTGGAGAAGAGAAGGACAGGTTATGGTATATATAAATGTGTTAGAATACTATTGGGTTGAACTCTTTTTTTTTTAATACTCACTTTATTTTATTTTATTTATTTTTAATTTATTTTCTTGGTTATATCATTCATTTCTACAAGGTTTTGAGTTACAAATTTTCTCCCCTTTTTGCCCATACCCCCCAGCCCAGAACAATGATCCCACTGTAAGGCCCCTCCCACAATCTGTTCCCTTTTATGAACTCCTCCAACACCCCTCTAG
>CM053595.1:146677683-146699036 GCA_028646575.1 Pseudocheirus occidentalis | reverse complement strand
AAGGAGAAAATACTGCAAGCAGTCAGGAAGAAACAATTTGAGTATTGTGGAAACACAATGAGAATAACACAAGACCTAGCAGCTTCGACGTTGAAGAATTGAAGGGCTTAGAATATGATATTCCAGAGGTCAAAGGAGCTAGGACTAAAACCAATAATCACCTACCCAGCAAAACTGAGTATAATATTTCAGGGGAAAAGATGGTTATTCAATAAAATAGAGGATTTTCAAGCATTCTTGATGAAAAAAAACAGAGCTGAACAGAAAATTTGACTTTCAAATACAAGAAGCAAGAGAACCATAAGAAGGTAAACAGGAAAAATAAATCATAAGGAACTTATTAAAGTTGAACTATTCACATTCCTACATGGAAAAGCAATAATTGTCACTCATAAGATTTTTCTCAATATCAGGATAGTTGAAGGGAATATAGATGTATACCTACATATGTATATGTCTGTATAGGAGGGTGTATATATATATATATGTATGTTCATGTATACATAGAGGGCACAGGATGAGTTGAATATGAAGGGATGATATCTAAAAAATATAATTAAGAGGTGAGAGGAATGTATTGGGAGATGGAGGAAGGGAGAGATAGAGTAGGGTAAATTATCTCATATAAAACAGGCAAGAGAAAACTGTTACAATGGAGGGGAAGAGCAGGAATTGAAAGGAAATGTAACAACCTTACTCTCATTGAGTTTGGCTTAAGGAGGGAATAACATACACAGTCAATTAGGTATCTTACCCCACAGGAAAATAGTGGGGTAGGGGATAAGAGGGGGGATGATAGAAGGGAGGACAGATTGGGGGAGAGGGTAGTTAGAAACAAACATTTTTGAAAAGGGATAGGGTCAACAGAGAAAATAGAATAAGTAGGGGGCAGGATAGGATGGAGGAAAATATAGTCAGTCTTTCACAATATAACTACTATAGAAACATTTTGCATAACTACACACATACAACCTATATTGAATTGCTTATCTTCCCAGTGGGGGTGGGTGAAGAGGGAAGAAGGGAAAAAATCTCGAACTCAAAGTTTTAAAAACAAATTTTTAAAAATATAAATTTGGGGTTTTTTTACATGCAATTGTGAAATAAGATATACAGGCTCTGGGGTATAGAAGTCCATCTTGCCCTACTAGTAAATTGCAGGGCGGGTTATGGGGGAGGAAATAAGAAAGAACAAATTGAGGGAAAGGGTATTCAGTAGGCTTGCTATTTTCAGGTTGGGGGTAGGGGAAAGATGGGGAGAAAAAACTTTAACTCAAAATTTTGTGGAAATGAATGTTGAAAATTAAAAATTAATTTTTTTAAAAAAGTGTCTACCCATTAAGGTGTATCTTTAATAAACTTTGTCTTACTTTGGCTGAGAAAAAAAAGAAGAGAAGCTATAAGAAACCGGGTAAGGTAGCAAAGGGAGGGTCTGAGATGGAAAGAAAGGAGGAAATCTCAATTTAGTGGTAAGAGTGGGTCCCACAGAAGAATACTTCCTAAGGAGAAGGGGAAGAGAGATTCTGTAGTGGGACATGGGAACATTAAGTGTTTATAATCTATAGGAATCTATTACTTTTAGAGACCACTACCCAAAAGTGTGCTGTGCCTCCATGTACAGCATCTTGCCCAGAAGCAGAATCAGACCTGGGGGCAACCACCATCCAAAAGGGCTAGAGGACATGGACCTACAGAGCAAATCTCATGGAAAATGGAGGTGGGGAATGGTCAAGTGGATTGCAAGGTGTAGTAGTGGACTGTATAATCAGGGACTTTGGAAAACATACCCTGGGACAATTCTTCTATACCTTTTTATCTTCTGCAGGAATTAATATTTATGAGTGAGGCACAAGAAATTTTGTGGGGGCTCATAAGCTAAGGTTTTAAGTGGATATAGATCCATAGGAAGGGAGTCAGTAAGGAGTTCAGTTTGCCTGGGACATATCATATCATATCACACGAGAGAAGTGAAAGAGAAAGACCCAGGAAAGGAAGGGAAGTGTCAGATCATGGGAAGTTTTCGATATTAGGGTCAGGATTTTGGATTAGACAAAAGGGAGCCATTACAGGCTTGGGTTATAAACAGATCTGCACATGGGGGAAATTCATCTGGCCTTCTCATGCGCCCAAATGAGCCATGTCTATGGGAATAAGTCTATTTCCTGCATTATGAAGTTACTCACTTTAGCCTTTTGTGTCTGCTCCCCCAACCCAGCCTAAGAGAGACTCAGCCTCCTGGGAACACACTGAGTCAGAGCTGGCAGCTCACCCTCACTGCACTGGTTGGTTGGCATTCAGAACCAGACTAGCCCAGGAGGTAACTCAGCAGAGGGAGGGCTGCCTGCCTTGAGTGATGCCAATCCAGCCCTGTTCCCTCCTCCTTTGGCTCTGGTTCTCAAAGCTCTAACGAGCTCAGAGAAAATAGCAACAACTAATATTTATACAGCACCTATCATGTGCCAAAGCCCTGTGTCAAACACTGTACAAGTATTGTCTCATTTGATCCTGACAACAACCCTGGGAGGTAGGTGTTATTATTATGCCCATTTCACACACGAGGAAATTGAGGTAGGTTGCAATCAAGTGACTTATCCAGGGCCGCATAGCTAGGAAGTCTTTGAGGTTGTATTTGAACTCAGGTCTTCCTGACTCCAGGAAGTAACTTTTTTTCCGAGGGTGCTGACATCCAAATGGGGAATGAGGAAAAACCTGTGCTTCCTTCTCAGCAAGGCATATTTGGCCCCTGTAGCCACCACTCAATCTGGGGTTCTTGGGCACTCACTTCTGTGCAGTATGACTCCCGCTGGGCTACCAGAGCTAGAACTGCATCACTATAGAGCCAGTTGCCTGTCTCTTTCTCCCTCCAGTCTCAGTTCTTTTCTCCTAATAATGCTTTGACTTTATAGCTCTTAAAGTTGTATCTGTGTGTTTTTTAGGCAGGGCAATTGGGGTTAAGTGACTTGCCCAAGGTCACATGGCTAGTAAATGTTAAGTATCTGAGGTCAAATTCGAACTCAGGTCCTCTGGACTTCAGGGCCAGGGCTCTGTTCACTGTACTACCTAGCTGCCCCAGCTCTTGAGTTTTTCAAAGGGCTTTTGCATACAGTATCTCATTGATTTTGAGGTAACCAGAACAACTCTTATTGTCTCCTTTTTGCAAATGATACAACTGAGACTCAGAAAGCTTAAGTGATCTATCTGCCTAAGGCCACCCAACTACTTCAGGACAGAAAGGGTCTTTCCACTTCATCATTGTTGCCTTCCCTTTCAATTCCACAGCAGTTTAATTCAACCAGCATTTATTAAGTTCCTTCTCTATACACAAGGCATTATTGTTGTTCAGTCATTTTACAGTTCTGTCTGACTCTTTGTGACCCCATTTGGGGTTTTCTTGGCAGAGATACTGGAGGGATTTGTCATTTACTTCTCTATCTCATTTTACAGATGGGAAAACTGAGGCAAACAGGATTAAGTGACTTTCCCAGGGTCACACAGCTAAGTGTCTAGGGCCAGATTTGAACTCAGGAAGATAAGTCCTCCTGTCTCTGAGTCCAAAGCTCTGCCTGGGTCTGTCTAATTTTGCCAGGCCCTGAGGAAACGAAGACAGAATTGAAATAGTCCCTGCCTTCAAGAAACTTAAATTTTGTTTGGTAGGGGAGAATAATGGTCTTCAGATAAGTAAATAAAAAAATACCAAAAATAATTTCAGGGGTAGGGATAGGGGAAGGGGAACGAAACATAAGATGGTGGAATGGGGTTTAAAAAGGCCTCTACTTGGGCCTTGAACTTGAATTTGAACTGGATCTTGAAGAATTAGACTCCAAGAGGGGTGAGTGAGGAGGAAGAGCACTCCAGACACTCCAGGCTTCCCTTTGCTGTCCTTCCGAGCTTTTCCTTGCTGGTGTGCTCCTCCCCCATGCCCTTTGTATTGTGAACTCCTGGTAGTAAAGTCTGAGATTTCGTTTTTGGATTATTGACTAACTGGGTGCTCAGTTCTGCCTTGCAGCCTGTCTTCAAAGAAGTTGGCTTGGCTTGCTTTTCGGATTGCCAGCTTTTATTGAGATCCAAATATGAACACAGGAACCAAATAGGTGTTGTAATTAGCACTTGTCCAGGCACAGAGTGCTTTGTAATTTACTACAGCTGGGGGAGGGGGGAGAGTGCAAACATTATTATCTCCATCTTCAAATTATGACACTGAGATTCAGAGGAGTGAGGTGATTTAGGGTCATAGGAGTTAGAGCCAGTGGGAAACTTAGAAATCATTGATTCAAATCCTTTCATTTTATAGATGAGGAAACTGAGACACAGCACAGGAAAGGAATTTGTCTAAGGTAACACAATCAGTTGGTAGCATACTGGGATTTGAACTCAGGTCTTCCTATTCCAAATCCAGTCTTTTTTCCACTAAAAATTGGGTGCCCAGGTTCACATTGCTTAAAATGTCAGAGTTGGGGTTCATGCTGAGGTCTTCCGAGTTCACATTTAGTGCTCATGTACAAGGTATCCCAAGTCTTAAGTTATAAGTTGTTTTGGGTTTTTTTTTTTCTTTTTGGAAGTGGGAAGGCAGGGCAATTGGGGTTACGTGACTTAGCCAAGGTCACATGGCTAGTAAATGTTAAGTGTCTGAGGCTGGATTTGGACTCAGGTCCTCCTGACTTCAGGGCCTGTGCTCTATTCACTACACCACCTAGCTGTCCTAGTCCTAAGTTTTAATAGCTTAAAGCTTAAAGACTTTTGAGACACTATATATCCTACTACTTCTCCTTCATAGTGCCCTATATGAGGTATAACCAGCGGTGACAGTATTCTTAACATGGGAACACAATATGCACTATTTCACAATACTAGGAACTTTTTTTGAGTATGTAATATA
This sequence comes from Pseudocheirus occidentalis, assembly GCA_028646575.1. NCBI lineage: Eukaryota > Metazoa > Chordata > Mammalia > Diprotodontia > Pseudocheiridae > Pseudocheirus > Pseudocheirus occidentalis. The sequence continues at coordinate 146,694,160 of CM053595.1, read as the reverse complement.
CGACCTACACTATGGGTTAGCACAAATACATTTAAGTAGCAATCTCTGACTGTAAGAAGCTTGAAGGGGAAGGCAAGTGGTGTAATGGATAGAACATTGGGCTTGAAATCAGAAAGACTCATTTTCATGAGTTCAAATCAGGCCTCAGACACTTACTAGCTGTATGACCCTAAGCAAATTACTGAATCTCATTTGCCTCAGTTCTCTTATCTGTAAAATGAGCTGGAGAGGGAAATAGCAAACCACTCCAGTATCTTTGCCAAGAAAATTCCAAATGGGGTCACGAAGAGTCAAATATGATTGAAATGACTGAACACCAACAATGGAGATGCAGGCCTCAATGATCCTGGAATATGATTTAAAAAATAGAATTAAGCGTTAGCTAGCTGGGACTACTCTGTATTCCAAAGAGCTTATGTACTTATGGTGAAGAATCTAATTCTGAAGAAAAAATGCCTATTTCAACCAATCAAGGCTTAAGGAAACAGATGGAATTCTTATGGAAGGAAGTATAGAAGAAACTTCTTTTTCTTCCACTGCTGCTGGGTTTTTGTCTTTTCTTTTTTGTCCAGAGGGAGCTCCAGATGAGGAAACTCCCCTTGCCAATGCATTTCTATGACTGTTCTGCAGCTCAGAGCATTTTCACATCCTGGGACGTGAAAAGGTGAGGCAAACTGGCTAGAGTCGCGCAGCTACAACAAATGAAGCACCTACTTGAACTCAGCTCAGTTTGGCTCTAAAGCTAGCGCTGTCTCGAATGCCATGCTCTTTCTAAAAGAGCTATAGGCATAAGGAGTGAGACCGAGACATGGACACATTCAGAGATCGATAGAGAGAGACAGAGAGGCAGGGATAAAGAGAGACAGAGACAGAGAGGTAGAGATGGAGATACAGAGAGATAGAGAGACAGAGAGGCAGGGATACAGAGAGACAGAGAGATAGAATGACAGAAAGAGGTAAAGAGACAGAGAGAGATAGAGATGGAGAGACAGAGAGAGATAGACAAAGAGATAGAAATGGAGAGATAGAGAGATAGAAAGACAGAGGAGCAGGGATACAGAGAGACAGGGACAGACAGGTAGAGATGGAGAGACAGAGAGATAGACAGAGAGGCAGGGATAAAGAGAGACAGGGACAGACAGGTAGAGATGGAGAGACAGAGAGAGACAGAGAGACAGAAATGGAGAGATGGAGAGAGACAGAAAGACAGAGGAGTAGGATACAGAGACAGAGAGACAGAGAGAGATGTACAACCTATTCATCTTCCAATAAAGAAGGGATAGCATCCCATTTCAGGATTTCAGCTGAAGCTGGAAGTACAGAGGACATGTCCACAGTGATGTGCCTAATACAGCCATACCTGGTAACAGCAAACAGTGTCAATAAAATAGGCAGAGTAATGCTAAGCAGCAGTCACAAAAAAAAACTAGCAAAAATTAAAGGCACCAGCAATTTGTGTCTAGTAGGAATTATACAGGTTGCAGCTAAACGGTATAGTGTATAAGGAAGACAGCCTCCTGAGTTCAAATCTGGTATCAGATACTTACTAGCTGTGTGACATATGGGCAAGTCACTTAACCCTATTTGCCTCAGTTTCCTCATCTGTAAAATGAGCTAGAGAAGAAAATGGCAAACCACTCCAGTATCTCTACTAAGAAAACCCCAAATGGGGTCATGAAGAGTTGGACACAACTAAAAAATGACTGAAAGAAATTATATAACATCAGAGAGCAGTAGGGAGAAGGGCCAAAGGGAGTAGTGTTATGGCATCACCAGAAGGCAACAACAACCCTGTGATTTCAGAGCCATGAGGTGCTCTTCCACCTCATTGACCTAGACATGTCCCCTATGTGGGTACCCCTCAACACATTCCCCATACTCTTGCCCACTGATAATGTGTAAATATGTGGGAAAGTGGGTCCCATTGGGAGGGGGAGAAGGGAAGTGTTTTATTGCTACTTTTCTTAGTATGTAATGTTGTTAAATGATTTTGCTTTGAACTGTATCATCTGTCTGCTTAAACATTGTGAAAAAACATTGGTTGGGTCTCATTCGCTATAGTTTTGAGCAGTTGTAAGCCTGCAGAGTACCTTCAGACTGGAATAGCCTTGTTTGGGTGATTCACATATGAGCTATCCCCATGCACTGCACTTATCTAGAAATATAGTGTATTCATTCAGTAGAATATAAGCTCGTGGAGATCCAGGACAATTTTATTTTTTGTCTTTGTATTCCATGCATAGTAGATACTTCATAAATGTTCTTTGAATTGAATTAAATTGTCTAGTTAGCATGATAAGCTATAGACATAGGAAAAGCTAAAAAGCAATTCAGGACAATATTACATCAGCATGATAAAGGGGCCCACAATAAGTTGTCAAAACAATGTTAACCAACAATGGGTTATGTTAAAAGAAGCAGTGAGCATAGCGGGGTGGATTGATCTAGGGATCAATCAATTAACAAGCATTTATTAAGTCCCTTCTCTGTCACACACTGCACTAGACTCAGGGAATAGAATGGGACATATGGATTTGTATGGGCAGGAAGAAGGCAGGAGAGCATTTGAAATGAAAGGAAACAGTGTAAGCAAAGACCTGGAGGTAGGAAAGTAAAAGAAATGTTCAGGGCACAGTGAACCACCCTGTCGGGTAGAAGTGAAAGATATGACTACACTGGACTGAGAGAAGACCACAAAATTTGGCAACTGGGAGGGTCCCAGAAGAGCATTTTGGAAAGAAACCACATCGTACAAGACTAAGGAGAAAGTAGGTGGTGAGAATGTGGGAGGGATAAGGGAAGCAATGTGGTACAGTGGAAAGATTGCTAGGTTTGGAGTCTAGAGTACATGGGCTCAAATTCCAGCTCTGTCTCTTGATACTTGAGTGACCTTAGGTAAGTCACTTCACCTCTCTGGGCCTCAGTTTCCTCACTGAGGGGATTGGACTAGATGACCTCAAAGGACTTTCCCATCTTTGAATTTATGATCCAAGGACCTGATGGTGTCAGTAGGTACATACAACGCTTTGGTGTCATGAAACTGTAACCACTGAATTAATGAATGGAACACAAGTGTATGGATCAATCACACGTGTGGATGTCAGCATGAATACACATCTTAAAGCTGTGAAAATGACTGAAGAGTAGAGAGCCAGCACCACTGGGAACAGCGTACATGAGGAAATAACATTCAATCCGACATCCTCCCAGACAGCTTACCTCTGCAGGAAGAGGCTGAGGTTGGGGTAGAGGGCAAGGATGTGTGGGTGTGGCATAGGAAGAGGGTGTCCCAGAGGAGAACTTCTTTCATGAATGCTATTATGCAATCTCACAAAAGTCAGAATTTTTTTGGTATAGATTTTGTTTATGATGTCAATTTTTAATAAGCATAAATGTGTGTGTGGAGGAATTCTGTGAAAAGGTTGAAAGAAAATAGTCAATAAAAAAGTAAAATGTAAATAAAATAGCAACAAAATAGTTCATAAGAACAGGTGGGGGGGAACAGAGGAAAGTGATGGTTAACCTGAACACATAGAACATAAAGGGATAAGAAACCAGTGGAGAATGCTAGCTTAAAGATGTTAAAGAGAGAAAAGGTAAGGCAGCCAGAGGAGGTGAGAGGGGCCAAGGGGTAGAAGCTTTGATCCAGGGCTTAGCTTTGAGATAAGAGACATATCTCCTGTAACAGGAGAGATGAGAAAGAAAGAAAGAAAGAAAGAAAGAAAGAAAGAAAGAAAGAAAGAAAGAAAGAAAGAAAGAAAGAAAGAAAGAAATTAATGAGAAAAGAAAAGAAAAAAAGAAAAGAAAAGAAGGACCTATTCCTAAAACTAAGGACCTATTCTATACAAAGCACTGACCTCTGAGGATACAAAAAATAGAACATGGTATCCCTCAAAGAACTCCAGACCAATCTTCCTAGACTAATTTTATACTACTCTACTCCCCCAATGCATACTAGGTGAGTCTATTTACTTTTCAGTGTATATGACACTCCATCTTCTATGTTCATGCCTTTGCATAGACTGTGTCTCATGCCTAGCATGCTCCCCTTCTTCATCTCCATCTTTTAGAATCCCTTACTCTGTTTAGTTTTGTCTCAGGTGATACCTCAAAACTAGTTGTTAGTGTTCTCATCACTAAAAAAAATATACTTAGTATGTATTTTGCATTTATTTAATCTCTAAATATGGTTTACTTCCCCAGTAGAATGTAAGCTCTTTGAGGGCACAAACTTCTTTGTGGTTTGGTTTTTGTCACATAAAAAGCACTTAGCAAATGCTTGTTGAATTGAATAACACTGATTTTTAAAATTTATGCTCTATGGGGTGGCTAGGTGGCGCAGTGAATAGAACACCGGCCCTGGAATCAGGAGTACCTGAGTTCAAATCCAGCCTCAGACACTTAACACAAAAAACTAGCCATGTGACCTTGGGCAAGTCACTTAACCCCAACTGCCCTCCAAAAAGCAAAAAAAAAAAAAAAAAAAATTTATGCTCTATGTAAGGCATCTGTCATGTAAGAGCTGTATAGAGCTGCCTTCACAGTCAGGCAGACTTGGGTTCAAGTTCTAACACTGATATATACTAGTTAAATGATCTGGTACTTAAATGTGTCGGTGCTCCCAGGCAGGACCCTAAGACCATAAATTGCAGAGAAGGCTCTGATTGATTGAGTGCCCCATTTGGAGTCAGGAAGATGAGTCTTCCTGAGTTCAAACCCTGGGCAAGTCACTTAACCCTGTTTGCCTCTGTTTCCTCATCTGTAAAATGAGCTGGAGAAGAAAATGGCAAACCACTCTCGTAGCTTTGCCAAGAAAACCCCAAATGGGGTCAAGAAGAGTCAAACTCAACTGAAGAGTCAGACAGAACTGTACAATTGAAGTTATTAGCACTAAAAGAGGAAGTTCCTTACTAGGAACATCATGAGTACTGATGAAGTCACAAATCCAGTCTCTCTCTCTCTCTCTCTCTCTCTCTCTCTCTCTCTCTCTCTCTCTCTCTCTCTCTCTCTCTCTCTCTCTTTCTGTACTTCTACCTCTGCCTCTGCCTCTGCCTCTACATCTACATCTACATCTACACCTACACCTACACCTACACCTACATCTATATCTATATCTATATCTATATCTATATCTATATCTATATCTATATCTATATCTATATCTATCTGTGTTTGTATCTCTATGTTTATGTATGTGTATGTCTATATGAGAGGTACTAATAAATGTTTAACAACTGGATCTCTGTGAAAAAATGTACACATGACATAGTTTTAAGTTTAACCTGCATTATTAACATTTTCGCCATCACTTTCTTAACTTTAAATAATCAACAGAACAATAGATTAAGCCCTGATTTAGAGTATTTGCCTTTTTCTGAGGTATGAATGCTCACGTTGAAAATTTAAGGGTTGGCTCCTGTAGAAGCAGGCTCTAGCACAATAATGTGTATGGAAACACATATATGTGTGTATATACATATATATAATTTCATATGATGCCACAACTCTGTAAAGCATGTGTGTAGATTTATGGGTACATGGACACGTGTACATATATGTATATGTGCACGCACACATGTATGTGTGTATAAACAACACAACAGTAGGTAGCCACACACACACATATTTTACTTTTTACTTGTTGCCCCAAATCGTCTTGTATCCAAAATGTATAGCTTTGTTAAAGCCATTACAAAACTAAGAGAAGGGGGGAAGCGGTTACAAATTTTTGCTGGGCGGCAATCCAGAAGACTCCGAATTAAAACAGTTTTCTAGCGCTGCTCTTTTACCTTAGAGATTCGAAAGTAGCATTGTATCTCCCTCTCCTGACAGAAACTGGTATTGCAACATGAACAAATTCCATTGAGCTTCTTGGTTTCTCTGCATCTGAAAATGGTGTAGGAGCTCCTGGCTCCACCTGTTCCATCTATCAGCAGTCTGACATGTCTTCCTCCTCCTCCAGCTTGCACTAACAGAGAAAGCTGACTTAGGAACCCTCTGTGCAAGTCAGGCTTTTACAGTAAAAAGATTGAAGACAAAGTCCTGTGAAAGGGCATTTTAATCAATCAAAAAGCTTTTAGTGCGTTTAAACGTGATGCCAGGTACTGTGAAGAGTGCAGGGGATCCACAGGTAAAAAAAACAAACAAAACACCAATCCAAAACAAAGCAGTTCCTGTCCTAAAAAAGCTTATGTTCTCTATATAGGTGGAGACAACATGTGTGTGTGTGTGTGTGTGTGTGTGTGTGTGTGTATCCACACCCAACACTACCAGGGCTGCTCTTCCCTTTTCCCCCCACCCAGAACCTTTCTCCCTGACCTCAGGCCATCCCAGAACTCATGGGTTACTTGACTGCTCACAGAGTTCGAATGAGATGAGTCACCAGCTCTGTTCATTCAGGTGAAATGGAGAAGCGCCAGGTACCATCTGCCCTCCCTCTATGATTTAAAGAATCTAGCCCTGTCACTTGATTTATTGATGTAGACAAAGGATGGCTGGGTCCAGGGGGGTGCTGGTAAAAGATAAACAACTGGCTTTCTAAAAACTGTACCCCTGAAATACTTTTCAATTTAATTGACATTTAAAAAGCTTTTTTCTCCATCACTTTTTTAAGTCTAGACATCGACAAAACAATAAATCAAGCTCTGATTTGTAGCATTTGATGATTTTCCAGTTGAAAATTTAACAATCCCTATTGAGAGGCAGTACAAGCTGGCTCCAGAACATTCCTGTCTGAGCCTTACCATCCACTCCACCACTGTACTGTTGGGGCTTCTGATCTTTCCATCTATTGTCTTCACCACCTTAAGAGCAGACATTACCTTAATTTTTCTATTTCTATCCTCAGTGTGGATTTTGTGTGTGGGGGGGAGAGGTTTAATGAGGCACTAGTAGCTGTGGGGATCAAGAAAATTTTAATATAATCACATCATGAGCTAAATTTGGAAAGGATCTAAGAATCTGAGGGGGAGAGGGAATTTATTCCAAGTAACTAGGTAGTAGGTAGACAGCTGGCCTTTGAACTAGGACAACCTGAGATCAAATCCTACCTAAGACACTTGGTAGCTGTGTGACTCTGGGCAGCTCACAATCTCTCTGATTTTTCACTTCTCCATCTGTAAAATGGTTTTAATAATAGCATCTCCTCACAAGTTGAACACTGCCCACCCTGGCCTCCCATTGCCTAAAGGCTAGGTATGTTATATTTTACCCTCCCCCAAGCTTCTCTGGGACCCTAAGGGTGAGTGGGGAGTATCTAGCCTGATTCCAGCCTCACATGATGGTGCCCCCTCAGGTGTAGGGGGCATCCCCTGAACCCCAGTTCCATTTAACCACTAATAGTCATATTAACTTTTACAAAACAATGTTTATTTCAAAGGGTATAACAACAAATATAGAACCATCCTTCCCCAACGCATGGGAGGCATACTGCTCTACCTCATATCACCTCAGTGTCTGGGGAGGAGAAAGAGATTAAGGTCGTAGTTTAGCTCAGTTCTTATACAGCACGATCCTAAATTCTGAATCCAAAGCCCTCTTCAAGCTCAAGTTCAAAGCATCCTGGATTCTGGAGGCTTCTCTGCCAAGCTGGCTAGTTTGGAATTCTGGCTCCAAGGTCATCATGGCTCAAACTCATGGGTCTGGTGGGGATCCCTGACATCAGGGGATCACCTGAAACTGAGAAAGTCAAACAAAACAGAACAGAAACAGTAACCTCCAGGCTCATTTCTCAGAGCTAGGCTAAAACAAGAGGGTTAAGATATTACTCCATCCAGATTCAATTCACAGGGCCTGAGCTGTATATGAACTGTAGTTTCATCCTTTAGACTCAATAGAAAAGAGAGAGCAGGAAAGAGACTGTCCCAATCTGGCAGTTTTAAAGACATAGTCTGTTCTTCAGCCAATCACAGGGAACAACTCTCATCCACATGGTAGGAGAATGCAGGATGTGGGAGAATGCCTCCATGTTAGGTGATCTGGGCATGCCCCAAGACTCATTCCATGGGTTGTGAAATGAAGATCCAAGGAGAAACCATGAGTAATGCACTATACAGATCTAAGAGCACTACATAAGTATTAACTACTATTATCATTCCAGGCACGGGGAGCAGCCAGTGCAAAGCCATAGAGACGAGAAATAGCAAGTCGTTTGTGAAACACAGAAGACCAGTTTGACTGGACCAAAGAGCACATGAAGGAGAGCAGTGGATGATAAGGTTGGAAAGGGAGGTTGAAGCCAACAGAGGAGTGAGTGTACCAGGAGTGTACCAGGAGCCAGTGGCCCAATTGGACTGCAGTGCCCTCTATCCCACTGGAGCTCAAGCTCTAGGCTTATGTAGATCAGATTCAGTGTTGGAGGAGCCTGTTCTCTAAAGGAAGGGGACAGGCTCTTCTCTCATTCTCTGACTCTTTAAGTTAGGGTGTATGGGGTGTGTAGGGGAGGACCAGCACCTCTGGTGTGAGCCCTTTGCAGGCCTGCTCATCCACTTTTGGTGTCCCCCATTACCCAACTCTCACCTGGGCTCAAAGCTGTAGTATGAGCAGCAGCCACACCCTGGTTACCCCCTCTCAGCATATGGGTTAAACTGGGGCGAGGGTAACCAACAGCCCTCAAACCCATCAGTGAGTTAGGGGACTGTCTATCCCAAACATGTGATGCCCCCCCATGTAAAACGGGTGGATGAGAACAATTTGTTCCAAAGTCAAGAAAGCGGCTGAGGCAGGCAGGCTCTGTGGATGCTTAGAGCTTGGTCAGACACTGAAGATGCCAAGGTCCCTGGGCAATCTCCAGGCATCCTGACTTTTATCTTGCCACTGAACTCCAGTGACTCTAGAACAGAGAGTAAGGTTGACTTTGTTCACCTCTGCCTCACTTAAATCCAATCCACAAGTAAGTCAAGCCATCATCCTTACAATGTCTTCAGCCTCTGGGAAAAAAAAAAAAGAAGGAAGAACAACCACCACCACAAACAGTAAATCCAGGAACAGACTCACACCTAGGGTCTCCCTAAAATGGATTATCAAGATGTATCAAGTAGAATGGTGCTCAGTGCAAAAGTAGATCAGGGATGGAGCACCTATTTATTTTCTCACCCACAAAAGAGATGCTTAAAACACTTTAAAAACTCATAGGCATGCTTTGAGAAAGGCTTTAAAATGTGATATAGTGACTATTAAGAAGCAGCTGGTGACAGAGCTGGGCCAGGAGTCAGGAAGGTCTTCCTGAGTTCAAATCCTCGGAACATTTACTCACTATGTGATCCTGAGCAAGTCAACCTCTGTTTGCCTCAGTTTCCACAGCTCTAAAATGGGGATGATAATAGCACCTACCTCAAAGAGATCAGATGAGACCATATTTGTAAAAGCACCCGGCATGTAGCAGGCACCATATAAAACACTTTTTCTCTTCCTGATAACTCCTTTGGTGCTCTCCTACGTGGCTGGAACTTAAAAGGCTAAACCAAGAAAGACTTTGTGGGACTGCTAAATAACCATCTCACCTTCATGTCAGCTTCGTACTGAACAAACAATTCCCCCAAAGTCCATGGCTTCTGGCAAGCCAGGACACTCGTGTCTCATCTTCTCCACAAAGCATCATAGTAGCTGCAGAGAACACCTTGCAAAGCGCAGCCGGCACCAGCCGAGGCAACAAGGAGCTTCCAATTTGTTGAACTTCCAAGTCTGGAAACTTCTATCTCAGGACTGCTATTCAATCACCTATGTTCAGGGAAAGAGACACAAAGCACTTAAGGGGCCAAAGTACAAGCTTAGGTGTGACTAATCAGTTGTTGCTGTAGAGTTGTTTTAGTCTAGTCTGCCTCTTCTTGACCCCTTTTGAGGTTTTCTTAGCAAAAATACTGGAATGGTTTGCCATTTCCTTCTCCAGTTCATTTTACAGATGAGGAAACTCAGGCAAACAGGGTTAAGTGACTTGCCCAGGATCACACAGCTAGTAAGTGTCTGAGGCTGAATTTGAACTCAGATCTTCCTGACTCCAGGCCCAGTGTTCTATCCACTGTGCCACCTTATTGCCTTAAGCAGCACATATGCTAAAAGAAGAAATCTCCAATCTACCCCATCACAGGAAGTCAAGGAAAGTTATTTCTTTTCAAAAATTTTAAAATATTTATTTAATATTTTATTTTCTCCCAATTACATATAAAAACAATTTTTAACATGTGATTTTAAAAATTTTGAGTTCCAGATTCTCTTCCTCCCTCCTTCCCCACCTCCCTTATTGAGAAGGTGAGCAATAGGATATAGGTTATACATGTAGAGTCATGCAAAACATTTCCATATTAGTTATGTTGTAAAAGGAAACAGATTTTTTAAATGAAGTTTAAAAAAGTATGGGAGAGCTATTTCAAAGAAGATGAAAAAAACTGAAGATGTCTTTCCCTTTAAAGCAGTGGTTCTCAACCTTCCCAATACTGCAACCCTTTAATACAGTTCCTCATGTTATGGTGACCCCCCAACCATAAAAGTATTTTCATTGCTACTTTGTAACTGTAATTTTGCTACTGTTGTGAATCTATCTGATATGCAGGCTGTATTTTCATTGTTACAAATTGATCATAACCCACAGGTTGAGAACCGCTGCCTTAAAGTCTCCTGATTAGGTGGCTCTTCCTGTCCCAGTCTTCTTTTAAGGCCATAGTCTATCACATTGTTTTGCATGCTCTTTAGCTAGGAACCAACACCCTTGTCCCATCCTCCACCTGGCAGGGGCACACATTCCAATGAGATCTCTACTACAAGAGGAGGTGGCATTTAAACTGAACTTTACTTTCCTCTTCATTTCTAGGAAAAAGAGGCCTTTAGTCTAAGCTGCTTTGATTCCCACTTGATTCAAACCCAAGTGGAAGGACCCGGGTTTATCCTCACTGCCTCCTTAGATGCCCACCTAGGGCTGGCTACTCTGTGCATGTATCCCTGACTTTTCATATGTTTTCCTTCTTTGAAAGTGATATGGAGGATTTTCTCTCCCAAGAGGGGCAGTGACCATCTGGACCCAGAAATTGCTACTGATCCTTGGCGAGGGCAGAGGGTGGCAGCTTTTTAGAGGCTGGGCCTGGACACCAGTTAGGGAAGATAGGAAGGTTCAAACCTTAGTTTACAGTTTAGTCATACTCCCTACTATAGGCAGCATAGAGTAACAGAGTAAATATTAAAGCCAGCAAATGTGGGTTTAAGTCAAGGATGTGCTGGTAAAATTTTAACAAACAGTTCTCAAAAATTAAAAGTATTCATAACACACTTTTGAGCTTAGTCTGTAGTGTTAACATTTCCTGTATTAAGTCTAGAAAATCAAGAAAGCAATAAATAAAGCCCTGGTTGGTATTTGTTGATTTTGAGGAATAAATGTTCACATTGAAAATTTAACAATTGCCCTGCAATCCTCCCCCCACCCATTGAGAAAGCAAGAAATGTGATATCAAATACATCATTGAAATCAGGCAAAACATATTTCCATATTAGCCACATCACAAAAAAAGTGAAAGAAAAAAAGAAAGTGAAAAAAAATTAGGCTTCCATTTGCACTCAGACTCTACCTATTTTTTCTCTGGAGGTAAATAAAATTTTTCCCCACAAGTCCTATTTTTTCATATAGTTTGTGCAACATTGACATTATTTATTCATCGAAAGTTTGGTAGAATTCACCCCCTCCCCCTCCAAAGTTAACAATTGGTTCTTGCCAGTTTGTATGAAGTATGTGTCTCAACAATGTTCATTTTTTTTGGAGGGGGGAAGGCAGGACAATTGGGGTTAGGTGACTTGCCCAAGGCCACACAACTGGTAAATGTTAAATGCCTGAGGTCAAATTTGAACTCAGGTCTTCCTGACCTCAGGGCTGGTGCTCTATTCACTGCTCCACCTAGCTGCCCCAACAACTCTATCTAGTAGCAAGTAACTTGAGCAAGTTACTTAATCTTTAGAGCCTCAGTTCCCTGATTTGTAAAATGGGGGTAATAATACCTACAGCACCTACATTGTAAGGTTATTTATGAGAATCAAATAAGTTGATGAGTGGGAAGCTCTCAAAAACTCTAGTGCTATTCCAGTATAAAACCATTTTTACATATTAATAATTCGCACTTAAATAGCAGGTTTAAAGTTTGCATGGTTCTTTCTGGATAATTCAGGTAAAGTATTAAAAAAAGTACTTGTCTCTAGAAATGCTGATAGAGCAAATGTGCATAGAGTCTATATGTCTTATATAAGACTTACTATGAATATGTCTGTACAGGATTAGAGGATGCCCCAGATTCTGAATATACCAAGTGCCCGTAACCGAAGAACATAACAATAACTGACTTTTACATAGCACTTCTTATACGTCATCTCATTTTCTGCGTGACACATAGTAAAAGCTTGATAAGTGCATTTTCTTTCATTCCTCACAACAGCCCTATGAAGTAGGTACTACAGGTACTATTTCCATTTTATATATGAGGAAACTGAGACTCAGTGAGGTTAGTTGACTTGCCCAGGGTCACACAATTAGTAAGTAGAAGAAATAGGATTTGGATCCAGTTCCTGATTCTAAAACCAACACTATTGGGGTGGCTAGGTGGCACAGTTAATAGAGCACTGGCCCTGGAGTCAGGAGGATCTGAGTTCAAATCCAGCCTCAGACACTTGACACTTTACTAGCCATGTGACCTTGGGCAAGTCACTTAACCCCAATTGTCCTGCCCTCTCCCCTCCAAAAAAGCAAAAAGTAAAACCCAGTCAGTCAGCAAACATTTAAGTACTTTTTGTGTATTTGGCATTTTACTAAGAGCAAAGGTTACCAAAAAAAAAAAAAAAAAAACAGGCAAGAGTCCCATCCCTGACCTCGAGGAACTACCATTCCAATGGGGGATGACGTCATCATTATCATCATGTCAATATTTATATGGTGCTCACAACTTGCCAAGCACTTTACAGTTATCCCTTTTGATCCTTATAACTATCCTAGGAAGCAGGTGTTATTGTCCTTCCTGTTTTGAAGATGAGGAAGCTGAAGCAAACTAAATTTAAGTGACTTGTCCAGGGTCACACAGTCAGGAAGCTTCTGAGGTTGGATTTGAAGTCAAGTCTTTGTAACTCCACGCCCAGTGTACTATAAAGTAATTAATTCATGGGGCCATGCTTCAAACCCCATGTCTGCTACTGTTTTTCCTTGTGACCTTGGAAGTCATTTCACCTGTGTAGGCCTCAGTTTTCTGATATGTATAAAGACAGGACTGGACTAGATCAGGGGTGGGGAACCTGAGGCCTTGAGGCCACATGTGGCCCTCTTGAGGACCTAGAGGGCCACATGTGACCTTGAGGCAAGGTCACAAGTTTCCCTCCCCTGGACTAGATAAACTCTAAGGTCTCTTCCAGCTCTAGACCTTTGATTCTGAGCTAGGATCCAGTATACACCTGTATATCAAGAGATACAGGACTTCATCCCCTAACAGCCTTCCCAGCAAAGCTATTTATACTTCAGGGCTGAGGCCAAATGTGAAAGTCATGCTTTCGGCTTCTATCAGATGTATTTCCTGGGGAAAAATATTGAGTGACCTTTGTTTCCTGTTGAGAAATACAAGATACATTATTGCTTGCTAAGAATGCAAATTAAAGCAAAAGATACAAGTATTTTGGTTTTTTCCCCAATGACTTAAATTTGACTTAAATTGAAAGTAGAAGTGTTAATAAACCTTAATTGTCAAATGTGCTCATTTTTCTTCTAGGTTGGATCTCTGGGTTCTCTCTTTAACCTGTACAAAAACCAGACTCCAATGCTTTTTGTGGTCTACAGGTAACTAAGCCTTATTTTAAACAATTAATTAATTAATGTCCTAAAATGTTTATAGCAGCTCTCTTTGTGGTGGCAAACAACTAGAAATTGCAGGGATGCCCATCAGTTGGGGAATGACTCAACAAACTGTGGTGTATCATTGTGATGGAATACTGCTGTGCTATAAAAAATGATGAGCCCAATGATCCTAGAGAAACATGGAAAGTGTGCCTTCTTTAAAAAAAATGAATATACATTTCATTTTTTGCTGTTGACTTATCTATCATTAACAAATAAACATTTTAATATAGAGAGAGCCACAGAAAAGATTATGATGTATATGCCCATAAACTTTGGTTATGTATGGTTCTTAAAAGTATATATTTAATTTAATAGAGCAGTAACAAAATTTCTCTATTTTCTTCACCTTCTAAATTTCTTTTGGTTTGCTCCCATGTATCTTAAAATGTATTATTATTGAGCTTTTAATCCTTTCCTTCCAGTCTTTAACTTATCCCTCTACCCTACCCCCAAATGTCTCTTTTTAATACATAAGAATAGTGAAGCAAAACAAATCAGAGGTCATTTCTGAGAATATACGTCTCCTTCTGGACCTCTAGGTCATCATCCCTCTGCCAAGAGGCTGAAGGCATGCTTCATCATCAGTCTTATAAATTTATGATTTGCCTGTGCATTTTTAAAAGGCCAAACCAAGGAAGTTTTGGCAACAACCACTAAGCTTGAAGCACTTTTAGCATAGGTTCCATGTCAGACTGTGTTTCTGTTACCTGCAGAGCAACCTTGGTAAGTACAGTGAGTCTCAAAGACCCCTAGCTTGTGAACTTGGGGGACCACAATATCTCAGGAAGAGCATGAACCATCTGGGATCTGCTTTGGTTACTGGAGTACCTGAATAGATAAAATCACCAGTCACTTGAAGAAGCAAAGAGGCAAAGTGACATATAAATGCAGGCCATTATCATTGCTGTGGCTAATGCTATTATCTAAAGATAAAGTCATTTATAGGGAATCTAGGGGAAGCCCAAATTCCCAGGGCCACTTTGGCCCCTCTATGAAACAGATCTGGATCAACTTGATCCCTTCAGGGGATTTTTTTTTTTTTTTTTTTTTGCTTTTTGGAGGGGGAATGCAGGGCAATAGGGGTTAAGTGACTTGCCCAAGGTCACATGACTAGTAAGTGTTAAGTGTCTGAGGCCGCATTTGAACTCAGGTCCTCCTGACTCCAGGCCTGTTGCTCGATTTGCTGCACCACCTAGCCACCCATTTTTTTAAAAATGGGAATTCTTTGGACTAGATCAAGTAACAGTGAATCTGTTGGACCAGTATTGAGATGGCACAGTGGATAAGAGTGCTGAGCTTGGAATCAGAAAGACCTAAGTTCAAATCTGGCTTCAGACACTTACTAGCTGTGTGACAACCTGTCTGCCTCAGTTTCCTCATCTGCAAAATGAGCTGAAAAAGGAAATAGTAAACCACTCCAGTATCCTCGCCAAGAAAACTCCAGATGGGGTCATGAAGAGTCAGACATGATTGAACAACAGAAAAAAGGGGGACCAACAGGAATCATCATACCCAGCAGGGAGCTGAGATAATTTGCTGAAGAGTATGACCTTTCCCAGCAGAGAAGAGAGTCAGCTATGGATTCAAGAGAATTCACTCTGGCTGTCAGGAATAGAGCTGTGAAGAAAAGCAGGCCAGAGAGTGCAGCGGAATAATCTGATGAGCAGAAATGCTACACCCAGGAGATAATAACATGAGGATTCCAGGAGAAGAAAAAGAGATACAGAATAATAAAATAAGAGGTGGAAGGGATCGTAGAGACCATTCAGTCCAACTCACTCATTTGATTAATGAAGAAACAGGTGGAGGAGTTCAAGTGACTCTCCCACAGTTACACAGCTAGTATCTGAGGTGGAATTTTAATTCAGGTCTTCTTGGATTTATGGAAAGGAAGTTTTGTTATTTCTTGTTCCTTTGAAGCCATCTCAGTAAATGCATTTGAAAAGTGCTCTTCCCCCTTTTTATGTGAACATTCTTTTTATTAAGAGGGACAGAAAAGGATGTTGCTATGAGAAACAGTCAAAAGCATAGGTGGCAAAATTGAAGCAAAACATAAGTGGGGTGTTTTTTTTTCTAAGTGATTTTTATTTATTTTTTATTTTTTAAATTTATTGACTTGTTTATTGACTTTTAGTTTACAAGATTTGGTTACAGAATCACTTGAGTTTCAGATTTTTTCCCCTCTCTTCTCTCTTCCCCCCCCCCCGCCCATGATGGCATACAATCATGTATGGGGTCTGCAAACACTTTCACATTGTACAATAGTCTGGTTGTATTGTAACCAATGGAGCAAATAATGGAAAAAAAAAAGAAACAAAAGTAACAAAACCAAACATGGAAAAGAACAATAGCATGTGTTGCTTCAGTCTCCATTTAAACTCTGTTCTTTCTAGATCTTTCTCTGAGTGTAGGTATCTCCTTCCATTCTGAGACTTGTAGAGTTGTCTTTTAACTGTGCGTTGCTGAGAAGAGTCCAGTTTATCAAGGTTGGTTGTCACACATGTGATGTATCTGTGACTGTATACAAATTTTTCCTGGTTCTGCTCTTCTCACTTAGCATCAATTCGTATAAGGCTCTCCAGGTAATTATGAAGTCCATCTCCTTTCCATTTCTTATAGCACAATAGT
>CM053595.1:146643570-146677183 GCA_028646575.1 Pseudocheirus occidentalis | reverse complement strand
TGTATCTGTGACTGTATACAAATTTTTCCTGGTTCTGCTCTTCTCACTTAGCATCAATTCGTATAAGGCTCTCCAGGTAATTATGAAGTCCATCTCCTTTCCATTTCTTATAGCACAATAGTATTCCATTACATTCATATATCATAACTTGTTCAGCCATTCCCCAACTGATGGGCATCCCCTAAGTTTCCAGTTTTTTGCCACCATAAAGAGAGCTGCAATAAATATTTTTGTACATATGGGTCCTTTTCCCACTTCTATGATCTCTTTGGGATACAACCCCAAAAGTGGCATTACTGGGTCAAAGGGTATGCAATTGTTTATAGCCCTTTGGGCATAGTTCCAGATTGCTCTCCAGAATGGTTGTATCAGTTCACAGCTGGTGGGTTTTTTTTTACCTTTTTATTTTTTTAATTTAGAGTTCCTGATTCAACCATTCTGGAGAGCAATCTTTATGTATGCCCAAAGGGCTATAAAAATGTGCACACCCTTTGACTCAGCAATACCACTTCTAAGGTTGTATCCCAAACAGATCTTAGAAGTGGGAGGAAGACCTGTATGTACAAAAATATTTATAGCAACTCTTTTTGTGGTGGCAAAGAATTGGAAATTAAGGAGATGTCCATCAATTGGGGAATGGCTGAACAAGTTGTGGTACGTGAATGTAATGAAATACTACTATGTTATAAGACATGAGGAGCAGACCTACTTCATATTTACTTAGAGAGACTTATACAAACTGATGTTGAGTGAGAAGAGCAAAACCAGGAGAAATTTATACACAATTACAGACACAGTGTATGTGTGACAACCAACTTTGATAGACTGGGCTCTTCTCAGCAATGCAAGGTTATAAGACAACTCCAAAAGACTCGTAATGGAAAGAGATGTCTACATTCAGAGAAAGAACTACAGAATTTGAATCCAAATTGAAGCAAACTACCTGCTCTCTTTCTTTTTCTTGTTTGGTTTTGTTTCCTCTTTCCCATTGTTCATTCCATCGGTTATAATCCTTCTTTACAACGTGACTAATGACTAATGTGAAAGTATTTGCAGATCCTACACTTGATTGCATGCCACCATGATGGGGCGTGGAGCACAGGGAGGGGGAGAAAATCTGAAACTCAAGGGACTGTGAAATTGAATCTTATAAACTAAAAGTAAACAAATTAATGAAGACAAAAAAATTAAGAGTTCCTCAAAGTTTTAAAAACAAATGTTAAAAAAATTGTTTTTACATGCAACTGAGAAATAAGATGTCTACGCAATGGGGTATAGAAAACCATCTTGCCCTACAAGAAAGTAAGGGGCAAAGGAGTCAAGAGGGATGGGAGGATATAAGAAAGGGCACACTAGGGGAAGGCATATTCAGTATGCTCGCCATCTTGTGATGGGGGGGTGGGGAAAGGTGGGGAGAAAATTTGTAACTCAAAATCTTGTGGAAATGAATGTTGAAAACTAAAAATAAATAAATTCTGAAAGAAAAAAATTAGAGTTCCAAATTCTTTCCCTGTTTCTACTTTCTCCCCCACTCATTGAGAAGGCAAGTGATAGGTTACTCATTATACATATGAAGTCATGCAAAATATATTTCTACATTAGATATGTTACAAAAATAGCAACAAAAAATAAAGTGAAAAAATGCTTCAATCTGCACTCAGGAAATCATCAGTGCTCTCTCTGGATGTAGTTAGTTTTTTTCATCATAAGCCATTTAGAATAGCTGTGGATCATTGTATTGATAGGAGTAACTATGTCTTTCACAGTTGAGTATCATTACAATATGGCTGCTCCTGTGTACAATGTTCCATATTTCTGTTCACTTCATTTTGCATCAGGTTATAGAAATCTTCTGAGGTTTTTCTGAAACTATCCTCTTTGTCATTTCTTACAGGGCAACAGTATACCATCACAATCATGTATCACAGCTTGTTCAACCATTCCCCAATTGATGGGACACACCCTCCATTTCCAATTCTTTGCCACCAGAAAAAGAGCTGATATAATTTTTTGTAGATATAGATCCCTTTCCCTTTTCCTTGATATCTTTTGAATATAGACTAAGTAGTGGCATTGCTGGGTCAAAGGATATATACAGTTTTGCAGTCCTTTGGACATAGTCCAAAGTCAACCTAAATGAGAGGTGGGTTACTACACATGAGGAGGCCCCGATTTGGGGCATCAGAAACCACTTGAGAAACTAGCTGAACTCAAGCCAGTGAGAGAAGCTACTTACAAGAGACACAACACAGAAGCTGAAGGACCTGAAAAGAAGAGAAGAGAAGCAGAGAGGCTATAAAAGTCAAAGGAGCTGGGATACTGATAGGTATAGTTAATACCAACTGAAGATAGTAAGGTTTTACAAGTGATGCAGGGAACTGATCTGATTGGAGAAAAGCTTTACTGCCAGTGTGAAAAGCTGGCTAGGGAAAGGCTGACTTGTTCTTTAGCATCATCTATAGCTTGAGAATAGGGAAACCCCTCAAATATTTGCCTACATTGACCTTGAGTGCCTTCTATGTCTTCAAAGACAAAAAAAAAACTCTCAAAGGCAATAGAGAGCAAGGCTATCCAGGGATTTAAGGAAACTGCTTCTCACTGAAAGAATGTCACAGTGTCTCAGCATCTAGTCAAAGAACATTTGGGAAGCTCTGAAGATCTCAGGCTGAAGGGTACCATTAGCTATAGGAACTTAGACCTACTTCAGTGGCCCAAGAGTAGCAACAAAGCAGCTTTGTCTATCAGGAGAGCAAAGAGGTTCAGAAAGAGAAACAGGTGATATATGGTGCAGCTTGACCCCTAAAGAGATTGTAGGCATGTAGGTCTTCATTTCAGCATCCTGAGATGCCCTGAGCACATGGGTTTCCCTAGGCATGTGCCGCATTGCAAGGTTTCTATAAGTTTGTGCCTATTCTCCTCCATCCAAGGACATTATGAATTGTGGCCTAGGTTTACAGATGGATTGTTATGTTCTGATAATTCTTGCTTTTGCCTTCTTCTGAGTAAATATTATGCTGTAGTTATGAGTGCTTTTGGCTTTTCAGATAGTAAATGATTTTTTTTTTTTGCTTTTTGGAGGGCAGTTGGGGTTAAGTGACTTGCCCAAGATCACACAGCTAGTTTTTTGTGTTAAGTGTCTGAGGCCGGATTTGAACTCAGGTACTCCTGACTCCAGGGCCAGTGCTCTATTCACTGCGCCACCTAGCCGCCCCTCAGATAGTAAATGATTCATGGTTAAATGTTAATAGGGAGTATCAGGGTACACCAACTAAAGGAACTAAGACGTTATTATTAAGTGAGGGCACAAGAATCAAAGGCTTTCTTGCTTCTTTTACTATAGAGATTCTTTCCTTGCCCCTGGGCACTTTTTTGTTATGGGTGCCTTGGAAAGGATTTATCCTTTTTGCAGCATTTTATGCCTCATAGAACATTGCCTCACTTGAGAATATTTTTTCTTATGGGACCAATGAAGAGGCTGAAATGTGTATTTAAGCCCACTTGACTGGTATCCACCACTGGGATGCTGTTGCATCTTGAATTCACTCTGTGCTCTGCCTTCTGGTGGCACAACAAGAGACTTGCCCTGGTTTTCTGCATTTTGCTGTCTTTGGCCTTGATGTGGTACATAAAACCTTCTCTTTATATCACTTGAAGGGATGCTGTGAAGAAATGTTTTGCTTGTGTGCCCGGCATAATAGGCAAAAAGGCATCTTTGAAAAGCCTTGGCAAGTACAAAAGATTGGTTTTTGATGATTTTATAAATGTTTTCCTAACTCTGTCTTATAAACTTATGCCTTTTTAGCTTGCGGCAAGGTGTTGCTTGCATTTTAAAAACTGATAGTTGTTTTCGTAAGCAATGATATGTTTACAAACCAAAGTGTTCATCCTACCACATCAGTTTGTGTGTTCTGCTTAGTAATAATATTAATAATGGATGGTAAATAGCAACTGATTCTGTTCTGGCTAGAAACTCTGAGGGTCTTCCCCTCCCAGATTGATTCTTTTGTGAAGGCAAACTAGGCCATTTTTGGGGTCTCAATTTTTACCTAACCTTTCATTACTGAATAGGCATTGCCTCAGACAATCTGAGACCTGGGAAAGACCAGAGCTTAAAAAGGCCAAGGTCTCCCACTGCATCCAGGGCCATCACCAGTTATCTAGACCTATGTCTTGCCACTGGACTCTGATGACTCAGGAGGAGAGAGTAAGGCTGGTGGACAGGCTATGAATAGCTCTGCTTCACTTAAATCCAATTCGCTGTGTAAGTCAAGAAATCATCCTGCTGATGTCATTGGCCCGCTTTGAGTATGAAAGATGGACAACAACAATATTAATATTAATAGCTAACATTTATATAACACTATGTGCTAGGCACTAATAAGCCCTTTATAATTATTATCTCATTTGATCCATGCAATAATCTTGGCTAGTGGTTGATATTATTATCCTTATTTAATAGATGAGGAAACTAAAACAAATAATATGTATGTGTTTTTCCCAAGTTTAGACAACTAGCTAACTCTAAGGCTGAATTTGAACTCAAGTCTTCCTGACTTTAGGCTTAGTATTCTATCCACTGTACCACCTAGCTACTTGGGTTTTAGAAAGCACAATGTTACTAATGCGTGTTTGGTGGCTATTTTTCAGGATTGTTCAGGAATAAAAAACAAACTTTGTGGCCCCAAATGGTAACAAGCAGCCCTATATGCAATCTCAGAAGGGATTTCTTACTTAGTAGCAGTGTCCACCTAGGATTTCAGATCTTCCTAGAAGGTCTAGGTCCCTGGAAATGCTCTAACCCTCAAGGCAGTGGAGAATATCACTGCTATTTAAGATGTCGCTCAGACAGATCTAGTAGGACATCAGCCATTCTGCCAGGTTCCGTAAAGTACATAGCTGCTGTAAGATCCTTCCAGAGGAATGAAATGAAAAACAAGCACCAGTGACCTTATTTATTTACCTTATATGCAGAGCACATCATGCAAAATTCTAGCCTGGATGAATCAAAAGCCAGAATTAAAGTTGCCTGGCGAAATATCAACAATCCTACATATGTAGACAATACCACTCTGATGGCAGAAATATCCAATCCCACATATGTAGACAATACCACTCTGATGGCAGAAATATCCAATCCCACATATGTAGACAATACCACTCTGATGGCAGAAAGTAAAGAAGAATTAATAAGCTTCTTGATGTAGGTGAAAGAAGAGAGTGTAAAAACTGGCTTGAAGATTAACATTTTTTAAAAAGCAATAAGTAAGATCTTGGTAACTGGTCCCAAGACTTCCTGGCTAATAGAGGGAGAAGAAATGGAAACAATTTCAGATTTTATATTCTTGGGCTCAAAGATCACTGTAGACAGTGACTGTAGCCATGAAATTAAGACAGTTGCTCCTTAGAAGGAAAGCTATGGCAAATCTGTACAGCATACCAAAAAGCAGAGACATCACCTTGCTGAAAAAGGTCCATATAGACAAAACTACAGTTTTTCTAATAGCAGCTATAAGAATTGGACTATAAAGAATTGGGTTATAAAAGAAAGAACTGACACTTTCAAATTATGATGCTGGAGAAGACTTCTGAGAGTCCCTTGGACAGCAAGGAGATCTAATCAGTCAATACTTAAAGAAACTAATTCAAACCATTTGCTGAAGGGTCAAATACTGAAACAAGTTTAAATAACTTGTCCACATAATGAGAAGATAGGACTCATTGGAAAAGACTCTGGTGTTGGGAAAAATGGAAGGCAAAAGGAAAAGGGGATGGCAGAGGATGAGATGGATAGATAGTGCCATGGAAACAACAAACTTGAACTTGGACAGACTTTGAGAGGTAGTAGAGAATAGGAAGGCCTTATGTACTATGGTCCCAGAGGTGGGTTACAGACAAGACTGAATGACTGAACAACTACAGAAAAAACAAAAATAATATGCAACTTTTTATCCTATTAAGGTAAGCATTAAGTGCTTACTATGTGCCAAGCATTATGCTATAATTTGCAAATATTATCTCATCTGATCCTAACAACTACCATAGGAGGTAGATGCTATTATTGTCCCCATTTCATAGTTGAGGAAACTGAGGTAGACAGAGGATAAGTGTCATACTCAGGGTCACAAAGATAGTGAATATCTGAGGACAGATTTAAACTCAAGTCTTTCTTACTCCAGGCACTGCACTCTATCCACTGTGACACCTATCTTGTATCTGTATTCTTACAAATCTAAATGCCTACCTTGAGCATACTTTTTAGTACCAGGTACAGTGGCATTTCCTAGCTACCTCCTTATCCTTTGCAGTTTCCTACTTAACTTTTGCGAAGGCTAGACAGAAGCAACTTAAGCAAAACAAACAAACAAAAAGCATTAATAGTATCTTTGTGACTACTTTGTATGAATGGAAAGCACACCAGTGGGGGCTCAAGAGGGACAGTTGTGCATTTAGAGACGTATTTCCTCCACACCAGGTTTATCTCTAAGACTCTGGGAATGAGTTGTAGCCACATGGGTGCCACTTCTAGGGAGCTACTCTGACTTGCTAGAGCGGATATAGGTTGGGGAATGGGGGGGGGTGATATGAATGAGCCAGCCCCAGCCCAAGAATAGAGAAAATAAAAAGAGAGTATCTGAGAATGAAAATTAGTGCCATGTTCTCTATATCTGCCATGAAAACGTGAATAAGAAACAAGAGAAAAAAAATAAGGTGAAGAGATATATTCAGGAGCAAAGGGGTGGCATCAATAGTGCTGACTGCTACATAGAGGTAAGAGATTATGACCGCAGAGCAAAACCATTGGCTTTTGCCAAAATGAGTCAGCCCAGAGAGGGGCAGGGTCTTCATGTAGCAAAATTATGAAGCAGGTATATTTGTCTTTGATGGACTCTTGGATCCCAATATTTCCTACTTTCCTTCTGACTCCAGCTATCTCCTTGGAGTCTATCCTGTATCCCATTCCTTCCGACCTATCACCTTTCTATATACCACACAGCAGCCAAATTGATATTCCTAAAGCATAGGTCTGGTGATTGTCACTCCACTGCCAAAGAAGAACTAGTGACTCCTGGCTCTCAAGTAGGATAAAATCCAAGCTTCTCTGTTGGGTATTTAATGCCCTTCACAATCTAATTCCAGCCCCCCTTTCTAGACTTCTTACACATTACTCTCTAACGTGCACTCTCCTATGCAGCCAAATCGACCTACTTACTCCTTCTCAGACCTGACATTCCACCTCCTGACTTTTGCACAGATGATTTCTGTCTCCGAACTGTACTCCCTCCTCATGTCTGTCTCCTTCAAAATCTTTCTCAAATTTTCCATTTCTTCCTGAGGTCTTTTCTGTTTTCCTTCCATTTCAGTTGCTATCTCTTTATACCCCTCCTAAATCACCTTATATTTATACTTTATACACTTTCTTTCTACTCATATGTATACGTGTTGTGGAACCTTCAATAGAATGTTGGCTTCTTAAGGACAGGGAGGGGCTGTTTTGGTTTTGTCTTTGTATCCTCATCCCCTAGCACAGCACTTGGTATATAGTAGTTGTTTAATGAGTGCTTGTTGAATGATTTATTGTCAATGGCAAGTCATTTCACCCTGCTTACCTCAGTTTCCTCATCTGTAATATGAGTTGGAAAAGGAAATGGCAAACTACTCCAGTATCTTTGCCAAGAAAACCCCAAATGGAGTCCCAAAGAATAGGCCAGAAATGAAAAAAAAAAAGACTGAACAACAACAAAGAATGGACGAGGGTTATCATTTTTATAGTATTTGCATTTTAATAAGACAATCTTGACCATGAAAAAGTCTTTTAGACCTGAAAGAATGGATCTCTTATGGTAGAATTTCAATTTCACAAGTGGGGGAAGCTTTTGGAGGGCAGGGGATCCCTTCCTTGCTCCTTTCAAGTCTCACTAAATAGGTTACCTGTTCTTCCTGCCTATAAGACAGAGACCCTGGTGATAAGAAGGGAAGTCCAACTGAAGAGACCTGGTGAGGAAATGGAGGAAGTAACCATGGATCACCTTGGCAAGGAATTTCACAGTGAAAAGAAAATAAGAGAGAAGAAAGCTAAATGGACTATATTGATATAGGGTTTTATAATTTCACAAAGTACTTTGCTCACAAAAATCCTGTGATGTGGGAAGGTGAATAGTATTGACCCATTTTGCAGATGGGGCAATAAAAGTTCACAAAGATTATGACTTACCTGGGGAGGATGGGAGTCACATAACTACTAAAGTTTGAATCCAGATCTTTTGATTCTAGTTCTAGTGCTCTTTCCATGATATAACTCTTGAGGAACCAGCTGGGTCAAAGGCTCTTCAAGCTAGAACTGGAAGATGCCTCATAGGTCATCTAATTCAACTCCCTCATTTTAACAGTTGAGGAAACTGAAGCTTAAAGAGAGAAGGTCATTTGCACAAGGGTCACAAGGCAGTAGGCATCAGAGGCAGGATTTGAATCTGGGTCCTTTGACTCATAAGCCATTGGGACCACCATAGTGTTTTTTTTTCTAGCCAGTGGAGACCTGAACTTGTAGGCAGAGGTGAAGGAAGCAGTGGAGAGGGAGAGCACAGAATTTTAGAGGCAGAAGGGTCTTTAGAAATCTAGCCCAGAAGTTCTTGACCATTTTTTTTTTTGTATCATGGTCTTTTTTTTTTAGCATGCTGATGAAACCTATGGATTCCTCAGAATGTTTTTAAATGTATAAAATACAATACATGGAACTACAAAGAAAACCAATTATATGAAAATACATTCATCAAGATATTTTTTGTAAATAAGTCCAGACCCCAGATTAAGAACCCCTGATCTAAACCAGCCCCCTCATTTCACATATGAGAAAAACGAGGCCTTGAGAGGTTAAAAGCCACAGCCCAGATCACACAGCAAATTAATAGTAGAAAGAACCGAACTCTGATTTCTAACCTAATGCCCTTTCCACATTGCTACCTTTCTTTATTATAGAAGATGCTGGAGAGGGAGGGGCTAAATGGGTGAGACGAAGCTCTCAGAAGTCAGGAAAGGATGGGACAGACTCAATGGATTAACCTCCATGGTTTTAAAGCCTCTAGTCTCATTGGAGACCGAACCTTGGAAATACGGGGCTCTTCAGCCTCCCCAGCCAGGCATCCAAGACTGGAACTAGGACCCCTAACCTGCCCGAATTCTGTTAACAAAGGCAGGACTACAACTCCCAGCATGCCCCTAGCCCAGCCCTGCTGGGGTGAGGGTGGGTGGTGTCAGGCTCTGGCGTGGAAATGATAGAAGCCACCGGGCGGGCAGGATTTCTGCAATGAGAGCTGCCCGTTGTTTATTTGGAGGACCAGGGGGACAGCAGTGGCGCCGGGAGGAGATGCTTGACCATTTATTTCTCTCCTAGCCAGTCCCAGCCTGTCTTTGCTCCCCCTCCCCCCATCTCCTTACCCCACCCCAAGCGAGTGGGAGAGCTACGGCAGCGGCAGCGGCGGCAGCATCACTCCCCCGGCCGCCGCTGCTCCGCCCCATCCCTGTCTGTTTTTCTCTCTCATTCTCGGTTGGCGGCGGCGGCAGCGGCAGGGGCGGCAGCGGCAGCAGCGCTGCAATGAATGATCCTCCACCCTGGGGAGAGAACTGTAGGTGAGCGTCTCTGCACACAGAAGGGCCATGAAGGACCCCGGACCCCAGCTGTCCAGGATCCCCGGCTCTCCCCGTCCACTGCCATAGAATATTGGAGAGGAGCAGCAGGAGGAAGAGACCAGATCCTGCTGCCCACCCCCATCCTATTTTCCTCTTTCTTTATCTCATTGTTGCTGTTTACAGCCCAGGGTCCCTTCTCCCCAGTATGGGCCGGGCTTCGGGGGCTGCCTCTTGGCAGGCGATGCTCCTCCGGTCGCTGCTGCTGCTCCTGCCACTGCCTGGTCATTCTGCCTAATCCTCGTCCCCAGCCCGGGGTGGTGCAAGCGAAGAGGAGCAGAGAGCTTGGGAGGCCGGGACTGCAGCAGCCGACGGCCAGACGGGCGGGAGCGGCAGCCACCACCCCAGCTAGCATCCCTCCCTCACCTCAGAAAGCTGCATGCACGTTGAGAAGCAGCCCCACCGGGCCGGCACAACCCGGTGGATCCAGACTTAAGGGCAGGAAAACAGCCTAGGCTGCTTGAGTGAGGGAGTTGGGGCGGGGGTGGGGGTGGGATAGGGACCTGGGGTGGGGGAAAAGGGAGTACCGTGAGCTTCAGAATGGCCAATAAAGCCAAGCCCAGCGAGGCCCTGAAGGTGGTGGCCCGGTGCCGCCCCCTGAGTAGGAAAGAAGAGGCTGCTGGCCATGAGCAGATTCTGGAGATGGACGTGAAGCTGGGCCAGGTGACCCTCAGGAACCCTCGGGCTGCCCCCGGGGAGCTGCCCAAGACTTTTACCTTTGACGCTGTATATGATGCCAGCTCTAAGCAGGCTGACCTATACGATGAGACTGTGCGCCCACTCATAGACTCGGTGTTGCAGGGCTTCAATGGCACTGTTCTTGCCTATGGCCAGACCGGCACTGGCAAGACCTATACCATGCAGGGCACCTGGGCTGAGCCGGAGCAGCGGGGGGTCATCCCCAGCGCCTTTGAGCACATCTTCACTCACATCTCGCGTTCCCAGAACCAGCAGTACCTGGTGCGGGCCTCTTACCTGGAGATCTACCAGGAGGAGATCCGGGACCTGCTCTCCAAGGAGCCAGGCAAGAGGCTGGAGCTGAAAGAGAACCCAGAGACTGGGGTCTACATCAAGGATCTCTCTTCCTTTGTCACCAAGAATGTCAAAGAAATAGAGCATGTGATGAATCTGGGCAACCAGGCCAGGGCTGTGGGCAGTACCCACATGAACGAGGTCAGCTCCCGTTCCCATGCCATATTTGTCATCACAGTGGAGTGCAGTGAGCGGGGTTCCGATGGCCAAGAACACATTCGAGTGGGCAAGCTCAATTTGGTAGACCTGGCTGGCAGTGAGCGGCAGGGCAAAGCAGGCACCAACACATCTGGAGGGGCAGCTACCCAGCCTTCAGGAGGAGGGGGTGGCACTGGAGAAAGGCCCAAAGAAGCATCAAAAATCAATCTCTCCCTTTCTGCCCTGGGTAATGTGATCTCAGCTCTGGTGGACGGCAGGAGCACCCACATCCCCTACCGGGACTCCAAGTTAACCCGGCTACTTCAGGACTCTCTAGGGGGCAATGCCAAGACCATCATGGTAGCCACCCTGGGCCCAGCCTCACACAGCTACGATGAGAGCCTGTCCACCCTACGCTTTGCCAACAGGGCCAAGAATATTAAGAACAAGCCTCGAGTGAATGAGGATCCCAAGGACACACTCCTTCGGGAGTTCCAGGAGGAGATTGCCCGCCTGAAGGCTCAGCTAGAGAAGCGGGGACTGCTAGGTAAGCGCCGGAGAAGCAGCCGCAGGAAGAAGTCAGTGGCCATCGAGGGGTACCCAGAGGGCTCTGTAACTGAGGCCTGGGTTGCTGAAGAGGAAGATGATAACAACAATAACAACCGACCACCCCAGCCTACTCCGGAGGTCCCTCTGGAGAAGAACATGGAGAACTATCTGCAGGAACAGAAGGAACGACTGGAGGAAGAGAAGGCAGCTATACAAGATGACCACAGCCTGGTCAGCGAGGAGAAGCAGAAATTGTTGGAGGAGAAGGAAAAGATGATTGAGGACCTGAGGAGAGAACAGCAAGCTACAGAGCTCCTGGCCACCAGATACAAGGTAAGATTGGGAGGGGGGGGGAGGTGCCACCCTTAGGTTCTCCTGGGAGCCTATGGGCTCACTGAGCCTTTGAATCCTAGGACTGGAAGGGGCCTCAGATATAAATGATCCCAGAGGTTCTTCACCCTTCTTGTGTCTTGGGCACCTTTAGCAGTCTGGCAAGACCTATGGACACCCTTTGAAGAAAAATATTTGTTGCCTTTATTCATAATTGAAGGAAATACTAAATTTCAGTTAGAGGTTGGTGAAAATAAAGGTGTATTTTCCCCCAGTAAAGCTTACAGACCCCCTGAAATCTATCCAGGGACCTCAGGTTAAGAACTCTTGATCTGGTCCAACCCTCTCATCTTACAAATGGAGAAACTGAGTCCCAGGGACCTAAAATGAGTTGCCCAAGATGATGTAGCTAGTTAGTGACTGGGTTAGGACCTAAGACTCCCAACTCCCAGTTCTTTTATCATCATTCAGCGACATCTACTTATGGAAAACAGAGGTAAAAATTGCTTATGGAGGAATGCTCATATCCTTTGGGACCAAAGGATAGTGCTTATCAGTAGAATAGGCTGGAAACCCCTCACTTCTTTCTCCTCCCTCTCTCCCTCCCTCCCTCCCATGTTCTGCTTACTTGGCAGATGCTCCATTAATATACAGATATTTCCTTACAGGCCCATCAGCTAATGCACAGTTACCCCCAAGGGTTAATCTGACTCTACTGCCCATGAAGTCAGATACTTTTTAAAAATATATATACCTTTTCATTTATTTATTTTTGCAAGGCAATAGGGGTTATGTGATTTGCTTAGGTTCATACAGCTAGTAAGTGTCAAGTGTCTGAAGCTGGATTTGAACTCAGGTCCTCCTGACTCCAGGGCCTATGCTCTATCCACTGCATGATCTAACTGTCCCTGAAGTCAGACACTTTGAAAAGCTAGACAGGATCTTTGACCTCAGAGGGACCCTGACTTCTCTCTCCTATATATCACCTGCAGTGCCTTTCTTCCTTTCTGTACAGCTCTGGACCTGATACCCTTTTCTTTCTGAGAAATAAAAGGCATTCCTGAAAGCTCTGATATAAAGGAAGTCCCACTACGGACTCAAGCGCTCTGGGCTGCAATTCCAGGGTACAGTGGTCTGTATCAGTGGGAGGAGGGTAAAAGGTGATTTTCAGGTGATGATGGCCTGAGAAACAAACCGGCTGCCTGAATCCTAAATCTAGCCATGAATATCTGGTTCCAAGCCCAGTAAGACCTGATCCCTGTGCCCTAGGGAGGTCATGGATCAGGATATCAGCCAAGTGAGCAATTCTCAGCAGGGTGTGTGAGCTGTAAGGTCACACAGCCAGGGTCAGCAACGAATGGCACCAGCGCCGGGCCACAACCACAGCAGACCCCAGACAGAGGCAGTAAATAAAGGTGATGGGGGAATGAGAGGAAGAAGAGGAGAGTAAAAGAGGAGAAGGGGAGATGGTGACGTACATCTGTTGGGGAATGCTAGAGAGTAGATCACCAAGAATTGGGCAGCTCGTTGCTGGAGGTGATAGTGCACTGGCCTTGAATTCAGAATTATCCACATTCAAACCCTGCCTTTGACATGTATTATCAGTGTGGATCTGGGCCAGTCATTTTCTCTCTCAGCCTTAGTTTCCTTATCTGCAAAATGGGGATAATATTAGCACCTATATTTCAGGGTTGTGGCAAAGATCAAATGAGATGATGTTTTTTAAATTCTTTGAAAACCTTAAAGCACTATCATTAAATGCTAGCTCTTATTTTTGTTGCTGTAGGTACCACTTGGTGTGGCTAGTACCTTTGATTCCTGTGGCTGAGGACCATCTTAGGAATCCAGAGGCCTTAAGTGCATTTGTTTTTAGGAGGCATCATGATGACTGGATTGTCTTTAGGGTAGCAAGCTCCTGGTGAGTTCCTCACTTCCTTTATCAGCTCAGATTATCACCTCCCACCACCCATAATTTGTAGTCAAGAGAGGTACATGGGACACTGAGAGGTTATGTTATTTGCTCATGGTGACATAGCCAGCCTGAGATCAGATTCGAACCGGGGTTTTTCATGTTGACCTCTAACTGGGAGGCTTTCCAGCACTGTGAGAATAAGGGGAATTTAGAATGTTGAACAGAACAGATCCTGCCCTGCCCAGACCACATCTGGAGTTTTGTGTTTGGTTCTGGTTTCCAGGGCTGCTGTTAACACCACATACTCACTTGAGAGGGGAAGAGGGAACAAGAAAGTGGTGAGGGAAACTGACCCCCTAACTGATAGTGACCAACTTAAACTAACTATTCTTGCTAACTGGGTTGGCTTTATGTACTCCCTAAAGTAATGATCATGAGGCAAGGCCCTGGCTGGCTGCTCTTACCTTAGTTGTGGCTCTGCTAAGCACCATATTTTAGGCTGGATGTTGATAAACAGAACAATGTCCAGAACAGGGAACCAGAATGGTGAAGGGCCTTGTAAAGATCCCTCGAAGGATTTGGGAATGTTTAGCCTGCGGAAGAGAAGATTTAGGGAAACACTATATTCACATATTTGAAAGCTTGTCGTGTGGAAGAGGTATTAAACATGTTCTTATTAGAGGTTATTCCCAGGAACAATGGGTGGAAGTTGCAGAGACAGATTTTTAAATTTGATGTCAGACAGAACTTCCTGACACTTAGAGTTGGCCAAACATGAAATGGGCTCCCTCTGGAGGTAGTGATATTCTCCTCACTGGAGGTCTTCGAGCAAGGGCTGAATGACCACTCGTCCTGTGTGTTGAAGTGGCAAGGTTTGTGCAGGTTTGGTTTGGGCTAAATGGACTCTGAAGTCCTCTCCAAATTATGAGATTCTCTGACTCTGTTCCCAGATCCAAAGTTTTTCACTACTAGCAATTCCATAGTAGGAAACATCAGACATGAATAGGTCCCTTGAAACCCTCACTGATGGTGGAGTGGGATGGTACTTCTCGGGGGTCTAAGTCTGGTGGACTCCCAGAACCATAATCATCATCTCCATCATCATCAGTATTATTACAGTAAGATTTGGATCCTACTTTATTCTGATCCAGATGTATCCAATGAGTGACAAATTCCTTTTACTCTTCAGCTATTTAGAATGAACCATTTTAAACAAACGTAAAATTAAAAATAATTGAACATAAATGCATTAAAATGTATATATTCACTTTTGCAAATAATAAGCAGGGTGCCCCGTTTGTGTCTGTGTCCCCCCTCTGAAATCTGTTTCTGTATTTTTCCAGATTTTGCCAGTGTGGTTAGTTATTTGCAGAGCCATAGACATTGTGTGCATTGTTCCCATCTTGCTTTCTTTGAGCTATTGTGCTTTTTATACATCCTCTTGTTCCTCCTAATAGCCTTTAGATTTTATAATTCTTTAAGGGGTATCAATCTTCCATTTTAAAGTTTTTACTACAATTTGGTTGACTTTTCCTTAGTTTTCTTTATTTTCTTTTTTGTTATTATAAATAAAACTGTTGAATCAGAGGTTTTGAACCAGAAGGAACCTTAGACATCATCTGGTCTAATTTCTTTATTTTACAGGTGAAGAAAGTGAGGAAGGCTGAAAGAGAGAAAGAGAGAGAAAGAGAGAGAGAGAGAGAGAGAGAGAGAGAGAGAGAGAGAGAGAGAGAGAGAGAGAGAGAGAGAGAGAGTTGATTTGCCCAGTGTTGTCCAGCTTGTTTGTAACAGAGCTCGGATTAGAGTGTAGGTCTCCTTAATCCTCATTTACTGTTCTAGTATTCCACCCTTCAGGGCAGAAGGAAGGGTATAAGAAGGGTTCCAGTTACTTCTTTTGAAATTTATGGAGATTTGTTCCTTCACTGTGGGCTTCTGGTCTTACACAGTTGAAAATAAAATAGGATAAAGTTGAAATGAAATAAAGCCAGATATGGCAGTGGGATACCCATTCTTGCCCATCTTGGCACTCTTGGGAACTTCAGACAAGGGACCTTGTCAGTGATTGGTAGAGAAGAAAGGTGTGTTTATGTATTTTTATTAATTTTTTATTTTTATTTTGTTGTATTTGTATTCATACAAAGAACAGTTACTAGCTACCTACTAGGTTCTTATGAGCAATGGCCCTGGAGAATCCTGTTCAGGGTACAGTATACCTCTCACTATCAAAGAAGGGCAAGATATTGAGAACAGGTAGGCCCTTCTAGGGAGGGTACAAGGACTGAGACAGCTGGGCTCAAAAGCAGAGATGTGTGAAGAGCGGAGGACAAGTTGGGCCTGTGTACAAACAGCATTCATCTCTACTTTGTAGACCTCTGCCCCTTCCTTCCAGCCTTGCAAAGGAAGTCTTTGTATCCCCAGCACTTAGCACAGTCCTTTGTCCATGCTCCAGGAATAGTGGTTATGTACCATTTCCATTGTTAATAAATTACTAGACCCTTTCCATATAGGGTCATAGAAAGCTGGGCAATTTGGGATAGAGTGGGGTATAGGGAAAAGGGTAGGAAGTTAAAACTCTGATTCCTGGAGTCTCGGAACTGGAAGGGGCCTTAGGGAACCTGTCTCTTCATTTTAGAGGTGAAAAAACCTAAAATTTAAAAAGATTAAGGTGAATTGATCAAGCTCACATGACATTGACTTTACATGTGTAATAGGTATCTTATTTGACTTTTCAATGGTTGGAGGAAGGGCAGGAAGGAGGAAGAAAATTAGAAATTGAAAATAAAAGATTTTAAAAAATAAAAAAGATCCCATAGGGGCAGCTAGGTGGCACAGTGAATAGAGCACTGGCCCTGGAGCCAGGAGGGCCTGAGTTCAAATCTAGCCTTAGACACTTGACATTTAACTAGCTGTGTAACCTTGGCAAGTCATTTAACCCCAATTGCCTTGCCTTCCTCCCTCAAAAAAAAAAAAGATCCCATGATAAGTTAGTGACAGAGCTAAGACTGAAGCACAGGGTACCAGCGTTGGGGTGGGGGTGAGAATTCCTGAATCAAGTTAGAAGACCCAAGTCCAAATCCTAACAATGACTCTACCTCTGTGACCTTGGACAAGTTACTTCATTTACCTGTGTCTCAGTTTCCTCATCTGTAAAATGAAAGGGCTGGATGAGATGGTCTCCAAGTTCCCTTCTAGCTCTACATCTATGAACCTATAGCCATGGAGCCCCTGTTGCCTCATCTAGGACCATCTCCACACGTGGGGTAGGTCTTCTTCCCATCCATTCTATTGATTCACTTGGTGGTTTACAATAAGAACCTTCTCTTCTCGGTGCTTCAGGTCATTGTCTGCTTAATGGAGAAAAGAGCTCCCCAGGGATGGCTCCCCAGAGATGGAGGTGACATCATTATTATATTCAGGACTCTTAGGTCCACAGCAAAGAGGGAGGTGCCCAGGAAGTTTCAGATGAGAATAATTCTGTCTATGCTTCAGAACCTTTTCCACCTCTTGTCACCTCTTCCCAACTACACGGAGCTAAGAGTTAGAAGGCCTGGACATAGCTCTGTCACTAGTGAACTATGAGACCTAGTCCAATGAGAGCTAGAATTAGTGTTGATAGATCTGGATTCAAATCCCATCTCTCTACCACTTTCTACCTGTGTGATGTTTTTGAGTCATTTCAGTCACGCCTGATTCTTCCTGACCCCATTTGGGATTTTCTTGGCAAAGATACTGGAGTGGTTTGTTATTTCCTTTTCCAGCTCACTTTACAGATGGAGAAACCAAGGCAAAAAGAGTTAGTTGTCACACAGGGTCACACAGGGTCACACAGCCAGTACGCATCTGAGGCCAGATTTGACCTCAGGAAAATGATTCTTTCTCACTCCAGTTCCAACACTCTATCCACCTAGCTGCCCTAAGTGCCTGTGTGACCCTGGAGGAAATCACTTAGTCACTCTGAATCTCACTTTCACCGTCTCTATGATGAAGGAATCATATTAGATGACTTGGAAGGCCATTTTGCGGTATTGCAAACCAACTGTATGACTTGGAAATATCTGCAGAGAGCTGAGCTTGTGGGGAGGGAGGGATGTGAACAAGAGAATGAGGACGGAGAAATAATGATCTGAGTGTTGGAGCTACCCTGTTAACTTTGTTAACCCTGTTAACAAGCTAGATGTTATGGAGCTGGATGCAGTCTTCTTTCTTTTCTCCTTTGTATAGAGAAATGCTGCTGTTTGTTGACGTCTGTGAAGTTCATCATCATTATCATCATAATAAAAAGGAAAATTTCCAAAATACCAGCCCTACCCATTTCCCAGGGGTATTATAAGGATCAGATAAGATGATAACTGTGATTGCACTTTGAAGAAAGTTAAAAGTGTCTCTTGAGTGGAAGGTATTATTAGTAGTAGTACTATCTTCACCATCTTGCCACCCAGGCAAGGATCCCCAAGGATCCCCTGAATTATGGCTTTGGCCTATCAGGCATCACCCCATTCCCTATCTCAGTACCCTAGGTTCCCCAATGCCTATGTGCTTCTCAGAGTTCTGAGTCATTGCCACAGGCCTCAAGGAAGACTTAGGAGAACGTGAGAGACCTAGAGCTTGGGTTTCCTTCTCAGAATTAGCTGAGCTCACTCTCTACCCTGAGGCTTAGCCTTTTGCTCCCCTCTCTCTTTTCTCTTCCTCATTCCCATTTCACTGCAGCCTGTCCTGGGGAGAGGAGGGGGAAAAGGCTCCAAATTCAAATCCCACCTCTGACATTTACTTCTCATGTGAGATTTTGGCACTTTATGTCTCTGGGACTCAGTTTCCTCATCCATCAAATGAGACTAGATGCACTTGTGACCCTTCCAGATCTGGATCCATGGTCCTGCCAGCAGCTAAGCTAACTCCGTTCCTTTTCACTCTCTGGCTCCCTCATTTACACTTACTCTGCCTGAGGGCCTGGGACAGGGTTGGTCTTGTCAGATTCTCTTGGTCTGTCTGTGTTCCCCATAGTGCTCATGGTGTCATGGTTTTGTGTTTTTGTTTTTGTATCTGTCTGTAACCCTGGATGCGTAGCTTTTTGTTAGCCTTAGTCATTACCAACAAGTCTTTATTGAGAGTTCCTGGTACTATAACTGAGGTGGATTGAGAGGCTAAAGTACAACATAAGAATTTCTTCAATCTTATGTTGGAGGTAGGGGTATGCTGGAGGATTGTTAAATTTTTCTGTATGAGCATTTAAACCTCAGAAATCAGCAGAGGAGCTCATTTTATTGATTTCCTGGTTGTCTAAAGAAAGTGATGGATAAAATATTAATAGTGCAGATTAAACTTGCAAATATGCCTCCTGTACGTTTATTTTGAGAGCCAGTTTTTAAACATAACCAGTGCACACGATTGGTGAGAGCCCAAATTGAAGATTGAAAGAAAATGCAGCAAGGAGAAGAGAATGTTTGCAGCTCGATTGGGACTAGCAGCTTAGTTAGGGACAGGAAAAGGCCATGTTTGTGAGAGAAGGCTGAGGCACATAGGCCTGAATGGAGGGATGAGGCGGAGGCACAGGAGGCAGAAATCACAGGTGGGATTAGATCCCCAAGCGCTCAGGTTGGAAAAAGAGTAGAGAATCCTGGACAGAGCTTCAGGCCTTCCACCACCACTGGAAGTGGGAGGAGATGAAGATAAATCTTGAAGAAGTAACCTAGGAAACAAAAGGAAAAATAAGATGAAACCGATGCCTCGGAACCTAGGAGAGCTTCAAGAAGAACTGGGTGGTAGGTGATACTGACCTATCTCTGTCCCTATTAATGGTTCCTCTTCTAAGATTCAGTTGTCATCTCTAAATTTAATCCCTCTTTACATTCTCATCCTTTAGATGGAACATTTCCAAATTTTGTAGCTTCGGTTCTGACCTGCAGTGGAGGAGTGTGGTACAGTGGAAATAGTCTTGGATTTGGAGTGAGAGGGAGACTTAGTTCAATTCCTGGCCCTGTTTCTTGTTACCTGGGGTAACCTTTTACAAGTTATGTAACAGCTCTGCACCTCAATTTCCTTGTGAACTAAAGAGGTCCAACTAGATGACCTTTAGCTCTACACATCTCTTCTAATACTAAATCAACAATACTTTGATTTCTAATTCCTACTTGAATTTCTAGGTGGTTCAGTGGATAGAGTGCTGTGCCTGGATTCAAGAAGACCTGAGTTCAAATGTAGCCTCAGATACTTAGTAGCAATGTGACCCTGGGCAAGTCACTTAAGCTCTGTTTGCCTCAGTTTGCTCACCTGTAAAATGGGGTTTTTTAAATTTACAGTTTGTAATAATAATAATTTATAATAATAATAGTAATAAAATAATAATTTTAAAATTACAGTTTGCTCACCTGTAAAAAAATGTTTTTTTACAAAAAAAATACCTCCCAGGGCTGTAGTGAGGATCAAATGAGGCAGTGATTGTAAAGTACTTAGCCCACTGTCTGGAACATAGCAACAGCTGTAGAAATGCTAGCTATCATTGTCATCATCGTATCAACATCATTGTCACTATTGTTATTGCTGTCACCTGCAACTCTTATGTTTCAAGTTGAACTCATCATCTTCCCCCAACAACAACAAACAACAAAAAGAACCCCAAAAACCAGCTCGCTCCCCAGCCCCCCCTTTCCTTATCTTCCTATTTTTGTTGGCGATACCAGTTTTCCCTTCGTCATCCAGACTTAAAATGACTGAGTCACTCGTCAGTCCTCCTTGCTTTTCCACATGTGCGTCACTCCCCAGGTTAGGCTCCGGTCCCTTGTTGCTTAGCTCTCTTTCTGTTCCCACTGCTCCCGCCCTAGTCTAGGACCTCGCCTCGTCTGGGTCACTGGATGGCCCTGGCTGGGTGGGGGCAGAGTTGCTGTTCACCATAGTTTTTGTTGTAATTGTTCAGTCATTTTCAGTCGTGTCTGACTCTCTGTGGCCCTGTTTGGGGTTTTCTTGGGAGAGACGCTGGAGTGGTTTGCTGTTTCCTTCTCCAGCTCGTTTTACAGATGGAGAAACTGAGGCAAAAGGGAGTTAAATGACTTTCCCAAAGTCACACAGTAAGTGTCTAAAGCTGGATTGGAGCTCAGGCCTTCCTGACTCTATGCCTAACACCTTATCTACTGTGCCATCTAAAAGCTTCCCTCTACCTGAATTCCTGACCTCCAATATTGGCTTCCTCTCGTCCATTCATCCTACAAGAGGACTTCAGACTAATCTTTCCAAAATGCTGTTTTTATTCTATCGCTTCCCTGTTCAAAATCCTTCATTACCTATTCAGGTGAGTTCTACAGTATGGGTTAGAAGCAGATAGGAAGCTCATGGATAGAGTACCAGGCCTGGAATCAGGAAGACAAGAGTTTAAATCCAATCATAGACACTTCCTAGCTGTG
This sequence comes from Pseudocheirus occidentalis, assembly GCA_028646575.1. Taxonomy (NCBI): domain Eukaryota; kingdom Metazoa; phylum Chordata; class Mammalia; order Diprotodontia; family Pseudocheiridae; genus Pseudocheirus; species Pseudocheirus occidentalis. Next base: position 146,656,147 of record CM053595.1, on the reverse strand, counting down.
TGACCCTGGGCAAGTCACCCAATCTCTGTTTGCCTTAGTTTGAGGAACTGTGAAATAGGAATAATAACAGCACTTAGTTCCAAGGCTCGTTGTAAGAATCAAATGAGATGATATTTATAAATTGCTTAATGCAGCTCCTGGCATATAGTAGGCACTGTGTGTAAATGCTTATCTTCTTCCTTTCCCCTGGTTTTTGTGTAGTTATTTCAACTTAACAGACATTTATTAAGCATTTATTGTGGGCAGAGGGCAGGTAGGTGGCACAGTGGATAGAGTGCTGGGTCTGAAGGCAAGAAGATTCATCTTCCCAAGTTCAAATCTGGCCTCAGACATTTACTGGCTATGTGACCCTGGGCAAGTCACTTAACCTTGTTTGCCTCAGTTTCCTCATCTATAAAATGAGCTAGAGAAGGAAATGGCAAACCACTCCAGTATCTTTGCCAAGAAAACCCTAGATGGGGTCATGAGGAGTCAGACATGACTGAAAAACAACAAATTGTGGGTAGAAGCACTGTTTTAGGTACTAAAGGTGATTAAAAAGATTAAAAAGTGACATTTGGTCACTCATTTGTGGGAGCTGTAAAAGTGAATGTTAATAACCTTCAAGAGAGTGTGAATAACACAGCCTTCAAATCCACAGCTGACACGGAACTTTTCCAAATAGAACCAGAGTGCTTCCCCTCGTTTGTGCCATAGATCCTTTAGTGGTGCGACAAAAACCTATGGATCCCTTCTCAGAAGAACTTTCAGTGCACAACTAAAGGAAATGATCAATTTTAGTCAAAGGGTAGTGAAAATCAATATATAATTTTTCCCCATTCAAGTTCCCAGACACCCCCACCCCCACCCCGGCCCTGAAATCTGTCGATGGGGCTCGTTGGGGGATCTCTGAGAGGTTACCACAAGACTGGAAATCATTTGAATGTAGAGGAAAGAGCATCGTCTCTGGAGTCAAGAGAGCTGATTCTTCTTTTGAATGTGAGCTTGGCCACTTAACCGTTATCATCTTGGAAAAAATCATTTTCCTTCTCTGGGTTTCTGTTGCCTCCTTTTCAAAATAAGGAGGTTTGGTCTGGATGGTCTGGAGGTCCTTTCCAGCTCTGGGTAATAATTAAAGGGGAACAGTAATCCACTATTTACTTGGATGATGGGCTTAATTCTATCTGTTACAACTAGGGGAAAAAGATTAGGAGTCATTATATATGGTATTGTTCCCTGAAGACATTGGTCCATTGTGCTGGGTTAGCTTAAAGGGCCGAAAGAAAAAATGAAGTTGAATGTTTTGGAAACCCAAATAGATGAAGCTTTTCCTCTCCTTTCTGTGAACCCTGGAATCCAGCATTCTGTCTGCAGCTCTCCTTTTACACCCCCCAAAAGACCAAATGAGAGCCAGCTTAAACAATCCAGGGCAAGGATTGTTAACTTTTTCTTGTGTTAGGGACTCCTTTAACAATCTGGTGAATGGTTTAAATAACTGAAGGAAATGTTACATTTCAGTTAGAGGTCAGTGAAAATAAACACATAGTTTTCCCTCAACTCAGTTTATGAACCCTTAATAAGGGGGATCAATCAGTTAATAAGCGTTTATTAAACACCTACTAGAGTAACAGCTCACATGCTGGCCTTGGAGCCATAAACACCTGGGTTCAAATCCTGCCACAGATACTTCTTAGCCTTTTGAAGCTAGGCAAGTCGTATAACCTCTGCTTCCCTCAGTTTTCTCATCTGTAAAACAGGGGGAGAGGACCTGATGGCCAAGGTCCCTTCTCTCTCCAAGTCTATGGTTCTATAAATTCTGTGGGCCAATAAATTTCTGTGGGGAAACAGAGACAAAAATGAAACAGTCTTTGCTCTCAAGAAGTTTCTTTCACAATGGGAGAGGCAATCTGTACATATAAGGGCAAATATATGACATATAGAAACCAAATATAAAATAGCCTTGGAGGGGAAACCACTAGCATGTAGGGCATGGTGTAAAGATAGAACTTTTAAGAAACAGACCCTTCCACTTATAATGGAAAGTGAAAGTCGTGAGGGGATCAGTCAATGAACAAACACATATTAAAGACCTACTAAGTACCAGGCATCATGCTAAGTGCTAGAGATACCAGTATAAAAATAAGACAGTCTTTTCCCTCAAGGAGCTTTGATTCTATTGAAGTCGATAGTAGCATGATGGGCATGGGTAATGTATAGCTGCTAGTGCCTCCCCTTTTTCAAAGTTATCGTGTATACACCTATATAAAAGATAGTTTTTCACCTCCCATGTCCATTAACAAGATGCTCTATGTCCTGATACCTTTATCAGTTTGGAATAACCTCTTTGAGTTGTGGAATCAGTTAATGGACATAATCGGTAAATATGATTGTTTATAATCTGAGGGGTGAACTCTTAACTGGATCAAGCGGGGCCAACACAATAAATTATCCACATTTCTGGAAGTTTTAAGTAGCAGAAGAATTCTAGTAGTTCCTAAATCCAAGGGGTCCAACCCAGAAGTCGAAGACTTCATTTTGGGAGATTCCACTTTGACTCCCCTCTGAAAGGGAAGCAACCTTGGTAAGGGGAGGAGTAGGAGAGAGTTTGCCTTTCCTTCTGCTCTCCTCCATCCATTGACCGTGTTGTTAGAAAGAATGTACTAGAAGCAGAAAATATACCCATCTTGGAGCAGAGAAAAATATATTGAGGGCAAACATTGATAAATATAGATCCAGAATGGTAACTACCTATGGGGGAAGCAGTTTCAAGAATTGTGGCACCTTGTGGAAAGGTGCAGGTGGCTACGGACTCTAGAAAGGCATAAAAATAAGGTATACCTAAGGGGAAGTTCCTTCACAAAGGAAGAAAAGAACTTGCAATGCTAGATCTTCTTTGCCACATGTGTTCCCTATGTATGTGATTCATTATCTTTGTACTTCAGGTTTAAGCCCTTTTGCCCAGGAAATATGTGGGGCAAGAGCATGCCCCAGGTTTGGAATGTTTTGTTCCAACTGTTCTTACTATACCATCTAAGTAAATACAAGATCTAAAAGCTAATTGAAGCTACTGTTTCATTGTCATTGGGAAGTAGCCAGGTGGGGTCTCATGAGCAACAATACTAGAAACCTCAACACCTTCAAGTTACCCTGGAATCTAGGGTAGAACTATTAAGCTACTCCCTGGGGACCTAGTGTACCAGTTTGAGTGGGAATTAGGAAAACAGCCTCAGAAGAGTGCTATATCTCTGCATAGTGCCCGCATTGCTTCTCCCATTAAAAGGTAATGTCCTTGAAGTGAAGACTGTTTTGCTTTTGTCTTTACATCTCCAGTGCTTAGCACAAGGCCTGGAAGATCAGTAGGCACTTAAATACTTATTGATGACTGATTGATAACCTGGTGTGCTAGAAGGAAAGGAAACATCTTACAATTTAAAATATGTGGTTTGCAGACAAATACCAGCCATACCATTTTCAGTAAACTTAGAGAATTCATTATTCATAAGATGCAGCCTTGTATAGTGAAAGGAGTATTAGAATTACAAGTATTTCACTTGGATTTGAGTCCTGGCTGTACTACCTACTAACTGCAGGGCAGTGGGCAAGTTGCTTAGGCTTCTTGGAGCCTTAGTTTTATAATCTACAAAACGGGCACAGTAAATAAGCCCGCAGTAAATTATTTACTAAGACAGGAAATTCTATACTGATGAATATTAATTCAGGGGAACAGAAACTAGGAACAACAAGATTCAGAACAGAGAAGAAGGAAGTATACAAAGATTATAAGAAGTCAGGCTTTTAGGAGCATAAATGTTATGGAGGGACCTTAGAGATCATTAAGACCAGCTGTTCTCAAAGAGTGGTTTGTGGACCCTTGAAGCTGAAAACTATTTTTGTAATAATATTAAGATGTTATTTGCCAAAGTGAATCTCCTTTTTCTAACTACATATCTTTGTGAGACTGGATTCTCTTTATATCTTTCAACCAAACAACTTATCACAGCAGATTGAATGTAGAAGCAGATATGAGAATCTAGCCATTTTCTATTAAGCCAAACATTAAAGAAATTTACAAAAGTACATAAAATAATGCCACTCTTCTTACAGTTTTTTGGGAAAATATGGTAATTTTCCATAAAATATGTTATTTATCTTAATGTAATGAGTTTATCATTGATATTTTATATGAATAAATATTACTATAAAGAAACAAAATTAATTTTATCAGTATAGTAAATACCATTGCATATAATGCACATAAACAAAACTCTGTAAGAGCCTCAATAATTTTTAATAGTTTAAAAAGTTCTCAGACCAAAAACTTAGAGAACTGCTAACCAACCATTTCATTTTATAGATGATGAACCCTTGAGACCCAGATAATAAATGACAGAGCTTGGATTTGAACTGGGTCCTCTGACTCCAAACACAACAAAACATCCCAGTTTCATTATTAGGAGGATCCTAAATATTCTTTATTTTGTTTTTCTTATTAGTTCCCCTGCTTCTATGCTTGGCCTAAGGCAGTGTTCTCCATAAATCCTCCTAATTATTGAGATAAACAAGCTTCTTTTCTCTGGTTCTTCTAATTGGTAGACTCACTTCAGACAGCATGGCATCCCAGGTCTAGTTCTCCTAAGCTTCTGTCTCTTTTCTGGCTCCAGCTTTCATAGAAGGCTCTGGCAGTCTCTCATTTCTTACTTCCCTGAGAGTTCACCCATCCAATTGAATCCAATCCAACCCAACCCAACCCATACCAATCAAACAAGCATTTATTAAGGGCCTGATCAATGACAGGCAATCTGCTAAGCAATGAGGATATAATGACAAAAGTGATACGGTTCCTACCTTTAAAAAATTTTATATTCTTCTTTTATTGTTCAGTCATTTTTTCGATTGTGTCTGACTCTTCACGACCTCATTTGGTGTTTTCTTGGCAGAGATACTGGAATGGTTCGCCATTTTCTTATCTAGCTAATTTTCCAGATGAAAAACTAAAGTAAACAGGGTTAAATGACTTGCCCAGGGTGACGCAGCTAGCAAATGTCTGAGGTCAGATTTGGGCTCAGGAAGGTGTCTCTATGTACTGTGCTACCTAGCTGCCCTTATTTTCTACTATTAGAACTTATATCCCCATTCCTTCTACTCATTTTCTTCTTATCTCCAGACATACTGGGCTCAAAGCCTTTATTTCCTCTTCTTATTTAAGGACTTTCCTATCCTATAGGCTGAGCACTATCTATCCTTGCTTCCCAAGCCTGCCTTCTCTTACTTAACACTCAACTTCAGGCAACTAACATATACAAGCATATTGATTTGCAGAGTTATCTTCAGGTCAACAAGAACACAGACTGATAAATACAGCCATCAAGGCCCCATTTCCAGACACCCCACACCTATGTCTGCTGACCTCCCTGACTTTCTTTAAGTCTCTTCTAAAATTCTTTCTTTTACTGGAAGCCTTTTCCGACCCACTAAGTCCAGCTTCTTCCTTCTGTTAACTATTTCCTGTTTATCCTGTACATAGTTTGTACATATTGGTTTGCCTGTTGTTTCCCCCATTAGACTGTAAGCTCCTTGAGGAAAGGGACTATCTTTTGCCTCTTTTGTATCCCTAGCACTTAGCAAAGCAAGTGCCTGGCACATATTAGGTGTTTAATGAATGCTTATTAATTCATTGATTGTATTTGAGCAGTCAATTATACAATAACCTACTCAGGATTCACCATCAAGTTCCTCATCTGTAAGATGGGGAGAAAAATTGCATCCACTTCCCGGAATTGTTGTGAGAACCAAATGAAATAATGGATGAAAAGTGCTTTGCTCACCTTAAAGGAAATTATATAAATGTGAACTGCTAATACTGTTACTACCGTCACCACCTCCACCACCACCATCTTGTCCAAACCTCCCATAGTACGGATGAGGATTAGGCTACTGGTGTTAGACTTGGAGTCAGGAAAACATGGATTCAGATCCTCCCCTAGATACTCATTTGTGATGTGACTCTAGGCATTTGTCATTTAACCTATCTCAGCTTCAGTTTCGTCAACTGTAAAATGGGGGTAGCAAGAGTACCTGCCTCCCAAGACAAATCGCTTAACCTCTCTTGGCCTCAACTTCCTCATCTGTGAAATGGGCATAATAAAAGTATTTGCCTCTCAGAATTGTTTTTAATTTAAAAATCAAGTGAGATTATCTGTAAAATATTTTGGAAACCTTAAAGAACTGTGTAAATATGAGCTATTTTGAGGATACTGAAGCCCAGAAAGGGAAAGGGACTTATCCAAGGCCATATGATGGATTGGCCTGATCAACCTTTCATCTAGCGGCATATTCCTTTTTAATCCTTCATGTGATTCTCTTCATGTAATAAGTGCATTATCATATTGCTTTTAGTTATTTCCGGCTCCTGGCTATTCCAATAATAGATGAATTGGCGATGATAATGCACTTATTGTACTCTGAGTACAGGGATGGAAGGGATCTGGAAGATAGCCAGGAATAGGTTGGTCTGTGGTCTAGCCAGCCAGGCCTGGCAAGCTTCATGTGCCTACGTCTGGAGCCAGTAGGACTTAGGGGTGGCAGAACCAGGGTGGAAAATCATAGATCAGAGGAGGAAATAGTCCCTCTTTACAATTCCATAACCTTTGGTTTAGCAGAGAGAAGTATGTCTCTCTAATGATGGAGCTAGGAGAGGACAATCTTTAGGCTAGAATGCTCCAAAAGCATCCTGGATTTATTCCAATCAGTGTAATTAGACTCTTTGATTTCCAGCAACATCTGAATCCCTGAGCATTCACTGGATGTATCTATTCACCCAGAGAATCAATTTTCACCCACTGTTGTCCATTTTGTTCTCTCTCGCTGGAGTTGGGGTGGGGGTGGGGGTTCATCCTCTTTATACTCAGCAGAGCAGCATGAGTTGCTCAGTAAAGATGTTTCTTCTCTCTTCTGCTCCAGATAACAGTCTACAGCCTCTCCCCCCTTCCTAGCTTCCGTGGCAAGGGAGCCAGAGACAGGACTGTGTAGGATGCGCTTGGCTAATAGGCGTCACTGGGAGTTATTCTCTCCTGAGATACTTAGCTCATTTCTGCCCATATGAAGTGAGGAAAGGATGATGCAAAATCCCAGTGTGTGATCTCATCCCAGGCTCCTCCCTTCCCCATTTAAACATGTATATATTGGGTTCATGTGGCCAAGGGAATAGGCCAGTGGGTATCGTTTATTTAGAATTTCATTATATTTCATAAGTTATGATGTTAAGAAAAGAAGTTATGGAGCAGCTAGGTGGCACAGTGAATAGAGCACCAACCCTGGAGTCAGGAGGACCTGATTTCAAATGCAACCTCAGACACTTAACACAAAAATAGCCATGTGACATTGGGCAAGTCACTTAACCCTAACTGCCCTACCTTCCCCCTTCCAAAAAGCAAAAAAAAAAAAAAAGATGTTACTAGGAAGTTATTACAGCAGAGGAAATTATTTCAAGACAAGAAACAAAAAGTATGAACAAATAAACAGTTCTGTGGATGAAGAAGTATAAATAAGAGTGTATCCCCAATCATTGGTACTAAGAGTAAGGTTGACAAGTCACTTAATCTTTCTAAATCTTCATTTGTAAAATTGAGGGGGTTGAACTAAATGGTTTAAGATCATTTGAGGTTTAAAATTTAATGTGACTGGCTAGAGTCAGGAGCAGGAGGATCTGAGTTCAGATCTGGCCTCAGGCACTTACTGGCTGTATGAGCCTGTGCAAGTCACTTACCCCAGATTGCCTCAAAAAAGTTTTTTGATGTAACTATAATTCAATTTAGAAGCAACACAGATACCTCAAAAAGTAGTACAGAAATAATGGGAAAACAGTATGTTATGGTGGAAAGAGCACTAGACTGGAAGTCAGGAGAACTGAGGCTCAGCTCTGCCATTAACTAGCCATGTGACTTTGGACAAGTCATTGACCTTTCTGGACCTCAGTTTCCTCCTCTGTAAAATGAAGGAATTGGACTAGATCATCTATAAGGGCCGTTCTGGCCAAACCTTCTCTGGCATTGGGAAAACATTTTAATAAAAGAAAGGCCTAAAGTATGAGGCAAGAAGGTAAGATTTACAAATCATTATCCACTAGGCTTTCAGGTCTCCACTGGCAGGAGGAAAGGAGAGTCTTTCTTCCCATTTTGATTTGGAGGAAACCAAGGCAGGGTGAGATACTGAGTCTTCTGGCAGCGCCAAGTATGTCAAAACTAGGACTTAAGCCCAGATCACCTGACTCTCAGTCTCATGCTCTCCTCACCCTGACAATTTTTCTTCACTGGTGAGAGACATTTTTGTCTCATGGAATAGAGAGTGATCCCTGCTGTGCTTTTAACCTGAGCCTTCTGAGAGAGAAGGCTAAATCTGATCCTCACTTATGTTCCCTAGGGCCCAAGTTCGTTGTTTTCCTGTATATCTGTTTCTTTCTTTTTCCTTCCTAGCCTTTGAATCCCAAATCCCAAGTCTCTGAAAAACTATGGAGATAGAAATAATAATAACAAATTTATTTGGCACTTGAAAGTTTGCAGATTGCCTTGCACATGTTATCTCTTTTACTCCTCATAACCTACTGTGACGTAGGTACTGTTAACCCCATTTTACAGATGAAGAAACTGAAGCCCGGAAAAGTTCAGTGACCTGCTCATGGCCATAAAGTGACACGGGGGCTGGCACTCTAAGCTCTCTGCCAGAGGCTGCCTCTCACCCTGGGTTGGGCTGAGTAGCTAAGATCGGAATAGAAGGAAGCAAGGGTTCAAATGGACTAGACTTTATTATTTATTGTTTTGCTTAGTTTTTAATGAGTGAAGAGTGTCAAACGATCATATTTCCTTTTCCATAAGATCCTGGGGTTGGCGTTTAAGGACATTAAGGCTGAAAAACAAGTAGCCCCATCCCCACCCTCTTGGTCCCTGTATCCCATGAGCTATTATGGAATGAGACTTGTAGAGTTTAAAAAGGGATCTTAGAGATTTGCACCCTCTTGCTTTACAGATGAGGAAACTGAGGCATGGGGAGAATTAAGCTTCACATTCCTTTTCACTCCAGATCTAGGTATTTTGTCACAAAGTTGAATCCAGGCCTCTTAAGTTCCAGTCCAATCATGGGATCCTATATCTAGATCTGGAATGGATTTTGGAGTCTGTCTAATCCAACCCTCTCATTTTGCAGATAAAACTGACTTGAAATTAAGTGAATTACTCAAGGTCCCACAGGTAGTTAGCATGGGAAGCAGGATTTTGAGAGATTTTCTCTTTGTATGATCTTACCAAATCTTAGTTTCTTGGTTCAGACTGCTCTCTGATTGAGGCTTTTGAACTCTAGGAACCATCCTGAGAGCTACCCAATAACCATCAGCAGTACCCTACTTTGGATTTTTCCCAGAATCCTTCTAATAGTTGTTTTGTTTGTTTTTTGCCAGACTCATGAGTTAATTGTCAGAGAACTTTCCATTCGGAAACTTCCTGTACTGTGAAGGTCAGCATCTCCTCTGCTCAGTATTAGAGAATTGCTGATTGCCTTTAGGATAAAATACAAATTCTTTCCTTTTGCATTTAAAGCCATCCACCACCTGGCCCCGTGCTATCTTTCCAGTGCTATTATAGACCATCCCCTTCCAGCTCTATGTAATTCAACCAAACTGGCCTTCTTGCAGTTCTCTTCACATACGACATTTCATCTCCCATTTTCATGCCTTTGCTTTGGTGGCCCCAAAGGCCCAACCTTCTCACCTCACCCTCAGAGAATCCTTCTTTCCTTGAGATTTCATTCAGGTACCATCTTGTCCATGTAACCTTTCTTGATCCTTTCCCATCCTCCCTGCCCATACTGTTAGTACCTTCCTTCCTCAGAACACTGTATTTTTTTTAGATGTGTTCTGTATATACTTATATATGTACATATTATCTCCCATGAAAGAATATAAGCTCTTTGAGGGCAGGGGCTGTTTTATTTCTCTTTGTATCCCCATCACCTAATGCAGTGCCTCAGGGCACCAAAATGTTAAGTGAACTATTGCTGGTCACAAAGGTAAGATGTGTCAGAAGTGGAGCTTGGATTCCAGTATCTCTGATTTCCTGTCCACTTTATCCACTATGCCATACTGCTCATATACTTTTTTTCTTTTTCCCTCTTCTGCTTATCTCTTTACTTCTCTCCCTTTCTCTTCCATTTTCTCTTCTCCCTTCTTGAATCTGTCTCCCTTTTCTCTCCCTAATTCCCTTTCTCCACCCCATGTTTGTTACTCTCCTTTGTCTCTTCCCCCTTTCCTTCACTCCCTCTCCTTTTCTCCCTCTGTCCTTTCTTTACTCTCCCCCACTGTCTTTCTTCCCTTCTTTCCTCCATACCACTTTTCTCTCTCTAAATCCATGTTATTTGTACAGAATTAAATTCATTCTGGTGGAAATGTGGCCCTCTTTTAATTCAGCACGTAGATAAATAGGTTGGTTTTTGTGAGTACCTTGGTGCTGGCATAGTTGATTAGGCAAACTAATTAGCATGCTAATCCCCTGTAGCTAGAGCTGCAAGGTGTGAATGAATCTCAGATTCTGTAAGAATCCTAAATTTAGGGTTTTCATCTGTACCTACCAGAGCTTCTAATTCTGAAGGTTTGAAACCAATGTGTAGAGTAGTAGATGGGCATGTTAAGAATATTAATGATTTCTCCAAAGATGCCATCATCCCCAAAGCAAACCTAGCTACACTGGCACTTTTTAACAAAATTTTGCTTCAGGGGAAGTTGCCAGTGTCATGACTCTGGGCTCTGGCTAAGCTGGGAAATTATTTCAACGATGACATAATTATTTGAGAAGCAGAAGGTCAAGAGTTGAGGGTGGGGGTGGCTAGGTGCAGTGAATAGAGCACCGACCCTGGAGTCAGGAGTACCTGAGTTCAAATCCAGCCTCAGACACTTAACACAAAAAACTAGCCGTGTGACCTTGGGCAAGTCACTTAACCCCAACTGCCCTCCAAAAAAAAAAAGCGTTGAGGGTGACATCAGCACTGAGCTTCTACCTCTTAGTCATCTCTTGTCTTCTTGAGGGGCATATGTAAAGCTCCCCCAAGCTTCACCATCTCTTTCTGTCCAGACCCAGCAGCTCGTTGCTAACTTTTTAATCATGCTGGAGTCCTTTAGAACCGGGTCATATCCCCAGCCTCCTCCCACCTGTCCTCTTTTGCCAGTAGACAAAGGGAGCATTGATTTAAAGAAATGAAGGCAGTGGATATCTTTTTCCAGGCAACTTGGCACTTAAGATTTCCAGCTCTCTCTCTGAACAATACTCTCCTCTAACTCCCACTCCCACTCCCAAGCTGAAGGCACGGCCAGAACAGATGGCCTGTTGACCACCATCTTCTCTTTCTTCTGCATATGCCATGGTCTAAGGATATAAGCCTTTGAAGAGGATGGCAAGGTCAAGTCATTTGCATATATTAATGATTAACAATGTGAAATAGTTTTGTGCTAGGGAAGGAAGACATAAGAAATGTTATACTGGGTCAGTTTCATCTTCCAGCCAGCCCAGAACCCTGTCTGGCGGGGGCACAAAGGGATCGTCTGTGGAAGAGATTATATACTATCCATGATGTTACCCTGGCCAAAGAATTAGTCACTGAGTGACCAACCTCCTGATAATGAGTCTCTTTGTGCTTAGCTAGGCTGATCCCCAGTTATCGAGTCCCAAAATATCTCTAGGATTATACTCAAGATATTGTCTTAGAAGATTAGGTATGTACCCTGTCCCTTCCCTTCAGCATCCCAAACTTCCCTTAGTAGCTTGAGGGTGAATTTCTTAATACATTTATTTTTTTTAGTGAATGCATTTATATTATGACTGAACTTGGTACTACCTCTTGGACTAACAGATCCCATAAATTTGCTACCTGTCAAAGAAAGTAGCATCTCTTTTTGTTTGTCCTTCAGTTCCTTTTTTAAAACTTTGGGGGGACTTCCCTGGTTTTCATGTTCAAAGATTTGATGAGAATACCCATTTTTACCATGCCTATGCCACACATTGTTCTGTAGACTCTAGTCCCTTCTGGTTTCCACACGGATAGCATCACAGATGTCCTTGACATGTTGATCCCCTTTTGACCCTTTCTTTCTAGATCAAAGAGGTCTATCATTTATGGTCCGTCCTCCATGCAGCCACCTTGATAATTTTAATTGCTATTTTCTGTTTTAGTAATAACAGGTGACATTTATAGAGCATATTTAAGGTTGAAAAGTACTTTACAGGGGGCGGAGCCAAGATGACGGCGTAGAAGCAGCAAAGCACCACAGCTCCCACACAAACACGCTAAAAAACTCATAAAATGGGACGCTAAACAGATTTTCAAGCTCCAAAACTCTCCACAAGACAGAAAGCACTACAGGCAGCGCAGCAGGCGGGGCTCTTCGCAGCAGTCTGGGACCCACGGCTGAAACCCCAGCCGGGTCAGGCCCTGGGGCATCGGGCGGGAAGCCGCAGCTATAGGAGAGCTGATCAGCTGCACTGGAGCCACAGTTACCACATCTATCAGGCCAGAAGAAAAAAAGGCTAAGAGAAAGGTTAGTGGATTTTGCTAACTGGGG
>CM053595.1:146581243-146643070 GCA_028646575.1 Pseudocheirus occidentalis | reverse complement strand
AAAGAGAGAGAGAGAGGGAATGAGAATGAGAATAGAGGAAGAAGAGAAAAGGGAGTAGAATAGAATTTTAGGAATACCCTCAGTTAAGAGGCATGATGTGGATGATATGCCAGCAAAGGAGACTGAAGGACTGGTCATAGAGGTAGGAAGCAAATCAAGAGAAGGATTATGAAAACCCAGAGGAAAGAAGGCATTTAGGAGGACAAAGTGGTCACTGGTATCAAACAGCAGAGAAGTTGAGAAAGATTAGTACTGAGAAAAGACCATCAGATTTGGTCATTAAGAGAACTATGCTAACTATGTGGCTTCAGTTGAGTGATGAGGTCAAATGCCTTAAGGAGGGTTGAGCTGTGGGTGAGAGGAAAGGAGAATGGAGGTGACAATTATAACTTTAAAAAAAATAGTATTTTTCCTGTTACATGTAGAAACAATTTTTGCATTCATTTTTTATAAAATTTTGAGTTCCAAATATTCTCTCTCCCTTTCTTCCTCCCCCCTCTCTAAGATTATAAGCAATTTGATATAGGTCGTAAATGCACAATCATGTAAATCATGTTTCTGTATTGTCATTCATCATTCTCAAAGAGGACCATGACATCAGGAAGGAGATGTCATAGTTTGGAAGTGAATTGAATGTAAGGACTGTGCAAAGTCACCAGTCTCATCCTCTCCTCTGGAACCAATCTGGGTCCAGTGGCCAGATATAGATCAGGATGACTGAAGATGACCCTGGATGCAGTGGGAGGACTCAGCTTTTTTGGTCTAAAGTCTTTCTCAGGTCTCAGTTCAAATGGAGCCTCAGACACGTACTAGTTGTGTGACCCTGGGCAAGTCACTTAACCCTGTTGGCCTTAGTTTCCTCATCTATAAAGTGAGCTGGAGAAAGAAATCCCCAACACTCCAGTATCTTTACCAAGAGAACCCAAGAAGGGGTCACAAAGAGTCAGATGTGACCAAAATGACAGAATAACAGAGTTTTGTTAGAAAGTGGGACAGTCAGAAGCTCACCACTGGTCTTTGGTCCTGTTACTTCCTTTCTCTGTGTTTCAGAGTCCTCATCTGGACCAGATGAATTGAGGTCTCTTGTAACTCTGCATCTGTGACCTATGATCACATGGCCCTAGGGTCTTTACCCTTCAGCTCTGCTCTTCTCTCTTCTCCCCACATTGTACACTAGAAGATAAAAGCTCTTCATTCTTTCTTAAGCCAAGAAGTCCCTTTCTGCCACTTCCAATCATTAAGCTGACTAGTTAGGAGCTGGATAATGATGATAATAGCTGAATTTATATAGTGCTTTAAGGTTTTCAAAGTACATTACATTAATCAGCTCCTTTGAGCCAGATAGGGAGCCAAGAGGCCTGAGTGTTGGTCTCCTAATGGAATCAAGGCTGGAAGTGATTTTCCCTGACTCCTGCTAGTACCATGAGCTTCAGAACAGAACACTGTTGGCAGCACTCCCCTCTTTTCTTTCTTCCCATTCTACCTCCATCTATTTGCCCTCCATGGGAGAGGTGCACTGGCCAGGTACCCTACTTTTTCTGTACAATGAGAGGTGCACAGGCCAGGTTCCCTGCTCTCCCCCAGGGGTCTCCTCTCAGCCTTACCCTCTGGGAGGGTGCTGGGAACAAGGAGAACTTTTGTGTGAAGCAGAAGAATCCAGGAAGAGATGAGGGAGGAGACAGATGCTGGATCCCACTGAGGGCCCAGTGGCAGGCCTAGGACAGGGTTTGGTATCAGTGTTGCAGGGACCATGCAGTAGAAGAAACAAGACACCATCAGCTTCTTGCCAAGATCTTTTGGACTCTTACTCACTTCCTTCTCTCTCTCTTTCTCTCTCTCTCTCTCCCCCCCCCCCACTTCCTCTCTCTTCCTCCCAGGCAATGGAGAGCAAGCTACTGATTGGAGGCCGAAATATTATGGATCATACCAATGAGCAACAGAAAATGTTGGAGCTAAAAAGGCAGGAGATTGCTGAGCAGGTAAGGACGCTATCCTTCTGGGTCAGTGGACTGTGGCTGAAAGGTTTGGAATAAGAGAACCTAGGTTCAAGTGACCAGACAGCTAGGTGGTCTGGTAGATAGAGCCCTGGGCCTGGAGTCAGAAAGATGTGAATTCAGATTCAGCCACAAGCACCTCCTAACTCTGCAACTCTTAGGCAAGTCACTTAACACTGTAATGTTTAGTCCCAGAGTTGTTGTGAGGTCTGGATGTGATCATGCTTGTAAAGAGCTTACCACAGTTCCTGGAACATTGTAGGTACTTAATAAATGTTTTCTTCTTTCCTTCAAATCTCACTTCTTTCTTCTGTGCTACCTTAGTTCCTCATCTATACAATGAGAGGGTTGGATGAGACAGCCTCTAAGGCCCTTTCCCACTCTGAATCTAAGATCTCAGGACATTAAATCAGGCTTCCTTCTGGAGTATAAAATTATCTCCAGTGGAACCATGTAAGTATATAGAACACTGCCCCCCTGTGCTCTCTCCCTTGGCTGGAAGGCATGATGGTCACGAGAGCATAAGAAATGCCATGCTGAGCCATATTGAGTTGTTCCAGTCTGACAGTCTGTCTCTGACAGCAGTGGATTGTGGGAAGGCAGGATATTGCTTTCTATGACATCAGCTTTGGAAGGTCAAGAACAATCCAGACTAGATGACCTATCCCTGAATCATAAAAGTTGAAAAACATTTAGTTAACTAGTTAACCTTGTCCATAGAATAGGGGAAATGACACTGAGATCATGCCTTTGATTTACTCAGGATACACTCCATTTCCTGCAGATCCATGTAGAGGCTGGAATCCCAGCAGAGAGATGTAAAAAAGAGCCCCTTAATTGTGATAACAGATGACCTTGTCCCAGTAGGGGAAGCTGAAAGGTTACATTTGGGGTGAGGATGAATGGGAACATCAGGTCCTTCTTTACACAAGAATATATTAAGCATCTTCTGTATTCTAGGTGGGAGACAAAGTGACATAGTGGATAGAGGGCCGGCCCTTAAATCTAAAAGCCCTAAGTTCAAATCTTCTGACACATCCCAGCTGTCACTTCACCATGAAGTGCCCCAGGCAACTCACCAAGACTATTTATAAGTGGCAGAGCAGGCACAGATCTTCTTTGGTAAAGGGAGTTTTCTTATTGGAAGTGCCCTAGACCAGTGAAATCACAGATCCCCTTTATTTTTAAAATGTACTTAATGCTGTGCTAGGTCCTAGGGATACATGAATGAAAGTATAATAGTCACTGTTCTCCAGTAGTTTGGAGGAGTAGGGAGAACAAGATGTACACAGAAAATTAAATACAATGTAACGGCAGTAGGGAAGGACATTGGAAAGTGGGGGAATCAGAAGACGTGTCCTGTCCAAGGAAACATTTGAGTTCATTGTTGCTCATGAGGTTCTATATCAGTCTACCCATCAGAAAACATTTATTAAGTGAAATAATACAAGGAGTTGATTTCCTACGAATCTGGAAATTGAGCTGGCTCTTGTGGTAGGAGTGCTAGCTGAGCCCCTCCTCCCATGCAAGTTTTCCTCAAAAGGTACTAAAACCATCTTCGCATCATTGGTGGATTTAGACTGCTAACATCACTTCCTGGATGCCTGAGTACAAAACATTCATACGGGGTTCTCTGATGCTTGGCTGACACACACATCAGAGGAAGGGGAACTTCCCTCAGCTGAATTAACTTGAGGTGTCCTCAAAGCCTATCCTCATTGAATATCCTTTTCTCGCCATGGCTAAGTAAATCTTTTGTTAACTGTGGATTGACATGTGAGCATCTCCTTTTGTTCCATTATCTCATCTAAACCACAAAGGGACCGGCTTGAGTCAAGGCCAGAAGGACTCCTTAGATAGCCTCTTTCCTCCTCTTCATGTACTTAGTGTGCTAAATATCCTCTGCACTGCCTTGTCCTAGAAACGCAGAGAACGGGAAATGCAACAGGAGATGTTGTTGAGGGATGAAGAGACCATGGAGCTCCGGGGAACCTACACCTCTCTACAACAAGAGGTGGAAGTCAAAACAAAAAAACTCAAGAAGGTGAGAGTCACAAAGTGAGTTAGTAAGGGGGCTAGGGCAGCTAGATGGTGCAGTAGGTAAGGTGCTGGGCTTGGATATCAGAAAGACCTGAGTTTAAATTTGGCTTCAGACACTTACTGGCTGTGTGACCCTGGTCAAGTCACTTAACCCTGTTTGCTTCAGTTTCCTCCTCTGTAAAATGAGCTAGAGAAGGACATGGCAAACTACTCCAATATCTTTGCCAAGAAAACCCCAAATGGGGTAACAAAGAGTCTGACACTTAACTGAAAACAACTGAACAACAACAACAAAGAGATTCTGAGAGGAGGAGGAAAGGAGGGAGTGCCTACCAGGCATGAGGGACAGCCTGTACCAGGGGTGGGAAACCTGTGGCCTGGAGGCTACATGTGACCCTCTAGGTCTTCAAGCACAGTCCTTTGGCTGAATCCAAATCCCCTAGGAATTGTGAAATTTGAAATCAGTAAAAGGGCTGCACTTGAGGACCTAGAGGGCCACAGGTTCCCTACCCCGGCCTATACAAAGGTAGTTCAGCTAGAACTTAGAGAGTCTAAAGACCTCCCCTCCATTGTTTTGTGTGAGTGTACGTGTCTGTTCTTTTTACCCTCTACACTTCTAATTAAAGTTATTGGGGTCCAGGAGAGTAAAGCATATTAGTCTATATAAGTAGGCAATGCTCCCCTGAGATTGGGAAGCTTTTTCACTCCTGATCTCTGGCTGGGACTATCCTCAAAGTCTTATTGTTGTTCAATCGTATCTGACTCTCTGTGACCCTATGAACCATACGTAGCATGCCAATACTGTCAAAGTCTTAGATAGATAAATTCCCTTCTTTACTATGTCATTCCCAGGTAATTGCTTGGGTGTTGTCTGTTGTCAAACTACTCCTAGAGTCGGGGAGTGATCCTTAAAGAGAGACAGTAGACCTAGGGTGGGGCTGGATTATAGAAACTGTAAAAAAGAGAATTAGAGAATTTCCGGATGATAGAAAGTTCACTCACTGTCAGCAAGATAGTAAATACTCTAACAGTTTGAGATCTGGAAAGGCCCGTGATTGAGTCCAGAGCTTCTGTTAGGGTCTGTCCAGGACGTCAGGCTAGAGTCCAGCCACTGGGTAGATGTGCCTTCTGGAAGTGCCCAGGGCCGTAGCAATCTGACTGGGTCCTGAACAAAGGTCTGTGGCTATGGTAGTCACCAAGAACACACTTTTCTCGGTCTGGACACTTTGAATGTTCTCCATTCTGTTGCTAATGGGAAAAAGGGAAACATGGTTAATTACGTACTCACTATCAGGAGCCACCCTCTCTCTATCTCTTCCCAATGTGAGAAAGTGGAAAAAGTACCAGCCCTAAAATCAGAGGCCCTAGGTTCAAATCCTGCTTCTCTGTAATACTGGACTAGTCATTTAGGCTTCCTGGGCCTTTTTCTTCAAATGTAAAATGAAGGAGCTGGATTTCACAACTTCTGAGGTCTCTTGCACCTCTAAACCTATGATCTTATGATTTTCTCTTCTGGGCTTCCTTCAGTGTAACAGACAGGGCCTCATACCTGTAACCCTGCTGCCCTTGGAAACCCTGGTGGGGTGGGGATACAAGTTAGTTTCAAAATATCTCTATGGGCTCCTCTTTTTTTCTCTCTCTCTCTCTGATGTATAGCCATGGGAGATGGTAGTGGCGTTTTTGGTGGGAAGGAGGGATGGCAGAAGGCCCATAGGCATCTTATTTGAGCTTTATTTGCAATAAGAAAGGCTCAGGTCCATACATGGATCCTTCCTTCCCTTCCAAGGAAAGAAGTAGTTCTCCTGGAGCCCAAGTAAATCTTTGCTGGGACCAATGAGAGGTAGAGACTTATTGCCACCCTATCACACGCTAGGCAGGGCTGATTGAATACATGGTCTGTCTCTTGTCCAGCTCTATGCTAAGCTGCAGGCAGTGAAGGCAGAAATCCAGGACCAGCATGATGAGTACATCCGCGTACGACAAGACTTGGAGGAAGCACAGAATGAACAGACCCGGGAACTCAAGCTCAAGTAAGAGGCGTCTGTCTCCTTCCTAACTTATCATTTCTGCCCACTCAGACACTCTCTAGCCCCTTCCTCTGTACTCAGGCTTTGTGTTACCAGGCTCCGTTGCTAGATTGCAATGTTGACCATTCCCACATGTAGCAGTAGATTGAGAGAACTCATCAAATTAAGCAGGGGTTCTTCTGATCACCTCTGCTACACTTAAGCATCATCTTCCCTAACACTAAGGCTGGAGAGTCAGGGCTTGGCATAGAGGAGAATGATGTATTCCCTAAGGACAGCATAGAGGTCAGATAGGCCTAAAGTTGGAAAGTCAGGATCTTGAGGATTTCTTCTTCCTGTTTGTCATGCACCCTAATATGCATTAGCTCACACTAGGTGCTTTCTAGTTTCAACTGCTAGACCTGGTTCTTTGGCTCAAAAGATGTTGAATTCCACTGTTTTTTTTATTAATGCCAGCTCTCTTTCTGTTTCCCCCCACACACCTCCCCTCTTTGGCTTTTGTGTATATGTATCTATTATATATTCTCCAATCCATCCTCTGTCACCTATGCCATGGTCACTTTTTCTCTTGTCCCTCCTGCCTCCCATTCCCATTCCCAGATACCTGATCATTGAAAACTTCATCCCACCTGAGGAGAAGAACAAGATCATGAATCGTCTTTACCTGGACTGTGAGGAGGAGCAATGGAAGTTCCAGCCACTGGTGCCAGCTGGAGTGTAAGTAGATTCTAACCCAGAGAGCAGAGGTGGGGCTCTGGAGACCCATCTCCTAGGCAGGGTCAAGAGGTCCATGGTCACAATGGAAGACTAAAGGGAGAAGTAGAGCTGTCTCTGGCCCGAATTCTGAGTAGAAGTTGATTTTTTTCAAGTTCTGATGTAGAGAATCTCTATGAGCAGAGTAAATATCTCAAAGGGAAGAGTTGGTGGGCAGTATGGTATAGTAGATAGGGCCCTGGAAGACCCAGGTTCAAATCCTGATTTGGACACTCAATAGATTTGTGAAATTGAGTGAGTGTGCCTCAGTTTCCTCAAATGTAAAATGAGAGGATTTCATGGCCTCTAAGATTTTTTTTCCTTCAATTTCTGTATATCTATGATCCTATAAGTTCCAAAAAGATGAGATGTCTTAGAAAACCAGAAGTACTATTGGGGAAGGAGAGTGGCCTGTGATGAGGTGAAAATGCCAGCCCTTCTGGTAGGTCCTTTCTTTGGTACAGCTTAAAGTAGAGGAGAGATTTGACCATCATACCTCTCACCATGGTTCAGGTATAGGCTCTGTACTCTTGTGACTTGGGTGTAGGGCTCCCTCTGCTGGTACTTATGTAGAACAAACCTCCCTATTTGTGCTAGACCGAAGACCACACCCAGTTCTGTTAAAAAGCCAAGGAATTGCACATTCATACTCAAAGCTCTGCTTAACGAGAAAGAACCGGGTCTGTGGGTAGGCAGTGTAGGCGGTCACATAGAGTGCAGCATGCAGAGGACATAATGAAGGACACATTTTTAAAAATTGTATTGTTATCTTCTGTTTTTGTATTACCTCTATTTTCTGACATACCCCTCACCTCCCTCCACCCCAAAAGCTACCCCTCAGGACAGTGAAAGAGATTTTTTAAAATCTGCTCAGCAAAATTATACAACATATCAGTTGAGTGTTTCACACCTAGTCTCTTACTTCTCTCTGGGATGCTTTTAAATATCATTTAAGATCGTGTGGTTATACCTGGAAGGAACATTAAAGGCCTTCAAGTCCAAGTCCTTGATTTTAACTCGCTCCAAGTCACAGAGGTATGTCTAGCATTGGAATCCATGCCTCTGGACACCAAATCCCACGTTCTTTCCACTAGACTATATTTTTTTGCTATGCTGGTTCCTCAGTATTTCAAACAACCCTGTTTTCATTGGTGTATGTTTTCTACTGACACAGATCTCAGACTCTTTCTGCCTTAGTTTTTTTTTTAACAAATCTACATATTTTTAATGCCAGAAAATGCCATTCCTAGCAGCCTGTGATGTGAATTCACACATGTTATGGTTAAAGCTCAAAGCATCCCTCCAGTGGGCTCCAAGGATTGGGGCAGGGAAGAAAATCTCAACACTTACCCAAGGTGCACAAATGCTTTGTCATCACTTTGCTAGGAAGGTATAACCACCGATGAGTTACTGAGGAAAGAAAGCTGAATTTGGACTTGGAAAATGTGGGTTTGACTCCCAGCTCTTCTGTGTACCAGCTGGATGACTTTGGGCAGGTCACTTAACCTCTCTGGTCCTCTGTGGCTCATATGTTTGGAGAAAAAAAAGGAGAGTTGAACTGGGTGACTGACCTCTGAGGTTGCTCTGAGCTTTACATCTTTGATCATCTCCAGATCTGACATCAGAATCCCTGCAAGGAAGAGAGTGAGAGGCATTGTCACCTTCTCAGGTCAAAGTCAGGGAGCTCCTTTTTTATGCTTTAGTTTGAGAATAGTCACACCCTTCATTTATGCAATCTGAAGGGGTGACCCTGACCTTGATCAGAGTGAAAGAGGCTGCCACAAAGTGTCATCATTTGTTTTCGTAAATTCAGTTTCCAAGGGAATTAATTCCCTGAAATTTAGGTCTACTGCCACCAGGTGGTGGTAGGATGCCTTGCTCATAGGAGCTACAGTAGGTGGGTGCTTTTCTTGAGATTCCTGGGGTAGTTCAGAATCATCAATGAAAAGGTGGAGACCCTAGACATCATCTGGTTCCCAGATTTACAACTAGTTTTATTAAGGACAAGATTATTAATTAAAAAAAACTAAACTGAAAAACCAAACATATTAAAACAATTAGGACTTTTAGAACAGTTTTTGGAAAAATGAAAGATTCCTTAGGATATAACTGGTTCTCTTTACTTATAATTTCTTAAACGTTACCATTCCTAGTACTTTTTCTCTTTTATTGATAGGATCATAGATTTAGATTTGGGAAGTACTTCAGTATCTAGTCCAACTTTCTCATTGTATTATTGATGAAAGGGAGGCACAGAGATGTTAAGTTACTTGGTCAGGTGGGATTCAAACCCAGGGCTTCTGATTCCAAACTCAGGACTCCTTCCCTATGCACTATATTGCTGCCTGCCTTTTATTCTTCCCTCAAATAAGATAATGTACCTAAAGAGCTTTGCAAACCTCAAAGTACTATATAAATGAGTAATAATTATTACTATTGCTAGTTTTATTGTCCTTAGCTTTAAAAAGACACTTCATCTCAATGGAAAGAGTCCTGGAAGAGGTGTCACGAGATGTGTTAGTCAGCTCCAACTCTTTAGGTTCAGCAGCTTGGAGAATCTCAGAGTTGGAAGGAAACTCCGGGATCATTTAGTTCAACCCATACCTGAATTGGAATCCCCTATATCACTTCTCTAACAAATGATTATCCAGTTGCTGTCCAGGACCTTTGGGAGATGGGAGGGCAGAGTACCTTCTAAGATGCCCCTTCCATTTATGAATAGTTTCAATTATATCAAACTGCCTCTCTGTAACTTCTAGGCATTACTCCTGGTTCCGTCTGTCATCTGGAGTCAGCAGAACAAATCTGATCCCACTTCCCCTGTGTTTTCACATACCTGAGGATAACTAGTATATTCTCCCTAAGTTGTCTCTTCTCCAGGCTAAACATTCTCACTTTCTTCAACTGATTCTCATACTGTAACATCCTGTTACCATTCTGTTCACCTTCCTCTTCACATGGTTCTCCAGCTCATCAATGTTCTTCCTAAAAGGTGGTACCTAGCACTAAAACTAGAACTAAATACAAAATTCCAGATGGGGTCTGACCAAGACAGAGTAGGGCAGGAATATCACTTCCTGAGACCTTACCTCTTGAATTCAAATATAGGGCTTTACATTTATGCCTACTAAATTTATTCAATACCCATTTTCTTATATACGTAATGTGATATGTGATAAGTGCTGGGAATACACAGATAAAAATGAAATAGTTCCTGCCCTCAAGAAGCTTATAGTTTGCCAGTATACATGCATGTGTGTGTGTATATAATATATATACGTGTGTGTACATATACACACACATATGTATATGTAGATAAGAAAATGCTAAGTGTATACAAAAATAATATAAAGCAATTCTGTAGGAGAGACCTCACATAGGACACAGCACCTGAGCTGTTCGGTGTGAATTCCTAACTTTCTTGAAGAAAGTTAGGAATTCCAAAAAGTCAGTGTGGAGAGGGATTGTGTTTCAGGGTGGGAACACAGAGATGAGAAGTTGAATATCATGTATATAGTATTTTATTTTTTCCAGTTACATGCAAGGACAATTCTCAACATTCATTTTTTTGTAAGATTATGAGCTCCATACTTTTCTCTCTCTTTTTCTCCTTCCTCACCCCCTTTCCCAAGAAAGCAAACAGACTGATATGGGTTATATTATGCGCAATAATGTAAAACACATTTCCACTTTAGACATGTTGTGCAAGAAAAAAACAGAACAAAAGGGAAAAAAATTTTAAAATAAAGAGAGTGAAAATAGTCTGCATTCAGACTCCATCAGTTCTTTTTCTGGATGTGGATAGCATTTTCTATCTTATTTCCATATCTTATTCAGTCTCCTGAATCAGGAGACTGAATATCATGTGTAGGGAATAGCTAGGAGGCTAATTTAACTGGAATAGAGAGTGTGTGAAAGGAAATAATGTGCAGTAGGATTGGAAAGGAGAGTGGGAAGGAGGTAGGTAGTGGATAAATTTAATGGAAGACTATGGATGATGGACTTTATCTTTGATGTAATAGAGAGTCAATGAAGAGTTTTGATTCGGGGACTGAAGTGGTCAGATCTGCGTTTTTGAAATACCAATTTGTGGAGGAAGGACCAGAGAAAGGACAGATAGGAAGCAAGAAATCTAGTCCGGTTGCAGTAGTCCTATTGAGAAGGAATAAAGGCCTGGTCTAGAGCAGAGGCTATGTGAATGGAGAGAAGAAGACAGATGCAAGAGGTGATTCAGAGGTAGATTCTAAATTTGGCAAATGATTGGATATGGATGTTGAAGAAGAAGGAGGAAGGCATTATTCAAACGTTAAGAACCTGGTTGACTGGAAGCATGGTGGTACCATTAACATAAAGAGAGAAGTTTGGAAGATAATTGGATTTGGGGAAAAACTTAATGGATTCTGTTTTTTATGTGTTGAGTGTGAGATGTTTATGGGACATCCAAGTGGAGATCCCCAGCAAACAGATGGAAATAATGCAGGACTAAAGTTCAGAAAAAAAATATTAGAATTGCATATAGATTTGGGAGTCATTTGCAAAGAGATGATAATTAAACCCCATGGGAACTAATGAGATCACCAAGGAAGAGAAGAAGACTCAAGACAGAGACTTAAGTAATACCCACACTTTGTGGGCAAGAAAAGGATGTCATTGGAGGTGCTTGATAAATGCTTATTGATTGATGGATTGATTGGCAAAGGAGACAGAGAACAGTCAGCCAAAGAAGCAGGAGGAGAACCAAGAGAGAGAAATACCACAGAAGCCAAAGGAGAGAGCATTCAAGGGGATGGAGTGATTGACAATGTCAGGAGAGAGTGAGGGGCTGTTGGTATAAAATTTTCCATACAAATTCTGGCACCAAATTATTTGGTTTTGCATAATTGTTCTTTCTTCCCTAGACTTTAATCACCGAATGAGTGTTGCCTTAGACAGATTGAGACCCTGGAAAGACCTTAGTTTAAAAAAGGCCAAGGTCTCCCACTGCATCTGGTGCCATTGCTGGTCGTTCTGATTTATGTCTTGCCATTGGACTCTGATGACTATGTAGGTAAGAGTGAGGCCAATGACTTTGCACAATCCTGCCTCACTTAAATCCAATTCACTTGCCAGTCAAGGCATCTCCCTCCTGATGTCATTGATCCTCTTCAAGAATGAAAGACTGACAACATCAGTCTTTGTTACAAGGGACGATTCGGTGTTGATGTGAATATAGAGGGTGGGAGGAGGGGATATATCCAGAAATGATCTTGGTGTAGAAACAATAACATGGATTATTGGAAGGAATTTAGTGGAGGGGGAGAAAAGAGCTACCAAGAGGTCGTAAAGAATGAGGACTGAGAAAAGGTCATTGGAGTTGGCAGTCAAGAGCCTTCTGGTTACCTTGGAGAAAGCAGTTTCAACTAGGGCCAAGGTCAGAAGTCAGATCACAAGGAACTGGGAAGCAAGTGGAGGAGACGAACTATAAATTGAAAGAACAAACACTCTGTCTAGTAGTTTGACTGGGAAAAAAAGCTGAGCTAGAAGACAAGAGAGTAGCCACAACCAGCATATTTCCTCTATTGAGACTTTGAGGATGCTGACTCTGTCTCTCATGTGTAGGATGCCATCTTCCACAGCCTGCTTGGAAGAGCTAATTTGGGAGAGATTTCAGCTCTGCTTAAGTGGTATCACCTTTTCTCCAGATGTGCAGCGTATTCCTGCAGGGAGCCAGAAACCCCTAGGCATCTCCCTGACCAATCCTAGAAGGCCTCTCTACCTTACCTTACTCTATTGTTTGTCTGGGGTTTTTCCATATCTTAAAGAAGCCACTCCTAAGCTTCCAGCATCCGACTTAAATTATAGGCTCTGCTAACATTTACTCTCCAGGTCTGTTTTACTGATCTCTCTTAGCAACCCCCCACCCCCACCCACGTTCCCTCCCCCAGCAAGAGCTGATTTCAGTTCCTGACCCTAGAAAAATTCTGTCCTCCAACAGCCATTTTACTAATTTTGGAATCTGTCCCCTTCAATAACCTTGCATTATATTTGGTGTGTCCTTAGGCATACCTGGTTTAGTGTGGTTACAGATTAATGTTTAACAATATGTCTATGAACAATAACTATTCAAGATAAAAGTGTTGGGGTAAAATATATCACAATAAATAGGATGAATCAATAGGGGAAAGAAATACTTCTCTTTATTACATTTGACTTTAAGGCAATTAAAAAATATTTAGTGAATACCTACTGTGTTGCAAGGTTTTGGAAATAGAAAGACTAAAATGAAATAGTCCCTGCTCTTAATGAGTTTCAATTTTACTGGAGAAATTCAACACGTACTCAAATAATTAAACACTCAGTCAATAAGCATTTATTAGCTGTCTGTCACACGCCAGACACTATGCTAGGCACAGACTAGAATTAAACAGTCTCGGCCCTGAAGGACATTATATTACATGTGCTTTGGTGGGGATGGGGGGGGGGGCAGGAGGTGGGCATGTGATTTCATTGGTGTGAGGAGTTCTGAAGAAAAACTCCCACTGCTGAGACAGATTTGTTACTTATGGTCTTGAAATTTGTCCTGGGGTCCTGACAATGATGAAGGGATGTTCCCAGGATCATATAGATAATATGTGTCGGAGCCGAAGGTGGGGGGGAGGGAACCTGAGGCCTCAAGGCCATATGTGGCCCTCTAGGTTCTCAAGTGCCAGCCTTTGACTAAATATAGTGGAGTTTGAGGACCTACAGGGCCACTTGTGGCTCGGCTGCTGCAGGTTCCTCGTCCCTGTGTCAGAGGCAGACCTTTTGCTCTTTATTTCCTGTACTAGTTATCTCTCTATACATACAGTAAATACAAGGTAATTTGATAGGGAAAGGATAAGCAAATCCAATAAGGAAGGAGTGGTAATAAATAGTTGGCTCAGGAAGTACCTAATATGGGAGGAGGCAAATTTTGTGTCAAAATCCTATAGAGAGGAGCAGCTAGGCAGTACAGTGAATAGAGCACCCGCCCTGGAGTCAGGAAGACCTGAGTTCAAATCCAGCCTCAGACACTTAACACAAAACTAGCCCTGTGACCTTGGGCAAGTCACTTAACCCCAATTGCCCTGCCCTCTTTAAAAAAAAAAAAGCAAAAAAAACTGGAGGAAAAAAATCGCCTTAAAAAACAGAATATTGAGAAACAATTGACTTTAACAAGACTTTAGAATAAATCCAAGCAAAATAATTATATATTGGGAAAAGCCATGAACTAGGAGTGAGAAGGCTTGAATTCTAACTAGCTATCTGATTATGGAAAATTCATGCTACATTTTTTGGCCTCAGTTTCCTTATCTATAAAAAAAAAAGTCAGGCTAAATGATCTGCAAGGCTCTTTCCAGCTTGACATTATTATGAATTATATGCCACCTTAAGGAGGAAAGTATTAATCTTTCCTACTATTTTTTTTAATCACTTAAGGAATTCACAAGTATTTGATGAAGTTGGCTGAATCCGATAAAAAGCAAGGAGCCTTCTAAAATACATCAGGAATTTATGATTCCTACCATGTTGGTTGTCCTTCATTTCCCATGCAGATTACAATTATTATCCCCTGCAGCAGTGGAGGTTTTAACGAGTTGTTAGTTAATGAGTTGCTGTCCCTGAAAAAAAATTCTTCTCCCGGTGATGGCCACATATTGACTTAGAAAAATCACACATTCTAGCTCTGTGACCTTGGGCAAGTCACTTAACCCCAATTGCCCTGCCTTCCCCCCTCCAAAATGCAAAAAAAAGAAAAGAAAAGAAAAAGAAAGAAAAGAAAATGACACATGTTTACATGTTTCTTCTTTATCAGTATATCAACACTTTAAAACCAGATGGAAACTCCATTTTAATCAGGTTTGGACCACACCCAGATAAAGAGTCTTCCTCAATTCAGGTAGGCCTGTGCTGAGATGTCAGACTCATGGTCTGGCCCTAACAGAGCCTGGCGCAATTTGTTCTTTGCTGATATGATTTTGGGTAACAGTCAGTAGCTGACACACGTAGAGCAAAGGGCATTACATAGAATCAGAGATCTAGAAGTGACAGGGACCATAAAGACTACCTAGTCTATGTCTTTCATTTTACAGCTGAGGAAGCTGAGGCACAAAGAAAGGGACTGGTCCAAGGTCTCAAAGGCCATAATCTTTAGAGGCTGAATTTGAACCTGGAGCCCCTGACTCCAGAGCTGATGTGCTTTTGGCTATAGTACATAGATTATCCCATTTGTCCTTGCCAATATCCCTGAGACAGGTGCTTTTATTATTCCCCATTTTACAGATGAAGAAACTGAGATTTAGAGAGTGATAGTTAGAAAAAATTAACTGAGGTAGAGTTTGATAATTAGTAAGTACAGGAGAAAGGATTTAAAGCCCAGTCTTTCTGGGTTTCCAAGTTTAGCAACTTTAACCACTAAAAAAAATTTTCTGTCCACAGAAGGGCTTCAAGCCGAAGAATTGTTGCCTGTTGTTAGCGCAAATGTTGGAGATTTCAGCTTGTATTGGGCCACCATATTATGCCGGCAAAAACAGTTCAGGTCATGTAAGGATGAAAAAAAAATGCCTTTTGTTTAAATAGGGTATTCTCAATGAGGAAATTATTTCATTTGCACTTGGTTCTCAAAATAACCCTGTGAGGTAGCTAGTGCAAGTATTATTAATCCCATTTTACACATGAAACAACTGAGTCTGAGAGAGATTTAGCAGCTTGCTGGAGATCATACAAGTAGCAGAGAGTCAGGGCCCAGACCCAATTCTGTGAAGTCCGAATTTTATATCTTTGTGCCCCTGCATCACACTACCTTTTCATACCTAAGAGCTTTATGTTCCTATTAATATAATAATAGCTACTATAGGACTATGGAATATTGCATGTAAATTAAGTCTGCATTGAAAGGCAAGAAGACTCTTTTATAACCTCATGGTCATATAGTCAAATGGTCACCATCATATGATCAAACGCAAAGGACACATTTCTCCTTTCTCTAACAGGAAAGTATCAAAATGGAGTGGGATAATTTTCTTTTGGGGGGGCAGTTTGGGTGCCTGGAAGGGAAGAGACTCAGAGTCTTGCCCACAGTCACACGCAGCTACTTAAGTGTCTGAAGCAGGACTTGATCTCAGATCTTCTTGATCCCAAGCCCAGCACTTTATATATCCACTACCTCTTGTTGCCTCTTACAACTGGAATGGGTTTTTGTTTGTTTGTGTTTTGGGAAACAGTTGAGGTTAAGTGACTTGTACAGGGTTAGTCTGTTAGTCTGCGGCTGGATTTGAATTCAGGTCCTCCTGACTCCAGGGAAAGCGCTCTATCCATTGTGCTACCCAGCTTCCCCTTCACCACTTGGTTCTAAAGCACTTTATATGTGTTATATCATTTAATCCACATTGACAGACCCATGAGGTAGGGGTGATTATGATCATCTCTGTTTCACAAATGAGGAAACAAAGCCAAGAGAAGTTAATTGACTTGCCCGGTACTCTTTGTTTTCTCATCCGCGTCCTAATATCGCCCTCCTGCCTGTGTTTATAAACATCTTCCCCACGCTACCTTTTGACTCTATTTCTCCAACACAGTAAACCTGATAGGTGCTGATGGCAGGTGCTTCTCCGGGTAGCTCTACTTGTTGAGTTGCCTTTCAGTCATGTGTCTCACTCTTCATGGCCCCATGCGGGGTTTCCTTGGCAGAGATACTGCAATGGTTTTGCCTTTTTTTTTTTTTCCAGCTGAGGAAACTGAGACAAACAGGGTTAAGTGACTTGACCAAGATCACACAATTAGTGGTTGAGGCTAGTTTTGAACTCAGGAAGATGAGTCTGCCTGACTCCGGACTTGGCAGTCTGTCTACTGCACCACCCAGCGGTCTCTGCAGTTGCTCCCTCTTCAAAGTGCCCTCTCTGACCTCATGTCAGGGCTTACCATTCATTGTACCCACAATGATCTTATTATATAGCTGCTCCGGAATTCCATTGAAAACCATCTCCAGCCATGATTTGATGTAACATAGAGTCCTTGCCTTCTAAAAGAGTCAGGTGAGCTGGGTTTGAATCTCTGCTCTTCTTTCTTGTGTGACTTTGGGCACGGCTTTAACATCCTTAAATTGAAGTTTTCTCATTTGCAAAAGAGGGGGTGGGAGAAACGGGATCAATTTCAAAAAAAAGAAAAAGAGACAGGATCCGCTCAATATACATAAGGATGCCTACGGGCCACATAATGACTTAGAGAACTGTACAGGTGTATGTATTTTTCTTTTATTATTATTATTATTATTATTCATACATTAACATCAGCTAGAAACTACCTTTTAGTCTGGTATAGGCTGTATTTGAAGACATCGTGGGCCACATGCAGCCCCAGGCTGTGTGTTTGACACTTCTCTTGTGACTTCCAAGGTCCCTTCCAACTCTATAATCCTAGAAATATTTTGGTTCATGTGACATTTTATTTGGACAATTTCTCTTGATGGACTTTCCTTTTAAAATCGTGGTGATAGTATATCTTCTAGCTGTTACACATCTGACAGCTTCTCTAACACTGTATGGCATCTGCTGCATACACGGCCCCTCGCCCTTGCACGATCGCTGGCCAGGGTCACACCTCTAGTACCTGTCTGTAGCCAGATTTGAACTCAAAGTCTTCCCTACTCTTGACCCAGACATAGCACCACCCAGATTCCTTGCCATCTTGAATCCCCAAACTCTTCATACCTAAGGACTGTCCGTAGATGTTTTCACAGATCAGTGTGAAACAAAAGGGAACTAGAAGAAAAATGTTTATAAGATTTTGGCGTGAGGAAGCAAGAAAATGAGATGGAGAAGGGGAAAGAATCAGAGTGTTTAGCCTGGAGTCAAGGCAAAGAAATATAGAATTTTAAGGTACAAAAGAGAATAGACTATAGCAAGGGATAGTTTTAATATTACTTTTTAAAAGAATAAATGCACATTTTTAATGTCAGGAATTCTGTCCTCCATACACAGGTGTTTATTTTGCGATAAGTCAAGTTGCTTATATTACAGTGAATTTGCAAACCTAGGATCATAGACTGATTAAGGAACTATCATGTGCAAGGCATTGCACATGGTGTTGGGGATACAAAGATGAAAAACAACATTTCCTGCTTTTGATCGGCTTCTGATTCCATGGACATGTTCTCAAATAAATATTATACAGACAGTGTAATAGGACCGAGAGACCAACAAAATGAAAAAGATGTGAGAGAGAAGAGGTCACTTCCAGTCATGGTTGGGGGATTGGGGGCAAATTAGGGAAAGTATGTAACTATGGAGGAAGATCATGAAGAAAAAACTTTTAACAGACAAAGATGGGGAGGGAGTGTGTTCTATGCATGGTAGTGACCTGTGTGAAAAGCACAGAAGTGGAACAGCATAGGATAAGGTGGAGGAAGAGCTAAAAGTCCAATTTGGATGGAGTTAATAATGCAAAATAATGGCGGAAAGGTAAATTGGATCTGGATTGTACAGGGCTTTAACTGCCATGGATGAGGAATTTGTATTTTATTTGGAAGGGAATAGGGAGTCACTGAAGATCTGGATGAGAGGGGTATGAATGCTCAAAGTCTCTGTGTAGTTTTCAAACCTTGCCTGAGGTAAGCAAATGTCTTGTCCTGCCACTGGGTTAGACATTTGGACGGATGGAACATATTGAGTGATGGTGCTTGGCACATAGAAGATACTTAATGAATGTTAGAAGTAACAGATATGAGCAAGGGCAAACCAAGAAGAAATCTGAATTTGCACTGCTGGGTGCAAGTGAAGGACCTGAAGGAGAACTGCATTTAAAACTGTCTCTAGCCATGATTTGATACAATGGTAAGAGTCCTGGTCTTCTGAAAGGGTCAGCTGAGCTGGGCTCTCTAACACTGGGTTCTCCATCTCTGCTCTTCCTCCTGTCTTGTGCAACTTTGGGCAGATCATTTAACCTCCATTACATCACAATTTTCTTATTCGTAAAATAGGGGCTGATGTAAATTTAGTAGTTTCAAATAGAGGTTAGGGCCACTATATAAGAATTCCTGTGGGTCACACATTGATTGGCTTAGAAAATGACATACATACATACATATACATATATAAATGTGTATGTGTGTGTATATATATATATATATATACATGTACTTAAATTAACACATTAAAATTGGATAGGAACCTATTTTTAATCTGGTTCTGGGTCACATTCTGTAGTGTTGCTGGCCACATGCATCCCCAGGCCTTGTGTTTGATTCCTCTAAATTAGGAGAAGAGTGACACAGTACTGTGAGCTGAATGACAGCTTGGATGGTAAACATTCAGGGACAGGTGAAGGGAAGAGGTAGCAACGGTGAGATATAGCCTGTAATGGGACAGCCTTCAGCCATCGAGGTGGAGCATGAGGGATGAATTTAAGTGTTAATAAAAATGAGAGGATCATAGATTTAGAGCTAGAAAGTACCTTGGATGCCTATTTCATCTCTCTTATTTCACAAGTAAGGAAACTGAGGCTTGTATAGGTAAAGTGACTTGTATAAATTACAGAACTGCTTAAGGGTAAGAAGCAGAATTTGCACATAGGTCTTCCTGACTAGGGCTCCAGCAATCTAACCCTACTACCACACAGCCAGCAAGACACGGTCATTTAGGAATCCCTGCAGATGTGGATGTAACCAAAGCAATCTAGCCTCCATAAGGAAGATGACCTCAGTTCTGGGCAATCAGCCATAAGTCATTCTTCTTACTTAGAGAATGACTGCAGAGAACAGAACTCAGGTAGGAGAGATCAGCCAGCACAGAGGTTTTGTGTACTCTTTGCAAGGCAGACTTTTCTGTGCTCTCCCAGAATATCTGTGGCATCTTTCATCGGCTCATTCTGCCAGCAGACACTTGACCTGCACCACCGCTTACCCAATCGGATGATGTCATGAGACAGAAAAAACACAACACATTCCCTGGCCCCCCCCCCCCAACTCCCTGCTGCCACGAGTCTTGTGTCGGTTTGCATGTCCTAGAGTTGACATTCACACAACCATTCTGCCTGGCAGCTCTCAGGAACTCTCTACATTATCCATTATCCTTAATTGCCTCAAAATTGCCTTGAAATTTATATGGGATGGGTCGACTGCCTGGTCCTAATCCTTGGGGTCTCTCCCTGACCTCTCAAAGACCACGCTGACCCTTTGTCAGCCCCCTTTTCTAGTAATCTTTAGTTTAACCCAATACATTATACCATCAGCTGCTAATTGTGATTCACTTTCTAAGGAGAGCTCCAGCAGTCAGACATTTTTATCATTACCACCTGTGTTATTTATAACGTGAACAACAATAATACTTGGCATTTGTATTGTATTTTTTTTAGCTAATTGGGCTTGGAGTCAGGAAGAGTCAAGTTTGAATTCTGCCTCAGACATTCTGACACTGGCTTTATGACCCTGGGCAAGTCACCCTCCTTCTCCTTGTCTATAACCAGGAGATAATAATGAGTGACCACGTCACAATGCTATTAGGAGGATCAAATGGGGCAGTATTTGTAAAGCATTTTGCAAACCCTAAAACACTATAAATGTATTGTTGTTGAGTCGTTTCACTCCTGTCCATCTCTTCATGACTCCATTTGAGTTTTCTTGGCAAAGATACTGGAGTGGTTTGCCATTTCCTTCTCTAGCTCATTTTACAGATGAGGAAACTGAGGCAAACAGGGTTAGGTGACTTGTCCAGGGTCACACAGCTAGGGTCACACTCCAGGGCTGACCCACTGTGCCACCTAGTTGCCTCATATAAATGTGAGCTACTATTATCTTACTCTTTTCAGAACATTATCATATCTTTTGTTATATTTTCCCTTCAGAAAAGTCCTATGAGTTATGTAGGGCAGACATCATCATGCCCATTTTTCAGATGAGGAAAGCTCAGAGAGGTCATAATTTAACTTGAAGTCACACAGTGAGTTGGTGCACCAGATGGCTTATCAGGTTCCAGCTTTGGCTATAGATCTTATCACTGATGTTCAATGATTTTTCTCCTTCACCCTTAATAAAACAGATAGTAGCTAAATATGACTTTACAGTTTATAAAACACTTTCACATACATTGTCTCATTTGGTCCTCATAGCAGCTCTGTGCGGATACATGATGAGGGCAGAATTTTCCCATTTTACATAGGAGAAAACTGAGATACACAGAGGCTAAGGGACTTACTGAAGGCTATATGATTAGTAAGTCAGGAAGTGAATCCGGGTCTTCTGACTCAAAGACTACCATGACTCTGCCACACAACATTCAGGAAATGATGGATGCAAATGAGTAATTTTACCCTCAACAAACATTTATCAAACACCTCTTGTATATAATGCATTATGCAATTTACTAGGTATACAAAGTTAAAAAATGGGCCAGATCTTTCCCTTGAGGAGTTTCCATTTTAGTGGGAAGTGTGAAATGTACAAAGATAAATGTAGTGCCTGAGGCATCCCTCCAACTCTAAGGGTGGGTTCCCCAAAGAAGGCCACCTTAGATTCAGCATTCCCCGTGAGTCTATATATCCACCAAAACCAGGGCTTATTAGCTGGCATTGGTGTGTTTATCTTTAATCATCAGCCAGAGAGCACAGTTAGTTCAAAGCAAAAGTATTTAATGAAATGGTATAGTAGAAAAATATAAATAAAACGCTTTCCTCATAAAGCTCAGGCACCCTCTTCCACAGATACACAAACCAGCAGTAGGAAGGACAGACGCACAGAACAAACAAGTAGAGAGGCATACACATGGCTAGAAACCTGAGCAGAGGGACACACACACACAGCATATGTTTGGCCAGGAAGAACACTTAGAGAGATGGACATAGAGGATCACGAGTGGCTAGGGCACCTATGTGTGGAGGGACAGCCCATGCCAATGTCATAGGGCCTTTGATGTCTACTAGTGATGCCTGCATGCTGCTCCTGCCGGAGTTGTTCCCTAATGGTGTCTGCTGGAGGGGCTGGCTCCTGCCTACTAGCCATGTGATGTCAGGGCTTCTCTCTGCTTCTGGCTTCCGCTGAAATCCTTAGCTGTAGTACTGTCCCTTCTTCATGAGAACAGTGGGTTCTGTGATGCTTTTAGTTACAAGCTATACGCATTTTATATAGCTATTTCAGAAAAGCTGCTGCCTTCACTTCAGTCATATAGCCAGCAACTACCCCTAGGAAAATAGCCTTTCTCAGCATTTTCCTCTTAGGAATGGTTTATCTGTTCTCTTTCAGATTCTTGGCTAGAAGGCTTCTGTGTCCTCAACAGGACATTTTCCCCCAGACATCAATTCCATTAATTGGTGGTTTGAGGGTGGTTTTTTTTTTGTTGTTTTTTTTTTGTCTTGGTGTTTTTAGCTCCAAACTCTTTTCCCTCTTGCATGTAGGTGAGAGGGCTGGGGAAAGATTAAAGGCAGTGAGCCAGGCGTTTTGTCTCTCCAACTTGCCCAGTTACATTCTGAAGCTTTCATAGGTAGATATAATCAGTCGAAGTCTGAGAGCCCTCTCTTTCATAAATATGATACCAGGTAGGAAATGCTAGGGGCAGAGGAAGAGATCCAGACAAAGTGCTCTAGGAAAATTTGAGGGAGGAGAAAACTTTCAGATGGGAGGAGGGTGGAATGGAGGAAGGGGAGTGGCTGCACCAAAGAGGTAGCAGCAGAATCTGACTTTGCTTTCACCTGACTCCTTTCTGGTTTCTTCCTTTTCCTTCTGCATACTTCTGCCCTTTTTTCTTTTGTGTCTTCCTGTTACTTTCCCTTCTTCTTCCTTTATGTTTCAATCCCTTTCTCTCCTCCACCATTGCCCCTTTCAGGGAACTAAGGTGGCAGTGAAAATTTACTCCCTTCCATCAAAGGAAACAGATGTGTGCTCTCCCCACGCCTTCAGGAATTGTTTGGTATTCTTTGTCTTTCTATCCAGTTTTCCTCAGAATGAAATGTAAATAGCAATTGTTTCTGTTTTGGGGTTAACAAACCCCATTAGAGACCTTAGCTTAAAAAGGTCAAGGGCCTCTACAGCATCCTGGGCCATGTCCAGTTAGCCTGATCTATATCTGGCCACTAGACCCAAATGGCTCCAGAGGAAGAACGAGGCTGGTGACTTTGCACAGCCCTCCTTCACTTGTATCCAATTCACTTGTATGTCGTGGCATCACCTCCCTGATGTCATGGTCCTCTTCGAGAATGAAGGACAAGCAACAGTTCTCCAGTAAAGTAGAATGGTAGGTAGAAGTTTGGGTTTGGTATCAGAAAGACCTGTATTAAAATTCTTTCTCATATACTCCCTAAGTTGTGTGGCTAAAAGCAAGTCATTTAACCTCTCTGAATTTCCAGCACGTCCTTTAGGATTAAAGTTATTGATGGGCTGTCATCTGCACTGGTAGAGAACACTTCAACACCAGACACTTCCTACTCTGATGAAATCAAAGGAAGAGACTTCAGTACTTAAGCACCAGCACAGGGCTTCTAGAGAGTAGGCATTTAATAATTGTTTGTTGGATTAAAGCAGGACTCAGAAGGCTCTTTTACTTCCAGTTTCATTCTTTTCACTTCAAGTGAAAGTGCCTTTTAACTTCAAGATGGCAACCAACTACATTTTTTCCCCTCTGTGCCAGCCAAAGAAGCAAAAATACTTTCCCCAGTTGCTTTTGCTATTCACTCTTCCTGTCACTGCCCCAAATCCTTCAGAGAGAGAAGCCAAAGTCATCTATTACCCGTCTGTATTCCATGACCTATCTTGGTCAATGCCAAGGGATCAATGGGGAGCCACCCTATTGGTGGAAACCAGAGCTCCTAGCACATGATTGGCTGGTTGGTGGTTGCATAATTTTCCATTACTTTCCCACTGCTGAAATAGAAGCATTGTTGATGCCTTCCTGGGTTGCCTATTCAATTTACTTAAGAACTACATAGCCAGTGGGTGAATAATGTAGGACCATTGCTTTTGAGTCTTCTTCTAGATGCCAACCTTTTAACTATTTCATTGCTAACTGGTATCATCTTTTAAAGGTAAACAAAGGTCATAGGATTTAGGGCAATGTCAGACTTTAGAATCACTTCACAGAGCTAGACCATAGAGGCCATTTACTCCAACTCTCTCATTTTTCAGAAGAGGAAAGTAAAGCCAATGAAGGTTAAGTGGCAATCCTAAGGCAACATAGATAGTAAGCCATCTAGTCTAACCACCTTGTTTGGCAGAAAAGGAAACCAACAAGTAGTCTTGGCCAAGATCACAAAAGTACTGGGTAGTATAATCAAGGTTGTTTGACTCCAAATCTGATGCCCTTACTAGAAGAGCTGGACCTGGAGTTTAGGAAGACCTGAATTCAAATATGGACCCAAACACTTACTAGCTGCATGCCCCTGGGCAAGTTACTTACTTCTATTAACCTTAGTTTCCTTATCTGTACAATGTACAATCTGTACAATTATCCTAATAATAGCACTTACCGCCCAGGGTCATTGTGAGGCCAAATGAGATATTGTAAAGTGCTTTGTAAACCTAAAAGTGTTATATAAATACTATCATTATTATTATTATTATTATTGAATGGAGCATAGGGACCCCAAAAATTCCCTACCCAAGAAAAATCAGAAGTCAGAGGCATCTTGAGGAAGGAATAGGAAGTTTTATTCTCTTCCCCCCCAAGAAGAGGGTAGATCTTTCCAAGGTGGAGATCAAAGAGAGGAGGAAGGTTACAAAAGACAGAACAAGAATTTATACCCTACAGCAGTCAAGTCCCCTACCCCTGGCTGTCCCTTCTCCCATTGTCTTGGAAGCGGGCTCTCAGTCTTGGCACAAAATCTAACCCAATGGCAGATAACAAAGAAACCTGCCACTATCTTCTATTGGCAGGGAGGTGGGACAGGAAGCCAAGGTATCATCCATGGCCTTATTTGGTAAATGCCAAAGCAAGAGAGGGGAAAAGGTCGCAAGTAAGGGTGGAGGTCAAAAACTTCTGAAAGGGGCCTAATGCTGATGACAACAAGGGAAGGGGGAGGGGACCTAGGTTGTGTAAACCCAGCACTACAGTCTATGCAGTCTTACAAAAGTCTGTCTCTGGTTTCCAGATAGTTTCTCTCCCTTCTCATTCTGAGGGGTCTTCACAGAGGGTGCAGAGAGTGCACCCCACTCATTACTAAATATCTCTATTTAACTATTTCATCTGTTTTTCCCAATAAATCTGTAAGTCCCTTGAGGGAAGGCACTATAGGTACTTCTGTGTGACCACTGCTTTTTTTTACATAGTTGTTGTTGTTTAGTGATTTTTTCAGTTTTGTCTGACCTTTTGTGACCCCATCTGGGGTTTTTTTGGTCAAAGCTACTGGAGTGGTTTGCCATTTCTTCTCCAGCTTATTTGACAGATGAAGGAACCGAGACAAACAGAATTAAAGTGACTTGCCCAAGGTCACAGAGCTAGTAAATATTTGAGGCCAGATTTAAACTCAGAAATAGGTGTCTTCTTGACTACCCAAGCCTGGCACTCTATACATTGTGCCACCTAGCCACCCACTTTACACATAGGGGGCCCTTAAATACCTTTTGAATTGAATTGAAGCTAGCTTCCTTTCAAAAGATTATGGAGCATGGAAGTTGGAAGTTCTGTTTTCTATGGCAAAGGATTCATTAAACCTCTCTTCTTCTATACTGTTAGCAATGTTAACTTTGTGATCATTTAAGAAAGTAGAGTACCAGCTCCGGCAGGGCAGTAACTATCACCTTTTTGCATGTGTAACCCTAATGCTTAGCAGAATGCTTGGCATCTACCAAGTAGATTATTAATAAATGCTTGTTGATTGACTGACAGCAGTGAAACCCTTCCCTGGGCTTCAAACTCACAGCCACTTAGATTCAAGTCTTGTGCTCTTTCTCCTCTACCATAAAAAGGCAGATGTACCAATACTATTATCTATTAGTTATATTGTTGAAAGTCGGTAGGAGGAAGAGGAGGAAGAATCTAGAGCTGTTTAAAGAGAAGAAAACTCAGGAGACATGTTAAGTGTCTTAAAATATTTGAAGAACTGTCATGAATAAGAGGTTTCAGACTTGTCTGTTTGGCACCAGAAAGTAGAACTAGGAGCATTTATAAAGATATAAATGTAAACTTGATGTCAGGAAAAAACTCCTAACAATGAGAGCAGTCCATAGGCGGAATGGACTGCCTCTAGAAGTGAAGGGGTCCCTCATTGGAGGTCTTCAAACAAAGGCTAGATGACCCCTCATCTGGTACATTGCAAGGAGTATAATTTTGGGGTGAGGGTTTGATGAATTGGCCTCTGAAATAATTCTCTCTTAACTCTAGATTATATAATTTTGTGAATCTCTTGGCCCAATGATATTGAATTTCAGTCACCTATGCTATCCTCGTTCCCCTTTTAGCTTGAAAAATTTGGAACAGATGGTACATTTGAAACTGTCTGGGCCAGTTCAGGTTAGTTTGAATGGACAGACAGCGGAAAAAATGAGGAAGAGGAAATAACAGAGCCTGCAGGGCTGGAGGTCTGCTGGGCACATTAATGACCACTTAATCCATCATGATGTCACCATTCCTTTGTGTACACAGGAAACTCATCCTGATACCATCTCTCTCTTACAGCAATAACAGCCAAATGAAAAAGCGACCAACCTCAGCAGTGGGCTACAAGAGACCCATCAGCCAATATGCCCGAGTTGCCATGGCAATGGGATCCCACCCCAGATACAGGGTAAGAGATTAGAAAATAGAAGGGAACGGAAAGATTTCCAGGAAGGTAGGATACTCAATCATCGCCGACTACTTTATCTTACACATCACTAGAGCAAGGACTAGGGTCAGGGATTTTGAGCAGGGGAAGGACCTTAGAGTTCATCTAGCCCGGTTCCCTCATTTTAGTGGAAGCCCAAAGAAGGGAAATGATTGACTCAAGATTATACAAGTAGTAAAGCTAGGATTTGAACCCAGGTCCTAAGATTCCAAATCCAGAGCTATTTCCATTTTAGGGAGAGAGATATTTATCAAGTCCAGTTCTCAGAGATGTTAATTAAAAAAAACAAAACCCTAGGGTCTTAGTGAGTTGACAGGGGCACTGAGAGACTATAAAATTTGCCCAAAGTCATGTAGGTAATATGTGTCAGAGGCAGGATTAGAATCCAAGATTTCCTGACTCTGAGGCTGGCTTGCTCTGAACTATGCAGTGATACCTCTTATACATATTTTCATGCTAGGAAATTCTAGCTTTCATGGCACAGAGAAATTTGTTTTCTGATATGCTACAGATATGGCCATGAAGGCTTTAGGCTTCAGCTGAGCAGGAGCATGTGGGTGTACACTTATGTGCTTCCTGGCATGGTGGCATTCCTGTTTCCTGGGAGGTTAAAGCTGGTAGATCTCTTGGGTTTGGGAGATCTGAACTGCAATGGGCTAATTCAGTTGGGAGTCCAGTCCGGCATCAATAGGGTGAGCCCCTGGGAGCAAGGGCCATCAGGTTGCCTAAGGAGGGGCAAACTAGCCTAGCTCAGAAACAGAGCAGGTCAAAGCTCCCATGCCAATCAGAGGAAGATCTAGCCTGTTTATGGTCCCTGCATTCCCAGTTCAGGATATCAAAAAATAAAATTCAATGCATATTTTATTAACATTTTTTTGCCTCATATGTAAATGACTTCCCAGTGACTCCTTCCTAGCCCACCGGAACCCTTTCTCACAACAAAAAAGTACAAATAAGGAAAATAGATCAACGCGTCAGCTATGCCTGACAGCGCGGGGCCTGTTTTTAAACTCAGGGGTGTGTAATATTCAGACCTTGCTGAGGCAGCGCAGGTACCTTGTCCCAGACTTGTTCATTACCACCATCATCAGTCAGTATTAGCTATGGACAGGGAAGGTACATGGTTCTAGGCATATCCGTACCTATGTCTGGTTTTACTTTCCTGGGGACAGGCAGAGAACATCCTATTCCTGGAACTAGATGTGTCCCCTCCAGCTGTCTTTGAGGTTGAATTCTCTCACGACCAAGAACAAGATCCCCGGGCACTGCACATGGAGAGGCTTATGCGTCTGGACAGCTTCCTTGAAAGACCTTCCACCTCTAAAGTCCGAAAATCCAGGTCCTGGTCAGTATACCCAAAGGCCAGTGGGGGATGAATTTGATCTAGGGACTAGGAGGACCCAGTGGCCTATTGGGAGGTACAGGGGACACATTGATGGGGAGTAAAGTAAAAGAGAATTAGGGATAGGCTTAGACCTACCTGACATGTTTCTTGTATTCTTTTTCCACCTTCCCACTCACTCTTTCCACCAGGTGCCAGAGTCCTCAGCTGCTGGCCTCTTCCACCTCGCATGTCCCACTGGCCTCCAGTTCTCTGCATCCCTCCACGATGCTGGCCCATGAGTGACAGCCTCCAAGGACCATGCTGCCTCGCCCCACAGACTCTGGGGATAGGGGCAGCCAGCCTCGAATCATTTCATCTGCGGCTTTGTGGGCGTGCATGTGTGTATGTGTATATGTGTGTATGTATGAGGGGGCGAGAATCTAGCAGACTGTCCCCCTGCCTTCAGTTGTTAGCCTCCCTTATTTATTTAATGTTATTTATTCATGGAGCTCAGCTGGTATGGGGGAAATGACCTTCATTGAGGCCTCTGGGCTGGCAGCAGTCACTGGGCAGCTTCCTTTCCCTTTTGCCAGTACCCCTCAGATGGGCCTCAGGCCAGTGCCCATATCAGTTGTCTCTTGAAGGGAAGGTGGCCGGTGCCTGAGAAAAAGTGTTCTTCACTACATGTCCCATTCCATGATTTCCATCTCCTTCTCATCCCCTGTGGCATTTAGAGACACCACTGGGCAACTTCTGATGGTGGAAAATGTTGGCTGTCCAGAGAAAAAAAGGAGCTTCCCAGCTATGGTGGTTCCAGACAGCCTAACCAGGGAGCCCTGAGGTGCTGCTGAGCTGCAAGGGCTAAAGCTGAAATTGTCTGGGACCTAAGCAGCCTCTCTCAGCTTTTCTCTAGGACACTTCCAAGGACTCAAATAACCTGACTGCATCAGGTCACAACCTTCAGTTTTGATGCAGAGTCCTGGCTCTCTGCAAACTGTTTCCTTCCTTCTCTCTCAATCCTTCTCTTGGATTTTAGGGCCAGGGCTGGGGACATCAGTTGTTGCTGTTTACAAGCTCAAGTTAAAGACATTTTGGAGAAAAGAGCAATGGTTCTCCATGTCTAAGATATAGTGTCTTGCCACAGCCACTGAGGGGACCCAAGCTCTAAGCTGCAGGGGGGATTTGCACCAACCTGACTTTGAAAAAAAATCAGCTCTTCATACCTGGTGCTTCCCTCCATTTTTCATCACAGGGATAGAGGACCCAGGAGCACTCTCTTAATAGCTTCACTTAATACTACTTATCGCTTCTGAATCCAAGTTCTTGAGAACATTGCCTTCTTGAAAATGAACCAAACTCTTTGCAGTTATTATGTGAATTAGCCCCTACAGTAGTAATTCCCAAACTTTATAATATCACCAGTGTCTCATTTCAGAAGATGTACAGAATTCTAAAGAAAACAGCAACAAGAACCCACTTTTAATTTTAATTGACTTTAATTTTTTTTAAATACACACTTGAGGAAGAGGGGCAGAAATCATGAAATCAAATAAATGTTTAGAATATCCTGACCTCCAAAAGGTTGGGAATCACTAGTTTAGGGATTTCCTTAAATCTGTTCCATTCTTATCTAATTTCATGTGACTTCTTTTCATAAAACTTTCAGATTCTCTTGGTCGTACCACCAACAGAATGGGGATCCTCATCTGTTGGGGGAAACCCAAGGCTCACCGTACCAAATTGCATTTGGTATATTCAGGGGTGACACTGTTCCTTTACATAGCCCTGCTTCCCCATCCCCAGAGAAATACACTCACCCACAGTTTCTCCTATTCTTTTTTAGCTCTGAACTTTGTCTTTCTTCTTTGACTTTGAGGTATTTTCCCTTCAAGCTTCCTTAAGGGACCCAGCTCTTGTGGACCTTCTACCTAGCTTGCTTCTGGTCACCACATCCCTCTTTTTCAAGGGAAATAGTTACATATTGGAGCAGAAAAGGACTTGAATCAGAAGACTAAGCAGGAATGTTTGACTTGGGCTGAGATGGCAGCTGGCTGGAAGCTTCCCAGGTATCATGGGAGGTAAGGGCCTATCTTCCTGACTACACCTCCCAGTCTGGGAATAAAAGCCTGGAAACCACCCCCCTCTATTGCTCAAGCCTTTGAAGGTAGAAGAAACAGAGCTATTGTCATCTTTTCACATTTGCTCAAGGGTGGGGACCCTCTTTCTTCAATTGCCTTTGTTCACTATCTGGTCATTTGGTCCCTCAGTCTTATAGCACAATTCCTGACTTTCCCACCCATGAGGTCATGAGAAGAGCTTCCCATCTGCCTGTCACCTATGTATGTGTGTGTGTGTGTATGTGTGTGTGTACGTATGTGTTTACCTCGCTAAGGGGACTCTTCACTCTCAGTGTAAAGTATTCTGGGGTTCAGGGCTGATGGGGGTG
This sequence comes from Pseudocheirus occidentalis, assembly GCA_028646575.1. NCBI lineage: Eukaryota > Metazoa > Chordata > Mammalia > Diprotodontia > Pseudocheiridae > Pseudocheirus > Pseudocheirus occidentalis. Next base: position 146,612,746 of record CM053595.1, on the reverse strand, counting down.
GCAAGGTCTCAGTCTCTCTCTTTTCCTTCTAAAGGATCAGACATTGGATTAACAAAGTACAGGCCTTGATTAGGACCAAATTTCTGTGCCTGTTGCTATGGTATTTATTCAGAATTCCAGCGTTAACCGTATGATGGCCCTCTTGTCACTCTATACATATGAATATACAAGACATATTATAAATATATATATATAAATATTAACTCTGTCTCCCCTGGCTTAGGATGGAGGCCTCTCTGTTGAACGGTTATGCACCTGCCGTTGGGTGCTGCCAGCAAGCCGTCAGCCCTAGCCCTATTCAGATGAACAAAATCAACAATAAAGGAATGAGTATCATTACTGAGGCTGCTGCTTGTCTTCCCTCCTGCTTTGTTTCTTTTATTTTCTCTCTCTTTTCCTTTCTTTTTTCCATCCCCTCTCCATTCTCTTCCCTTTCCACATAGCGATTTGGAAATCCAAGTCTGGTTCAGCACTAGTAAGGTAAAGCACTCCCTGTTTGACCGTGGAATCTTAGATGGGAAAAGACCAAAAAGGCACCTTGACCACAGGGCACCTGCTCAACCCTTTGTGAGCAACCTGTTGCCAGGTTCTCCATAGTCTGGGACATTTGTTGATGCTCTAGATCAGGGGGGCAGAACCAAGAGACCCATATCTATGGGGAGCTCTCAGAACCTGAAATGAGAGGTCTCCAGTCTAATGTTGCCCCCAGACTTCTGCCATGGCCTCCCTTTCCGTGGTTTTCCACACTTGTGGGTGAGAGGGTTGAGCAAGGCACCTAGCTGTAAGCACCATCTCCTCTCCAGCTCCAAGCAGGAAATTTTCTGTCAGGGCCCAGTTAGGGACTAGACTAGAGGATCTTAACCTTTTTTGTGTTATGGGTGCCTTTGGCAATCTGGTGGAGCCCATGGACCCCTTCTTAGAATGTTTTTAAATTCCTAAGATAAAATACAGAATTGAAAGGGAAACCTATACTGAAATATGATTTTCTAAAAGGCAAGGTCACAGACCCAATATTAAGAACTCATGGGGGCGGCTAGGTGGCGCAGTGAATGGAGCAGCGGCCCTGGAGTCAGGAGTACCTGAGTTCAAATCCGGCCTCAGACACTCAACACAAAAAACTAGCCGTGTGACCTTGGGCAAGTCACTTAACCCCAACTGCCCTCCAAAAAAAAAAAACAAAAAACTCATGGACTAGACCATTAATATGCAGAATCTGAGGGAGTAGAAGAACACTGGCTGTGTATGAAGACAAAGGATCTGGGTTCAAAATCCCACCACTGCCACTTACTGCTTGTATGACCCTCAGCAAGTCAGTTAATCTTTCTAGGCCTTATCTATAAAATGAACAGACTAGATTAGACATCCTCCTGGGTGCTTACCTACTCTAGACCTATGGTGCTAGATTATATAGTCACACTGATACCTGAACAAGAATCCTCTCCACAACATCCCAAGTGGTCATTCAGCTTTTGTCTAAAGTCCACTTCAGCATTTAAGGAAATCCACTCTTTCCTAATGCAGCCCAGATAACTTTGGAGAACTGTCAACAAAGAGTTTCTTCCCGCATTAGGTAAAAATCTACTTGACAACTCCTTTCTGGAGCTCCCCAGTTCTACCTCTGGGGCCCAGGGGTGGGAAACCTTTGACCTTGAGGTCACATATGTCCCTCCAGATCCTCAAGTACAGCCCTTTGATTGAATCCAAACTTCACAGAACAAATTCCCTTAATAAAAGGATTTGTTCTATAAAACTTGAACTCAATCAAAAGACCACACCCAAGGGCTTAGAAGGCCTTAGGTTCCCTACCCTTATGTCTGGGCCAACGATAACAAGTTTAAGTCCCTCTTTCACATGACAGTCCAAGATAAGTAAGAATCAAAAGGCAAATGAAAAGTAGGTCCTTGTAATAAAGGTTGGAGACATTCCGCTCCAAGTGTAGCTTTGAAAGTGGGATAGGTATGAAAGTGGGCCAGGGGGAAGATGTTTTTGAAGCATCTTCATAGCAAACCAGATACTTGGGCAACTGTCTATTTTCCTGGAAAAGCTGCCCTGATGTTCCACCTCCTGATCACCATTGCCATTCCTAGCTCCAGGATCCAGGATTGCTGAAAACATTCTGAAAGAATGAGCCTGTGCTCTTGAAATAGCTTTGGAAGGAGATGGTAAAGACTCATTCTATCCAATCCCAGTCCTGTTTTCTAGCAACTCAGCCTTACTTAAATCAAATTCACATGTAACATGAAGACATGATGTCATTGATCAGCTTCAAAAAATGAAGGACAAACAACAGTTCACCCCAGATCCTCCATTCCTCTCTCATCTTCCCATCACTGCACCCTCTGCTCTTCTTGCACATGTTACTTCTCTCCTCATTCTCTTCTCAAACATGAGTCTGTTGGAACCAGGAGTTCTACTTCTGTCTACACCTTGCATCCATCATCTTTTGTCCCAAATTGTTGTTGTTTGTCCTTTATTCTCAAAGAGAACCAATGACATCAGGAGAGTGATATCTTGACTTTGCAAGTGAATTGGATTTAAGTGAGGCAGAGTTGCTTGGTCATCAACCTCACCCTCTCCTTCAGAGTTCAGTGGCAAGACATAGATCAGAAGGCCCCAGATGTCTACAGTGTAACACTGGGCACCAAGGGCACTACTTTTTCCACATGCTCTTTCCAGAAGAAATTCCATCCTTTTTTGCTCACAATTTTCCTTTGTCTCATTATCAAAGGGCATTATTTCCTATGTGAGGAGAAACCAGGGTGTTAAAGGAAAAGCGATTTCTTCCAACTTCCTTACTAACCTAGTGGCAAAGTAAAGGAAAAAAATCCAAGGTCTTCTGACACCCCCAAGCTAGAAATCCAATTACACCAAATTTTCCCTTCCATTCAAAGGATAGATGATATTGGTGAATTCCTGGGACTTCATGGCAGCAGGGATTATGTACAAAGAGACTGAGAATTCAATGAAGAGTTCAGCAAATATTGATTAATCACCTACTTTGTGAAAGACACTATAGCTAATCCCCTCACCTATGTTCACTTAGTTTACAAAGCTGTTTCCTATTTCCAGATTTAGCCTCAGTCAGGATCCTGACCTCTGTACTGTCACTTCCTTCTATTTCTAAAAACTGCTGAGTCTAGAATGTCCATAAAACATAAGACATAGGTCTAGAGCTAGAGGGCATTTCAGAGGCTATTTAGTTCAGCCTACTTTTTTTGTTGCCAAGGAAATTAGAGGTTGCAGAATTTGTCCAATATCACATAGGTAATGGGAACAGAAGCAAAAGTTGAATCTGGGTCCTCTGATTGCAAATCTTTCAGCTGTACCTTAGTGTGCCATTGTTGGATTCAGAAGGTTATTATCATTATTACTAGCATTCACATAGCACTTTACAAGTATTAGCTCATTTTCTCCTCACAACAACTCTGAAAGGTATTGTTATCTTCCTTTTAAAGGAAACTGAGGCAGATGAGTTCAATGACTTCCCCAAGGTTACACATCTAGTGAATGACTGAGTTTAGCTTTGAACTCAGATCTTCCAGGTGTAGCACTCCATCCACTGTGCTCTAGACTTGTTGTCTCTCAGGTGCTACCATTTGTGGCTTAGGTCAGGATGCTACAGTAAACTTAATCATATTTATTTCCAGGTTACAAATATTATTCTAATGATTAGCTTCAAACAGATGTGGAATGGTGTTGGAAAAACAAGCCCTTGAGAGAGCCCACACAGAATCTGGCATTTGCTGTGCTCTAATAAATTGTGCTTCTCCTAAAATCGGAACTCCTCCCCCTCCTTTCCCCCACGACAAACTGCCATTTTTTTCTATTCTACCATACCATGCATTTGTCATACCTTCTCTCAGATAAACCTGTTCTATTAGAAGTCACAAGACTAAGGAAGCATTGTGTGAAAAGAGCCTTCCTTTAAGAGTCAGCAAACTCACTATTTTAATCCTGATAACAAGCTGTGTGTGTCTCTGAGGAAGTCACTTTATCTCTGTGGACTTCATTTGCCTTATCTATAAAATGGGGATAATGATATTGCCCCTATTTACCTCAGAAGGATATTCAATCAAGGAGTCAGTCAGTCAGCCATCACCTAATGCCTGCAAGACATCTGGTGGAGTAGTGGATAGAGCACTGAGCTTGGCATCAGGAAAGACCTGACTTCAAATCTAGCCTCAGACACTTACTACTTGCATGATGCTAGGCAAGTCACTTAATCTCTGTTTGCCTCAGTTTCCTCAGCTACAGAAATGGGGATAATAATCATACCTACCTTGCAGGGTTATTATGAGGATCAAATGAGATAATATTCAGAAAAGCTCTTAGCATAGTGCTTAATAAATGTATATTCCCTTTCCTTATTTCTCAGTTATGTAGCAGGCAGGTTCTTGGGATGCAAAGACAAAAAAATGGAACAATTCTTGTTCACAAGTAGCATACATACTATTGAATGAGACAACAAAGTCAGCAATGTCTCAGAGGTGGAATGCCACATGTGACGAACAGAAGGAAGGCTGACCTGACTGGAGTGCAGAGCATGGGGAGGGGCAAAGTAGTCATGAAAATGGAAAAGATAAGTTGCGGGCAGGTAGTGAACAACTTTAAAAGCCAGAGGAGTTTATATTTGATCCTACAGGCAAAAGGGAGCCCCTGGACTTTATTGAGAAAGGGAGTGATGTGCATTCAGAGGGCAGTGATTCTCGATATCAAAGAAGAGACCTCCTTCTGAAGTTAGCAGTGCTTCTTATGTTCATGCAGATAACTAGAGGGGAGCTTGACTTTGCTGAGCCTGCCATCAGCATTTCATAGTGAATGGTAGCAGGGGATGAGAACTTACTCTGATTCCCACAGCCCCAGTGAACAGGAGAGTGAGACATGAGCACACTCACTACAAAGTCCACTGTGCCTTCTCAGTGCCTCTCTTCATGACTTTCTCTCTTTCTACTTGTGTCTATGCTTGTGCATTTTTCTGTGCAGTATCTATGTCCTTCTCAGCTGTGTGTTACTAGATCTATCTCCTCTCATCGATGTATGAATATACATGTACATATATGTGTGCATGGGGGCAGCTAGATGATACCATGGATAGACTCCAAGACATCCCTGGAGTTGGGAAGACCTGAATTCAAATATGACCTCAGATACTTACTAGCTGTGGAACCCTGGGCAAGTTGCTTCACCCTGTTTGCCTCAGTTTCCTCATCTGTAAAATGAGTTGATCAACAGCTTTTCTTGCTTTTTATTTTCAAACTTCAAAGCTTCTCCTGAAACAGATTTATTTACCCAAGGGATTCTAGAAGTTTTGCATACATATTAAGGAATAATTTAGCTTTTAGTAATGTATTTTCATCCCCTAGTGGTTTCACACTTTAGACATAGGACTAAAAACTCCATGAAGTAAAAGCCCAGTGGATAGAGAATACAGATCTGCACACACACACACGCACACACACACACACACACAGATTAGTCCATCAGTACAAAGATCTTGGACAGGCACTACAGTTGGACAGAGAGGTGAGTCCAGAATTGAATAGGGGGAGAAGAGTAAGCTAATTGTATTTAGAAAATTGAATAGTTCTTCTAATGACTCCAAGCTACTCCCCGCCACTACAGTCCATTTATGTAACATCAGTATAATCCTGGCAGTGCTAAATGGCTGAGAACAGTGGAACCCCAAGATCTCTTAAGAATCAAAATTACAAATGACTCAGATGACTGTGAAAAGACCCATGTGGGTGTGGGAGGGCTGCAGAACATTCTCTACAATGACAATGTGTGGATAGGAAATCACATAAAAGACCTCACTCGTTTCTTATCTTTGGGAACTTGGACAAGTCACCTAACTTCTCAAAAGACTCAATTTCCTCATTTATAAAATAAATGTCTTTGACTAGATGGTTTCTAAGGTCCCTCCCAGCTCTAAATCTGGCATATAATAATCACTTAACAAATATTCTTTTTTCTTCCTTCCTCTCTCCATTTCCTCTCCTTTTCCTTTTTCTCTTTTTCTTTTCTTTCCTTCCTTCCTCTTTTACTTCTTTCCACCCTTCTTCCTCTCCCTCCCTTAATTCCTTCCCTTCCTCCTTCTTTCCATTCTTCCTTTCTTACTCCCTCCCTCCCTCATTTCCTTCCTTCCTTCCTTTCTATCATTTAGGGAGTCAGGGATAATAGAGTGGTATTAACAATACTTTAAAAGATCGAAAGGGATACATCCCATGCAATGGTTCAATCTCTACAAATGATTTATGGAAGGCCTTGGAGGAGAATCACAGTGGACAAAAAGGTGTGTCCAGATTGTGAACTGAATGGAGTAACCACACTGGTGAACTCAAGGATTCATTGGTGTACTGAAATTAAACTTAGAGGCAGGAGTGTGCTGGTAAATGTTTAACAACTGGTTCCTACCTCCCACCCATCCCCTTTCCACCCTCCCCCCCAAAAAAGAACTGTACTCAACACAATTTAAATTTAATCGGTATTAGCTGTATCTGTAAATTTAATCTGTATTATTAACATTTTCTTAAGTACAGAAATCAGCAAAACAATAAATTAATCTCTGATTTGAGCTGGCTGTAGCACACCCCAGCTGAAATAGTTAAAGTGAAAACAATGAACTATCATACCTACGCAAATTTAGTTGGAGCAGTAGGGTGACAAGCAGTGGCACAGAGAAAATGATCACAGACATAGTTGAATGAGGGCAGGGGACAGTGAGTCTAGCCTTCACCTCTCTGGAGATTGTGAAGTATAGCAAGGAGGAGGCCAGCCCTGAAAGTGGGGCACCACAGTGATGACATTATGGGGACTGTGACTTGGGGACAGTAGGACAATGCAGCAGTTAGGTTAAAGAAAGTCTGTGACTTGAAGTGTGGAGACAGGAGTCCTTTCTAGGCATAAGTGGGACTCTGCTGGATGAAAGCTATAGCTCTGACTGAAAGACCCATTTGCTTGCAAAAGTAGCCCCATATCTTTGTTCCCTGACACGGAGGAGCTGCCTCATTTTGAAACCATTGGTTGCTCCATCCCCCCACCCCACAAATAAAATTTTATTTTAAAAAAATCTGAACGGGTCCTAGTAAAGATAATAGAAGAGAGTCAGTATGGAGTGATGGATGGAGAGCTAGTTTCCAACCAGGAAGACCTAGGTTGGAACCCTACCTTTGGTGCAACACTGGTTGTATGACTCTGGGCAAGTTATTTAATCTCTGTGTCCCAAGTGCTATTCAAAGACTACATATTGCAGAACAAGTGCTAATCCGCTGGTCTGCTGATCCACATTGGTGGAAGCAGAGATCTTTGCCAGGAGCTTCCTATACTAATGAAAGGAGCAGGGAGATAATAGACAGTAGAAACACTAAACAACTCCTAGGGGAGAAATAAAGCCCTTCAGGAGCAAAGGGGTGGGGAACTACATTGTACTGGAGAGGAGCAGCTCATTGCTCAAAGCACTTTCTTCACCTTTTCCCAGCAGCAAAAGCCCCCTGAGATCCATTTCTGACTCCCAGAGAGAACTGGCTCCACTCCTAGCTACCAGAGGAAAGAGGTACTTGGCCTAAACTGTTAAGATGTTTTAGACAATATGGGGGTGAGGGTGGGAAGTGAGAACAAGGGAGGGGCAGAGACAGGTAGAAATAGCAATGTAAGCTGAGAAATTGAAACAATTATCCAAAAAAATCAAGGATAGACAGAGCACACACACACACACACACACACACACACACACACACACCCCACACCCCTTTTCCCATAAGTATCAAGATGATGTAACAATAACCCACATTCACATAAATGCTCACGATCTACAAAGCACTTTCCTGCAACAACCTTGGGCAGCGAATGATATAAATATTATTATCACCATTTTATGGACACAGGACTCCTAGCCGGGGTAAGGGTTAGTCTTCATCTTTCAGTCGTCCGTATAGATATGGCACACGTTAGAATCACACGGGCGTGTAATGTGTTAGCTAGAAGGGATTTTAGAGCTCACCCACTAGCCCCACCCAGATTCACTGCAGGACTAGAGAAGGGGAGGCACTGAGACGCAGCAGAAAGAACTCTGACCACAGAGTCAGAAGATCTGCATTTGAAACTTCGTTCTGATATTTTTAATCTGTGACCTTGGGCAAATCGCTCAGCCTTTCTGGGTCTCAGTTTTCCTCATTTGTAAAACAGGGGTGGTGGTGGACTAAAAGTCCAGCTTTGAATCTATGATCCTTTAACCTGAAAAGTGAAGGGGCTGGACTTGATGGCCTTCAGGTCCTTTTACCTCTCTAGTTCTATGAGACGAGGATATAGCAAATGTATTCCAGGGTGCGTATCTAAGGGCTAGAAGACCCCTAATTTTAGATTGTGCCTGCTTAGAGGTCAAAGATTATGCCTTTTAAACCTAACTTTTGTAGAGTTTCTAGTACAGCGTCACTCACAAAGAAGGTTGCTGCCTGATTGAGTAATTGTCTCTTCTCTCATCCCTTCTGCATTATCTCAATTTTAGAATTTTAATAAAGCCCTAAAGAAATTATTCTCTCTTCTGGGGGTTTCTAAAAGCTTTTAGATTGAATACATCAGGCCTGCTCCTAGCCTAATTCCCAGATCAGCATTAAACACACACGCATGCAGACACAGAACAAAACAACCTCCCACTCTTCAATCTTTCCTTCTGCCTCACTCCCACTAAACCAATTCTTTGTCCTTGATGTGACCTCCAGTTCCTCCCCTTTTTCCTCCCTGCTTTCCTCTCTGAGTCCATTACCCCAATTCTGGCTTTATTTCCCTCGTTTGATAATTTTGATCCTATTGTTAATCATTCAACATGTATATTATCAGTTTTCCTTGAGTCTCTTGCCCCTGGGCATGCTTTGACAAACCTCATCCTTGGGTTACCCCCACCATTCTCCTTCTCCACTCCTACTCACAGGCTGCTATAGAAAGTCAGGCAACTACATGACTGAGTTCACTGTAAATTTGTCATCTAATTTCAGCTGCTCAAGAGGCAGCATGCCATAATTCCTGGCCTCAGAGAAAGAAAGAAGTGTTTAAAACCTTCCTTTGCTATATACTGTCTATGTGACCTGAGTAAGTTATTTAAATTCTCAGGACAGGATCCCCAGGTAACTCTATAATTTTGTGAGTTGTAGAGCAGACAGAGATATGCTTTGGTAGGTGAGTTTCCCTGTGGGGAGTTCAATAGATTAATGAAATCACTGGTCTGGTTAAAAAAAAAATCTTACCTGGGCTCTCACCATTGGACAGCAATCCTCTTTTCCTTCCCTCCGGTGGTACTCTATTATATTCTCTACAGTGGCTATTCTAAACTTTCTCCTCAAACTCCCCAAAATTCTTCTTTCCCTTCCCTCTTTGCAGAGGAAATTGTCACCTATATTTCTTAAAAAATAGAGGCTATATATTGTGGGCTCATCTCCCCTATTCTATATCTCAAAATCCCTCTTCATCATCATTTTTCATTCTCTCCTTTTTCCAGTCTCTGTTGAAGAGATGTCCCTTCTCCTTGCCAGGGGCAACCTGTGCACTTGTGATTTTCTCCTCCAGGAGCTTGTCCCACATGTCATTCCCTCTCTGTGTCTCATGTCTGGCATTTTTTTTTTTTTTTATCCATTGGCTCTTTCCCTACCAACTACAAATATGACCAGGTCTCTTATGTTCTTAAAAAACTTTGAACCTGCTATTCTCTCAAGCTATCATTTTATAGCTCTTCTCTCTTTTAGAGAAAAAAATTCTGAGAAATGTCTATTTCAACTCACTGCTCCTTTGTCTCCCTCCCTTTTCACTTCCTAAGCCCTTGCAATCTGGGTTCTGAATCCAGAATCCACATGACTGCAATTGCTTTCTGCAAGGTTACCAACAATCTTTTAATAAATCCAATGGCTTCCCCCCCCCCCCATTTTATTCAGCCTCTCTGTAGCTTTTGACACTGTTGACCACCCTTCCATTCTGGATACTCTGCTCTATGACAATACTCTTTTCTGGTTATCCTTCTGCGTGTCTGAGCATTCTTTCTCAGTCTCCTTTGCAGAGTTATCATCCTTTTCTTAACCACTGAATGTGAGCATTGACTAAGATTCTATCTTGTGCCACCTTCTCATTTTTCTCTATATTCTCTCCCTCATCAACTTCCTGAGATTACACTATTGTCTCTATGCAAATGACTCCTATTTCTATCTATCTATCTATCTATCTATCTATCTATCTATCTATCTATCTATCTATCTATCTCCCTAATGTCCCTCCTAAACTCCAGTCCCATGTTACCAACTGCTTGCTAGATGTCTTTGACTAGATATTCCATAGGGATCTCAAACTCAACAAGTCTGAAACAAAACTTGGTTCCTATCTAAACACATCCCTCCTTCACACTTCTGACACTATTATATATATAATATTACATATTATATATACATATATAAGATATTATATATACACATATAAATATTATATAATAGATAGTATGTAGAAATATATAATGATATTATATTATATATATAAACACACTATTTCTCTTGATGGTACTGCAATCTTTTTAGTCATCTAGGTTCCCAGGCTTGAATTCCCACTCCATTAGCCTCCATATCTAACCAGTTGTTAAGCCTTTTCAGTCTGTCTCTTAAATATTCCTTACTTCTGTTCCTTTCTTTCTACTAGAACAGCATCTGTCTTAATTCAGGTTCTTATCTCTTTTTCTTGCCTTCTAATTGGCCTTCTCATTTCCAATCTCTCATGTCCCCAATCAATCCTCCTTCTGTCTTCCAAATTAATATTCCTAAAACACAAAACTGACTATTTCACTCCTACCATACAGTGCACAAACTATGCACCCCAGGTTTTGATATCATTTAAATCATTCAGGAATATCTGTTTCACAGGAAGCTACTTTTCTATTAAATTGCTTGTCTACTGAACCTTACCACTCACCAACTGGGCAAATTCTTTTCTCTTTTCAAACCAGTGAAGCATTTACAAGTTTTTTTTTTTAAACTTACAATCACCCTTAATGAGGCTTTGGAAATATGTTACATTCTTGATTCAGATGTTAGTTCTGTTTAAACAAGAGGATTGCAAAGTTTATCAGGCTGTTTCTCCGTGGTGATTACAAGTTCAACCAACTTTTCATTTATTGGGATGCTGTGCTGTTCAATTATATTTGGGTAAACTGAGCTTGTGGCTCATTGCCAGTCATACTAACCTATGTCTTGTCACTGATGACTCTAGAGGAGAGAATGATGACTTTGCACAGTCTTGCCTCACTTCAATTCATTTGCAAGTCAAGTCATCTGTCATTTGCAAGTCAAGACATCATGATGTCATTGGTCCCCTTCTAGAATAAAGGATGAACAATAAGAATTAAACAGAATTTTCAACAAAATAGTTCAGGTTGACTCTCTAGGAAAGATAAATGAGCCTATGTAGCTCTTTACTCACCGGGATTCTGAGTTGTCCAATTAGATCTTAGCATTTCTTCCTATACAACAAAGCAGCTGCAAAACCTCTTTTTTCATTTTCCCCTCAAACTAGAATATGGGTGTATGTTGCAGATAACAGGGAAGAGGGTGGACAAAAAGCAACAGACATTTATGAGAGACTTTGCTTCTCTAAAAGTCTAGATAGTGCTGGAGGACAATAACTAGACCTGAAGCCATCTTCCAATGAGATTTAGTCTCTACTCTGCCAATCAAGAACTAGCAGCTAAAGCCTTTTAGTCAGTTGACTGCTCTTTCTACTGGTTTCTTCTGTTTCCTTCACATTTCTGATACAATGCTGCTTATCAGGACACTCTGTAATCTTCCTCTCCTACCTCATCTCCAACTTCACTGTTCTACATCAGTCTTTTACTCCTATATCTTTCAGTGGTTTAAATCAAAGTCTTTTGGAAAGTGATTCCTCTTTTATCTGTTAAGTAGCAACTCACCCAAATTTCCCATATGAAATCCATAGTTATTATTTAATCATCACTTTGTCTCCAAATAGTTATGATTTTTCCATTTTTGAGTTTTGCCATCTTAAGTCTTAAAACAGTTACATGCAAATAAGCTGTGGAATCGTAATGCTCTGCAGCTCTAAGTCTTCAAAATGGTGAGTCCTCCTTTTTAATTAGTGTCCTTGAAACCATGTTTCTTCATACTCACATATCAGTTTTTTTCCCCTAAATAAAAGTTTCTCTTTAAATCATCAAATTATTCACGTAGAAATAAGATATTGCCAGTTAGCCCAGGATGAGCTCTAATCTGGGAAATGATTCCCCTGGACCAAAATGTCCCCAATTGAATTTGCCCCAAGACCAGAATTCCTACTTAAGGCTCTCACTAGATGGCTAGTGAAACCCGATGCAATTACAGGAATCAAGAAATTAATAGTGTAGTATAACTAATTTAGAAAATGGAGCTGCCAGAGCTCATGTCTCAGGTTTCATTCCCATACGGACCAATTAACTTGGCTCAGCTTCTGGCTGCAGACTACACCCTGGGACCCAGATTGCCATCTAAAAAATGCATTCCTTGCTCACAAGGAAAACTACTTAAGAGATTTTAGATGAATTGAACTTAAACATTGAATCTCTTCCTTGATTGTAAGCTCCCCAAGAACAGAAAACATGTCCCTTTTTGTTAAAAAGGAAGTGCTTTTCTGTACTTTCTAAGTATCATGTTCATCTATGCAAGAAGAACTAGCTTACATCCTTTACCAGTTGACATAGCTCTTTTTCATTACACAAAAATAGTTTTTCTGGCCCTTTCAACACTGAACTGTCTCATATGAAGGGACAGTTTCTTATACTAATCTTACTCTATATTTCTTCCTTTCACACACTCCTCATTCAGACTAACTGACCTGATGGCTGCTCTCTGTGCATAATATTCCATTCCTTCCCTTCATGCCTTTTGACATGTGGTACCCTGCGTTTGCAATGAGCCTTCTTCTGTACCACTGCTCCACTTTCTTTCCTCACTGACAAAGTTCAATCCTTTTCTCCAAAGCACAATACAAATGCTATCTCCTATACAAGGCCATAAATCCAGTATGAAAAGTCATGCACATTGTTCTATCCATTCTCATGCAATTCAATTCAGCAAACATCTATTAAGTGTCTAGTATATACAAAATACTATGCTGTATTGGGGGAAATACAAAGTTTGGATAAGATTCTCTGTTTCCTTCATGTACTTTTTCAGATGGGGATCAAAAGATTTATCTTCTGAGGGATCCTCCTGTCTCATCAGGCAATTAGGAGGTATAGTGGATAGAGGACTGGGTCTGGAGATAGGAAGACATGAATTCAAATCCATCCTCAGATACTTACCAGGTATGCGAACCCTGGCAAGTTGTTTAACCTTTGTCTGACTCATTTTCCTCAAAATAGGGACCATAATGACACTGACCATTGTTGAAGGATCAAATGAAATAATATTTGACATATAATAGGTACTTAATAAATGCTTATTCTCTTCTTCCTTATCACGCCATATAAAATCATTGCTACATTTTACTTACATGAGACTTTAAGCTACCTGAAGTAGAAATAGTCAGCTAGCCAGTAACACAGGTTTCTTGGTAAAATCTCTTAGGAAAATCTCCTTCAGCCACCAAATCCTCTTCCCTTCCCTACATTTCTGTGATATGTCACTGCTGTTCTAGTTTTTAGGTAGACAAAGTTTTGTTGCATAGTATAAAAATAATATTATTTTAGAATTCATGCTCTGAGACCTTTAAGAGAAAAGGGGAAGAGCAGAGGGATTCTATTTTTACCTTTTCTTCAGGTCAGTTAGTATCATTTTCATATAGGAAAGACACATATTATATCCCACAATAAGATGAAGTTATTGACCCATTGTTAAAATATCTTTGATTGTTTATTTGTTTGCTTTTTTCTCCCTTTCCTTCACACTCTTTTTCTTTCTCTTTCTCTCTTCATCCTTCTCATATTTCTTTCCACCCTTCATTCTTTTCATTTACTATCATTAAATTATTATTATTATTATTATTTTATAATAATTTAATAAATTATTAATTTATTGTTTACTATTAATATTATGTTTCATATAATATTATATTAATATATCAATTAATATAATCCACTTCTCTAGGCATTTGGTAAAATTAATACAAAGACAGAAGACATAGTTCCTGCCTTCCAGGAGCTCTCAATCTGGGAAGAAATTCAATGTTTAAGTTAAATCCATCTAAAAATCTCTTAAATAGTTCTTTATGAATGATAGTCCACAATTTTTAGATGATAATCTGGGTCTCAGGTTGTAATTGGCAGCTGGAAATTGAGGCAAGTTAACGGGCCTATATGAAAATTAAACCTGAGACAAAGGCTCTGACAGCTCCATTCTGTAAATTAGCTATACTGTACTATTAATTTCTTTATTCTTAAAATTAAAATGGGTTTCACTAACTATATAGTAATAACCTTAAGTAGGAATTCTGGATCTGTGGCAAATTCAGTTGGGGACATTTTAGTTTAGGGGAATCACTTCCCAGTCTAGAGCTCATCCTGGGCTAGTTAATAGCCATGCTACCCCTCTTTCTGGACTGAATGTGGTACAGGGAAGCACATGCCCTGTCTACCTTTCCAGGAGCACTACAGCCTTGGAGAGTCCTGAATTCTCTCCATCAGAATGTACTGAAAGGCCTCTAAAGGGTTGCTTCCCTGAGAGAACTCTTTCGTCTAGGGAACAACTTTCCCCACATCCCCCACTTCAGAAATTTGACCCTTGTTCTGAAGGGCACAGGGTCTCCAAGGGCCCTTCCTCTATGGACAAATTGTGATCAAGGGAACATTTCCCAGACTGAAATTTGAATCCAGTCTACATAGAAGCTGTATCAATCAATCAATCAATCAATCAATAAAAATGTATTAAACTCCTAATGTGTGCCAGGGATTATACTAAGCCCTGGGGATACAAAAAGAGGCAAGAAACAGTCCTTGCCCTCAAGGAGTCTATAGTTTTTGTGGGAGGGAGGACGTGAAAACAAATATATAAAAATAAACTATACACACAATAAATAGGAAATAATTAACAGAGGGAAGGCACTGGAATTAAGAGGGGATGGGGAAGGCTTCCTGTAGAAAGCAGAATTTTAGCTGGGAATGAAAGGAAGCCAAGGAGTTCAGTAGTTAGAGTGGAAGAAAAAGTGTTCAAGGCATAGGAGACTGAAAAAAATGCTAGGAACCAAGAGATGGAGTGTTTAGTTCATGGGACAACCAGGAGCCTAGTGTCACTGGATTAAAGAGTATGTGTTGGAGTGTAAGGTGTAAGAAGACTGGAAGGGTAGGAGAGAGGCAGATTATGAAGGGCTTTGAATGCCAAGCAGAACATTTTTTTATTTAATCCTAGAGGCAACAGGGAGCCACTGGACTTCATTGAGTGTGTGTGTGTGTGTGTGTGTGTGTGTGTGTGTGTGTGTATGAGAGAGAGAAAGAGAGAGAGAGAAGAGAAGAGAAGAGGAGAGGAGAAGAGAGGAGAGGAGAGGTGAGGAGAGGAGAGGAGAGGAGAGGAGAGGAGAGGAGAGGAGAGGAGAGGAGAGAGAGAGAGATGGCCAGACTTGTGCTTCAAGAAAATCACTTTTGATGGCTGAATGAAGGATGGTTTGAAGAAGAGAGAGAATTGAGGCAGATAGACCCCTACAGCAGGGGATTGCAATAGTCCAGACATGAAGCAATGAGGGCCTGAGCTAGAGTGGTGGCAGTGTCCGAATAGATAAGGGGACATATATGATAGATGTTGCAGAGGTGAAATCGACAGGCCTTGGCAACAGATTGAACATTGGAGGAGGGGAGGAGTCTAGGATAACTCCTTGATTATAAACCTAAGAGACTGGGAGAATGTTGTTGCTCTCCACAATAATAGAGAAAGTAGGATGGGGAGGGCCAGAGTTTATGGGAAAGATAATGAGTTTGGTTTGAGACGTGTTGAGTTTCAGATGTCTACAGGACATCCAATAGGAGATGTCTGAAAGGCAATTAGAGATTTGAGACTGGTAGTTAGCAGATAGGCTGCCGCAGGGTGAGGAGATTTAAGAATCGTAAGTATAGAGATGGTAATTAAATCCATGGGAGATGATGAGATCACCAAAGTGGAGTATAAAGGGAGAAGAGAAGATGGTCCAGGATAGAACCCTGAGGGGAATCTAAGCTTAGAGGCATGTTCTGGATGAGGATCCAGCCAAGGATACTGAAAAGAATTGGTCAGATAGTTGGAGAACTAGACAGAGAGTGGAGGAACATGCTTTGAAGCCCGTAAGTGCTTTTTCTCCTTGGGCAGAGACACACTTGTAGACACAAAGACAATAAATAGCAAATAAACAAAATGCATTTTAAAATAAAACAAACCAAGAAGAAACATTTAAATAATTCTACCAATCCAATTCTTGGAGTACTCAATTCACTTCCAATATAAGATTATGAACTTAAAGCTGCAAGGGGTTAAATGATAACTTATGTTATTTTACTATGTAATGATGGCGATCATCTCAGTAAATTATTCAAATCACCCCATTCCATCTAAATAAAGTGATAAAATGCTCTACCTTACTATAATCTTCAAGTAAGAATACAATCACATTGATCAGGTAAGAATTTTATTGTTGTTCAGTTATGTCTGACTATTTGTAACTCCATTTGGGGTTTTTGTGGCAAAGATACTAGAGTGATTTGCCATTTTTCAGCTCATTTTTGAGATGAGGAACTGAGGCAAAAAGGGTTAAATGACTTTTCCAGGGTCACATAGCTATTAAGAGCCTGAGGCCAAATTTGAACACAAGAAAATTAGTCTTTCTGATTCCCAGCCCAGCACTCTATCCTCTGTGTCATGCAGCTATCCAAAACTGAAGCCTCTTCCTGTTGGCTCTCCCAGCTTCCTAAGGCTGTAGAAAAGATGTGTCGTTCAGTTGTTTTAGTCATGTCTTATATGACCCCAGGGTTTCCTTGGCAAAGATACTGGTATGGTTTGCCATTTCCTCGTCCACCTCATTTTACAGATGAGGAAACTGAGGCAAACAGTGTCAAACAACTAGTAAGTATCTCAGTCTTCCTGACTCCAGCCCTGGCACTCTATCCACTGTGCCACCTCCCTGCCTGGTCAGGTAAGAATACAATTCCATTATTCATTAGATCTGAATGTGTGTGAAAGGTGATGTGAAAGGAAGTCTGGATTGGGGAAGAATTTGGTCACGCTAATCCCCAAAATGTAACATTTTGAAGGGTGGGTATTATTTCTAGATGTTGTAGGACTGATCAACTTAGGCCTTTTCAGCATCAGTGGTTGGAGCATAGACTTGTATTACTGTGATGCTGAACAGTTTGCTTTGGATTCGAACAGATATCACTGTCATTTTTTTATACCCCAGTACTGCTTTTCTCACCCTTTTTTGACTATTAGGGCTACTCCATTTCTTCTAAGGGATTCTTGCCCACAGTAGTTTATATAACAGTTACCCTAATTAAATTCTCTCATTCCTATCCCTTTAAGTTCACTGACACCCAAGATATCAGTGTTTAGTCTTTTCATCTCCTGTTTGACCATATCCAGTTTACCTTGGTTCATAGGCCTTGCATTCTAGATTCCTATGTAATGTTGATCTTTACAACATCAGACTTTTCTTTTGTCAGCAGACACATCCACTTTTGAGCTTCCTTTTGGCTTTGACCCAGCACTTCATTAGTACTGAAGCTACTTATAATTGTCTTCCACTTTTTCCTAGTTGTGTGTTGGATACCTTCCAACCTGAGAGGTTCACCTTCTTGTGTCATATCTTTTATCATTTTAATACTATCCATGGGGTTTTCTTAGCAAAGATACTGGAGTGGTTTGCCATTTCCTTCTCTAGTGGATCACCTTTCATCAGAACTTTACACTCTGATGTTCTAGATAATTACACATGTACAGCCTGTATTTAATTGTTTGCCATTCCAGTGGGGGAGAGGGTGACGAGGGAGGAAGGGAAAGAATCTAGAATTTAAAGTTCTATAATCAAACATTAAATATATATATAATTATTAACTACATCCAACTGGGAATTAAGATATATAGGTACTATGGTAGGGAGATCCATCCTACCCTACTGGAAAATCAGAGGGGCAAGGGGGAGGACATAGGAGAGAGCAGATTGGGGGAGGGGTTATACAGTGGGATAGCTGTTTTGAGGTGTTGGATAGGGGAAAGATGGGTAGAAAATTTGTAACTCAAAATCTCATGGAAATGAATGATGTAAATAAGAAAATAAATAAATAAATTTATTTAAAAAAAAAAACTCTCCACTCTGACCTGTCCATCTTGGGTAACTTATGCACAGCACAACTCATAGTTTCATTGGGCTATACAAGCCCTTCCACCATGACAAGGCAGTGATCTAGGAGGAAGCAGGACTGAGGCAAATAGAGTTTTGTCAATATAACTTGCTGATCATAGCAAACACTCTTTTTCAACAGCCCAAAGGTGACTCTACACATGGGCATCATAAGAAGGTCAGTATTGAAATCAGATTGATTATATACTTTGCACATAAAAGGAGAGAAGTTCTATACAGTAAGCTAAAATAAGACCCAGAATTTACTATGGCTCAGATCACAAGATTTTTATTACAAAATTTAGGCTGAAATTGAAGACAGTAGGGAAAACCATCAGACCATATATGTATGACCTTATGAATATGAAGTAAAAGTGATGAATAGATTTAAGGGATTAGATAGATAGACACTTAGATAGAGTGCCTGAAGAACTATGGACAGAGGTTTGCAATACTGTATAGGAGGCGGCAACAAAAAAAAATTCTAAAGAAAAAGAAAAGCAACGTTTTGTGGTGGTTGAGAATTGGAAATTGAGGGAATGCCCATCAATTGGGGAATGGCTGAATAAGCTGTGACATATGAATGCAATAGAATAATATTGTAGTATAAGAAATGATGAGCAAGTGGATTTCAGAAAAACCTAGAAAGACTTATATGAACTGATACTGAGTGAAGTGAGGAGAACCAAGGGAACATTGTACACAGTTACAGTTAAAAAATTGAGGTGATGAACTATGATGGACTTAGCTCTTCTCAGCAACACAATGATCCAAGACAGCTCCAAAAGATGGAAAATGCAATATCCACACCCAGAGAAAGAACTGTGGAGTCTGAATACAGAATAAAGCATATTATTCTCACTTTTAAAAAATGTTTGTGGCTTTTCCCTTTTATTCTGTTTCTTTTTTCACAATATGACTAATGTGGAAATATGTTTCCATGATTGCACATGTATAACCTATATCAGATTGCTTGCTGTCTTGGGGAGGGAGGAGGGAAGAGAGAGAGGGAGAAAAATTTGGAACTCAATCTTATAAAAATAAAAATGAAAAATATAAATGCTATTTGCAAAAGAAAAAGAAGAGCAAGAAAGCAAAATGGCTATCTGATGAGGCTTTACAAATCACTGAGGAAAGAAGGAAAGCAAAAGGTAAAAGAGAAAGGGAAAGATATATCCAACTGAATGAATGTAGAATTCCAGAAAGGAAGGGTTTTTTATTATTATTATTAAATGAGCAGTGCAAAGAAGAAGAAAACAATAGAATGGAAAAGACAAGAGATCTCTTCAAGAAAGTTAGAGCTATCAAGGGACTATTTTATGCAAAAATTTGCATGATAAAAGAAAAAAGGTAGGAACCTAATGGAAATTAAAGAGATTAAGAAGAGGTGGCAAGAATATAAGGGAGGGGCCACTAGGTGGCTCAGTGGATAGAGCACAGCCCTGGAGTCAGCAGGACCTGAGTTCAAATTCGACCTCAGAAACTTAACACACACACAGAAAAACTAGCCATGTGACCTTAGGCAAGTCACTTAATCCCAATTGCCCTCCAAAAAGCAAATGTATGTGTGTATATATGTATACATAGATATATACATATGCGTGTGTGTGTGTGTGTGTGTGTGTGTGTGTACAGAAGGACTATATATGATGGTGCAGTTACTAATCTATAGCCAAACATCCTGGAGAAAGAAATGGGCCTTAGAAAGTATTACTAACAATAAGGCTGGTGGAGGTGATGGAATTCCAGCTGAGCTATTTAAAATTCTAAAAGATGATGCTGTTAAAGTGCTGCACTCAATATGTTAGCAAATTTGGCAAAAAAGATCAGTTTACAACCTAATCCTAAAGAAGGGCCATGTCAAAGAATGCTCAAATTGTCAAGAAATTGTGCTCATTTTACATGCCAGCAAGGTTATGTTTAGGATTCTGCAAACCAGGCTTCAGCAATGTGTAAACCCCGAATACCAAAAGTGCAGGCTGGTTTTCAAAGAGGCAGAGGAACTAGAGACCAAGATTTGATGGACTATGGAGAAAGCAAAGGAGTTCCAGAAAAACATTGACTTCTGCTTCGCTGACTAGACTTAAAACTTTGAATGTATGAATCTCAACAAAATGTGACAAGTCCTCAAAGAGATGGGAGTACTACATCATCTTACTTATCTCTTGAGGAACATGTATGCAGGTCAAGAAAAACAGCTAAAACCAAACATGGAACAACTGATTGATTTAAGATTGGAAAAGGAATACCATAAAGCTGTATATTGTCAAATTATTTATTTAACTTATATGCATAGTATATCATGCCATATGCTAGGCTAGATGAATAAAAAACCAGAATTAAGGTTACTGGGAGAAATATCAATAATCTCTGATATGTAGATGATACCACACTGATGGCAGAAAGTGAAGAAAAACTTCTTGATGAGGGTGAAAGAGGATAGTGTAAAAGCCAGCTTGAAACTTAGCACCAAAAAAACTAAGATTTTTGCAACTAGACCTATCCCTTCCTGGCAAATAGAGGGAGAAGAAACAGAAGTAATCTCAGATTTTATATTCCTGGGCTCAAAGATCATTGCAGATAGAAATTGCAGGCATGAAATTGAAAAATGCTTGTTCCTTGGAAGGAGAGCTATGGCAAACCTGAACAGTTTACTAAAAAGCAGAGACATCACATTGCTGACAAAGGTTGGTATAGTCAAAGCTATGATTTTTTTCCATTAGCAATGTATGGGTATAAGGAAAACTGAGTGCCGCAGTATCAACATTTTTTAATTATAGTGCTGGAGAAGACTTTTGAGAATCCCTTGAACAATAAAGATATTACAGAAATAAATTCTTAAAGAAATTAATTCAGACTATTCACTGGATAATCAAATACTGGAGCTAAAGTTTAAATACTTTGGTCACATGATGAGGAGATGGGACTTATTGGAAAAGACCCTGATGTTGGGAAAGGGGGATGGCAGAGGATAAGATGAATAGATAGTGCCAAGGATGCAATGAACATGAATATGAACAGACTTTGAGAGGTAGTGGAGGAGATAAAGGCGTGGCATGCTAAGGTCTCTGGGGTCACAAAGAGTTGGACCCGGACTGAATAACAAAAAAATTGACCACACCCTCTGAGCCTATATAAAACAGATAAAACAATAGCAGAGTTGAATACCTAGCAAGTGAGAAGGGAAGTGTTCTAGTGAAACCCTTGAGAAAGAATCATTTGGGAAGGAGGAAGGGGAAAGGGGAAGAGGAGAAGAGGAAGAAGGGAACTCAGCTCACCTCAGAACATTTCATTTTTCACTTAGCTGCACTACTTCCAGGATTTGTAGGACTCTTCCATCAAGCCCCCATACACCATCTTGTGAAATCCCATCATCCTTAATCCTCTATTTCATCAATCCCTCTCATTGGAGGGTGGAGCCTTCAACTCCCAAACTTCCATTTAAGAAGAAAGCTCAGCTCAGAAGATCTCATTTCTCACCTACTTGGCTACTCTACTTTGGGACATCTCTGCCTTCTCTACCTTACCCCCAAGGTCAATACTTCCTCCCTTCCCTCCCCTTAATGCCAACTTTTAAGCTTCTATTTGTGTGTTGTCTCTCTGTTTAGATTGTAAGCTCTTTGAAGGCAGGAACTGTCCTTTTTCCATGTTGGTATCCTTAGCACTTATCTCAGTACCTGGCTCATAACAGGCACTTAATTGATGTTTATTGACTGACAGAGCCTTGAATCTACTCCTCAGTCTTGGTCTCCTCACCTCACCTTGGCCAGACAGGTTTCATGAACTTTGTAAGGTCTAGAGCAGCGGTTCTTAACCTGTAGGTTATGTTCAATTTGTAACGAAGAAAATACATCCTACATATCAAATATTTACATTATGATTCATAACAGTAGCAAAATTATAGTTATGAAGTAGCAATAAAAATAATTTTATGGTTGGGAGTCACCACCACATGAGAAACTGTATTAAAGGGTCGTGGCATTAGGAAGGTTGAGAATCACTGGTTAGAGACTTTGAGCTTTTTCATGAATACCCTACCTAACCTATGTCATATCCTGTGACAGGTTAGTAATGGTTGGAGGAAATTATGAGTAAAAAAAAAGTAGATATAGGTTCCCTAAGGAGCCCAGTAGGAAGGTTCTACCATACCTAAGGGAACATCTGAACAGCTCTATCAAAAGAACCTCCAAGGTTCCCTTTACCACATGTGCTTTCTAGTGTAAGCCTACTAAGCTTGCTTTTTCTGGACTCTTTATGTATTGGTGAAACAATGTGTCACATACTTTTGGTGGGATATTTTGTACCAACTCTTCTTTCTATATCACCCTTGTAAATAATTTTAAAATCTAATTAAGTATGCCTCACTGATTTATATCAACTGTTAATCATTGCATGCCAAAACACCAGTTCATGAACATTAGAGAGACCCTTCACCCCCTTCCCAACTCCTTAGGGATATCCTTATAGAACCTTGTGGGGAAATGTAATAGTCACCTTCTTTGGACTCCACCTGCCAGTGTGGGTTGGGAGACTACCTTGAGAAAATGCACTATACTTAGGGCAGACCCAGTCCAAAAACTAGAGTAGAAGACTTCTCTGGATTTCCTAGGAGTCCCTTTTGATGAGATGCAAGCTCTGGGAACCCCCTTGAGCTCTCCTTGAATCTTTGAGGTACAGGCTCTGGAAAATCCCTTGAACTCTGATTAAATCTTCCCATTTGATGAGGCATTTGCAGAGGCCGTAAGCTTTTCACTGTGGCTCTGCCCAGACCTGTTACTAGCCTAGCCCTCCACTGTCCATCTACTTCCCACCCTTGAGCCTATCAAAATATCAATCCACCCTTGCATTGACCTCATTGACTCCTCCAGAAGACCCTCCCCAAACTTCTCCTCTAGACCACCCTTAGATTCCTCTGTATATAAGACCCCATCTTCCCTCCATGTGGTGTGAGAGTGCCATACAATGACCTAGCACAGACTTACTCTGTGTCAGGCTTACTCTGTTCTGCTTGTCCAATGTGAGCATCACAGATACCTAGGCTCCCTAAGAGTCGTACCCCATATGACGAACTTTTAATGAACTATTAATAAACTTTGCTTTTCTTTGGCTGAGAAGACTTGAGTGGAATTCATTTGGTAGGACCTGGTGTGTTGGCATTTTGGGGTCTCCAGAGCAACCCTAACCTTCTTTATGGGTGACCTCTTCACCTTTCACTGTGATACAAACAGCAGTCATGCACACAGCAGAAGTCATCCTAGGAAGGAAAGAAAAGCAAACAGCTCCCTATCCCTTGTCCTCACCTAGACGCCTAGGTCTTAGGCGTAATTTACCTGTAGGCCTAGTCCTGACCCTCAGGAGAATAAACAACACAGGAACCACCATCCTAATGGGAGAACAGCCCAGCCAGCTCAATCACAAATGAATAATGAATGAATTAACAAGGTATTTATTAAGCACTTACTATGTGCAAAGTCCTCTTCTAAGTCCTAGGGATTTAAATGGAAAAGCAAAACAGACACTTCTCTCAAGCATTCTAATGGGGGAAGAAAACACATGGAAAGTTTCAGCTATAAGTCAGATGGCAAGGTCCTGTGATCCTTGGGGTACAGCAGCAAAGCAGATGGTAATGCTTCTTTTGTAATGTCACTTCCACTGATCAAATCGTATCTGTTTCTAGCAGTACTAAAGACTTTGTCAACAAGATCTTGCTTTCCTGGGTTTTTAATAGATATGGCTATAGCACCTGCAGAAGCATTTGCCAGGCTGTATCACTTCAGGGATCGCTTCCAAGAATGATGGTTGTGAGCATGGGGATAGAAGAACTGCTTTTCCTATGACTCTTTAGTTTAGGGTGCTGGATTGTTTCCATCAGTCTGAGGGAAGGTGGTGGTCAAGTGGTAGGAATGGTTTGACTTGCCTGGCACATGTTGCCTCCTGTCTCTCCCCCAGGGTGCCTTGCTGCTTTAGCTAGGCTTGCCTGCCTGCCCTTGCCTGTGGCAGTTGGTTGACAGTTGACAAGGATAACTGGCCCCTTCTCCACAGTACCAGCCTTCTCAGGTGATAGCTGTGAGTGCTGGGCTGGAAGCACTATCTTGGAAGTCCCGCCATTAGGGTTCCTGTGCTTATTTGACTATTGACTATCCATACACAATGCTTACCAGTCTTACTGAGCCTATAACATTGCTGTTATTGATTCAACTAGTAGCTCAGGGTCCCAACACTCAGAGTAGTCCCTATTTTTCTTCCTTTTTTATTTCTATAGCCATTTCAAAATATCAAGGCATCTTGAACTCTAAGTTTACTGAATATTAAAAATGTTTTGTGGAACTATCATACGCCAAGAAGATCACAGACAGAAATGAAGGTCTCATATATACCAAAATGTTCATAGCAACACTTTTTATGGAGCAGAGATCTGGAGACAAAACAGATGTCAGTCAGCTGGGGAACTGTTTAAACAAATGATATACTGTGCTATGAGAAAGAATGAATATGAAGAATTCAGAGAAATCTGAGAGGACTTATATATATGGATGTAGAGTGAAGTAAGCAGAACCAGAAAAACAACATGAATGATAAACACATTAAATGGAAAAGAAAAAAAATGGAAACTGAAGGTTTTATAGAGCATGAGCTGGTGTGCTGGCTGTTATAATGTAACACATTGTAATTACAATGACCAAGAAACTTGATGCTGAAGAACAGTTGAGAAAATATGCCTTCTTCCCTTCTTTAGGTATGGCGGATGATGGGTATGGAATATTGTACATGCTGTTGAACAAAAAACTGTTTTTCTTTCTTTTTTTATTCTTTGTTGCAAGGGATGTCTTGATGTGTAAGGAAGGGAGGAGGGACATATTCAGAAATAAAGGTGATATGAAAACAAAAGAAACCACTAAAGTTGTTTTTATTTTTTGCTTTTTTGGAGGGGGGAAAGCAGGGCAATTGGGCTTAAGTGACTTGTCCAAGGTCACACAGCTAGTATGTGTTAAGTGTCTGAGGCTGCATTTGAACCCAGGTCCTCCTGACTCCAGGGCCAATGCTCTATTTACTGCACCACCTAGCCACCCCTAAAGTTGTTTTTAAAGATGAAAATGTTATGTATAGTTTAGAGATTAAAGGTAAAGTTTAGAACTTTCCCACTTACTAAAGTAGACAGAATCAGGTTGCTCACTAATCATGTAAGCAAAATCTAGGCTTCTAATTTCATGATGAATTGGAAAAGCATAATAGATTTAGAATACATCATATATTCAATTCCACAATAAACAATTCAATCTTTAATAACCAAGAACTTTGTATTTTAATACAATTTTTACAATACAAGTTTAATCCAATTTAACATTAAAAAGATATTTTGATTTATATGATTTCATTTTCCCAATATATCCCTATTTTAATTAATTATAAAGCAAACAGCCAGGATAGCTTAGAATCAGAAGACAAAGTAGAAATTGAAAGAATTCACTGGTCACTTCCTGAAAGAAACCCCAAAATGAAAACTAGAAACATAGTCAAACTCCAGAACTCTCAGATCAAGCTAAAATGCTGCAAGCAGCCAGAAAGAAATTATTCAAGTACTGAGGAGCCATAATTAGGGTCACACAAGATTTAGTAGAAGACTCGGAATATGATATTTGACAAAGCAAAGGGGCTAAGACTACATGCAAGAATAACCTATCCAGCAAAACTGAGTATAATCCTATAGGTGAAAAAAACGAGTATGTAAATAAAAAGACTTTTAAACATTCCTGATGAAAATATCAGAGTTGAATAAAAAAAATCTGACATTCAAATATAAGACTCAAGAGAAGCATAAAAAGTTAAACACAAGGAAGAAATCATAAGTGACTAAACAAGATTATTCTGTTTACATTTTTATATGGGGAGAGGATACATATAACCCCTCAGAACTTTATCATCACTAGGGCTCTTGGAGAGAACCTAATTAGATAGAAGATCTGGGAGTGATTTTATTATGTTAGGATGATGACAAAAGAAGAATGATAGAGTAGGGAAGAAAAATGAACTGGGAGAGGGGGGAAAGGAGAGAAAGAATGCTGAAAATTATCTCACATAAAAGGGGCACACAAAGATGAGTTTATACAATGCAGTAGGCAGTGGAGAGCAGGTGGCACCACTTGAACCTCATTTTAATTTGAACTGATTCAAAGAAGGAAGAATATATAGATATACACACAGTTAGATAGAGAAATCGATCTTACCCAACAAGAAAGCAGTAAGGAAAATAGTTAAGAGAAAGTGGAAGGAGATAAGAAATAGAGTAAATTAAGGGAGGGAGTGGTCAGAAGCAAGACTGAACTTCTTGAGAAGGGGCAAGGTGAAAAAAGAGGATAAGTATAAGAAAATAGAATGGAAGGAAATATACTGCAATCATAACTGTTAATATAAGTGAGAAGTAACCCACACACACACACCAAATGGAGGGTATAGTAGAATGAATTAGAAATGGATTAGAAACCATAATCCAACAATATGTTGTTTACATAAACATACATATAACAGAGTAATACATACGGAGTTAAAATAAGGAGCTGGAGCAGAATCTATTATGCTGAAGCTGAAGCAGATACAGAAAGGACCAAACAGTACTATAAAATGATGAATTTACTCCTTTTTAAAAGACAAGAAAAGACATGTTACTGATGTGAGAGTTATCCTTAAGTTAGCTGTATGTGTCAAGTCAAACAATCAATTTTAGTATCAGAAGGAGGAGAAGAAGGAAAAGGAGGAGGAGGATAAGGAAGAGAAAGTAAAGGAAGATGAAGACGATGATGATGAAAACATATGGCATACAACTGAAAAAAATCTAACCCTAAATTATTTAAAGTTATTGAAAATCAAAATGGAAAATGGAAACAGAAATTACATCAACATCAACTGTAATAATTTCATCCAGAAATGTAATCAAAGTAAATGAACCTGCATTTTAATCACTGCTGGGCTGAATTCATGAAAATCACTTGCAAAAGTCTTTCCTTGCTCCTTAGAACTTCATTGTTACCACAGGCTAATTTGCAAAACCTGAACTCTGGAATGATAGGATACCAAAGGAGTTTCCACCCTCATCATTCTTTGGAGTATCAATGCTGTTTTGACTGTAAACCTAAACTCTAGAATGGCAAGATGCCAACAAACTCTCTGAACCTTTTGAACTCACAAGGCCTTAGGCTCCACTCCCTTCAACTGCTTGTTAGGTAAGCTCCTGCTAAAGCACTGAGTTATCCTCTTTAAAGAGGAGGCTGAAGCTGACAGGCCTTTTTGAATGATTTTGTAGTTAATCAAAGAGCATCCTCTTTATCACATGGTAGCAACTTGTACCTACTTACAGAATGTGCATGCATGTTCTAGCCTTTCCAAGGCACTACCCTTACATATCATCATGTTTCTCCTGGAAGTAGTTCCTTAATATCCTCCAAATGGAGAAATGCCAAGTAGTCTAATCATGTGCTTGACACCATTTTTTCAAACACTTAATAAAGCATAAAAAAGGGAAATGTATTTTTGCTAAAGCTATCTGCCACTGTGAAGGAGGAGATCCAGCATAAGTTCAAGTTGGGGAGGATTGCCTTGTAGAAAGTGATGTTTTCCCAGATGTTCTTGTTTGTGGATACAATTGTACACGTTGCATCAAGTCCAGAACATTGTAGAATCTCCAGAAGAGACCTATAATTACTTAAATTAGTTGGATCTATTCATCTACAATAGAAAGACCAAGAGGATGAAGAATGTATGTTATCCAGATCTCAGAATTCATTTGAATTTCAGAATACCTAAGTTCTATCCTATGGATCTTGTCCAACAGTCTGGATATCTGGGACAGACAGTACAGATCGACAGTGAGCCAGGACTGAGTTGAAAAGGAATAGTGGAAAAGGTTGGATTGCATTGTAGAAATTGTGAAACTCTTTTGTTGATTCAGACCTCCCATAAAGCAAAGGTTGATCAACAAGCAATGTAAAGCACATCTTACAACGCAGAGCTAAAAGAACCCTAGGACTACATTAGCTAGCAAAACCCAATCTCCTCACCAAAGAAAGAGACACTGAAGTCAAAGTCAATTATGAATGCAAATTCATCTGTAAAACACTCCAGTGGCAGAGGATAGAAGATTATGAATGTTATTAGCTCATAAGACAACAAAGAACAGTGAAAGTGAAAACAAACTACATGAAGCTTGGCCTGAGATCCAACTGAGCCACATCATCCAAACAGTATCCATAGATGAAACTAGCAGAAGAACAACAAAAAGAGAGAAAATGGAACAGAAGTGAAAACATTTCAATAATGATTTTTTTCTTCAGCATCAGTAACAATTAAACCATCACATTTAGATGTTCAAAATTCAGTTTCTGATGTGCTATGTGTGGAAGCAGAAATTACTCCAAGGAGAGAAAAGCTGTACTTGAGCTTACACAGTCTGAAAGCATTAAAGGATCATATTACAAGACAGTGCAGAAAGTTGAAGATACCGAAAGAATAGGCAAAATAAAAATGATATAATTACTCAAGACAACAGACATTTTTGATCTACTGACTTTTTAATATGAATTATTAGAAGAATCTCTTCTGAGTAATAATGGATCTCATTGAAGGGCTCCTATAATGATCTAGAGCTTGATGGAATCAAAATAATGTCATCTTCAAGGAGGAATATCTGGAAAACATCACCATCTATAGGAATTCTCTCTACCATTTGGACACTTAGCAGTGACATCTTCTGTGGTCCTAATGAGCATCTCTGGCAAGCATAAGTTTTCTTGTTTTATTATGGCTTACTTGATGTAAATAATCAAAGAGTCTTTGAAGTGAGCTAACTGTAAATGGAACTATATGGTTCCATTTAGCAAGGAATCTTATATGATCTTAATATATATATATATATGAGAAGCTATATTTTGCTCTATTACATCAAATGCTTATTATGTATCAACAATTTATATACAGTGGTATCTTTTGTTTTTTATATACTTTTTCAGTCAGTTATATGTGTGTTAGGATTTAGTCTGCTATGAAAGCCATCCTGTTTCATTCTCATATTATCATCAAGAATGACCTCAATATATGTGTAGAGCATTCATATAAAGATTTAATAAAGATGAGAGAATAGGCATGTGAGTACTGACTACACCAAAATATTTACAGTAGCACTCTTGTGGTAGCCAAGAGCTATAAACAAAGTAAATGCCCATCAATTTGGGAATGAGTAAATTGTGGTACATGAATGGAATATTACTGTGCCATTAGAAATGACAAAGATGATGAATACAGAGAAGCAGGGAAAGACATACATGAACTGATGCAGAATGAAGCAATCAGAGCCAAGAAAACAATATAATTAGTGACTTTTCACAAATTTAAAAGGAAGAACATCTACCACAAAACAATTTAAAGTGAATGTCTCAGAATTCCAAAGAACAAGCATTACCTCAAAAGTCATAAAATAATAAATAATTAATCATTAAACATTTATTAAGTACCTACTATGTGCCAGGCTCTGAGCTAAACACTGAGGACATAAAGGCCTCATTTGTAAAATTAGAGTTAGACTATATAACCTGTGAAGACCCTTTCAGTTCTGGATCTACGATTGCATGATCCTATGAAGTGACGTTAGAAAAAAATATATATGTATTCATACATATGTATATACGTATACACATACATATATGTATACACATACATATACATATTTACAAAATCAGAAAAGGAGTTGAGCCAGTGAAGAGATGAACAATAGATGGATAGTGTGAATGCCACACTGCTCACAAAAATGTAAAAAAGATTGAGAGGAGGTTCTCCATTAAATTGGTTATGTAGTAGTCTCCCTCCCCTCCAACCTGCACTCAGTACAATAAGTTGGGTTCCTAGGAATAACAATGCATTTGACACAAACTTAAAATATCATGGTAGTGAGACACTATGTTGAAAATGTGTGGCCAAGGAAACAGTTCTAGAATATAATCTCTTAGTGTTCTTTCTCTTCTTCAGGGATTGTCCTCACAAAGTTCACTGAAGAACATGTTGTTAGTGTTGGGCAAGTGTCTCCAAAGAGCTCTTTCAGAAAGGGTAGAAACTCTTAGTCTGGAATTTGCAGAAGTTTCTCCAATTCTACTTCCTTGGACAAGCTCTGAGAGGTTTTCACTTCCTAGGAAGCCAATGCAGAGATGTTATCACTTCTCTTTTGTTAACCATCCCTGTTAGGCAGCAGGTGGCAGTACAGAAAACTAAAGCCTTTCCTTCTTTCTACTAGGCTCTGAGACCTTTTCTTTAACCCACTTTTCTTGTTTAGGTCCAGGTCTCTTTAGTGAAAAACTTCACTCTAATTTATGATGATCAAACAGTGCATTTACCAAATCTCTCTGAGCCATCCCATAATCAGGCAATGGACATTTGCCTTATCACAAAACAGATTGTTGTGAGGTGTTTTTTTTTTTTGGTGGGGGGAGGGCATCAGAGTTGTTAGGTTTTTTTACATTTAAATATTTATTTCTTTTTAACCCTTTTCCCACTTCACCTAAATAAAATAAGAAAAACATGGCCCCTGAAATAAGCATAGTTAAGCAAAAGAAATCCATACATTTGCCATGTTTGAAAAAGTGTCTCATTCTGCATGTGGTGTCCCTCACCTTTCTATCAAGAGGTGAGTATTGTGTTTTATCATCAGTTCTCTGAAGTCAAGGTTGGTCATTGCATTGTTCAGAGTTTTCAAGTCTTTAAAAGTTACTTTTCTTTATAATGTGGCTACTGCATAAATTTTTCCCCTGGTTCAGCTCACTTCACTTAACATTAGCTTATACTAATCTTCCTAGGTTTCTTTAAGACTTTCCTTTTGTTATTTCTTATTTTTACATGGTTTATTATATTTGTGCTCTTCCTTATATTGAGCCAACCCTGAATTCCTACTATAAACCCAACTTGGGTCTTGCTGCATAGTCACTATAACATGTTGTTTGTAGCCCACTTTTTTATATCTTATTTAAAATTTTTGCATCAGTATTCACTAGGGATACTGGTTTATACTTTCTTTTTATAAAATTTCTCTCTCTTTTCTTTAGGTATTAAAACCATATTTATATTGCAGAAAGTATAGGGAGTATAGGTTATATGTGTCCCCCTGGGTCTTTCTAGATATATCTCCCAGAGAAGTATGAATAAATATCTGTAGTCTTC
>CM053595.1:146554424-146580743 GCA_028646575.1 Pseudocheirus occidentalis | reverse complement strand
TAATTGGTGAGCATGGTAATAATTCTTTTATCTTTCTACGCAAGAAGCGTAGTATTATTCTTTCTGTATGCAACTGTTTTAGTGCTTGAGAGGGGACATCCGAGTGATATGCTAGAATTCCGATGTCCCCTGAGAGGGGACAGCAGAGTGCAAAGGGTTAAAGTTAGAAGGGACCAAAGGGATCATCAAATGAAGTGTTCTTAACCTTCCTTATGTCTTGAGCCCTTTTGGAAGTCTGGTGAAACTTATGTACCTTTTCTCAAAACAATGCTTTTAAATAACTGAAGGAAATGCTAAATTTCAGTTAGAGGTCGGTGAAAATAAAGATGTAACTTTTTTCCCCAAGTTCATGGACACACTAAAGTTTATCCAAGGACTCCTCAAGGGTCTGTGGTTTTCAACCCCCTGATTAGCCTGTTCCCATTTTTTTTTTTGAGTGAAAAGATTCATTTTTACATCAAAATTTTCAGATTTCCAAATGATACTCATTGTACTTGTTAGCATCTGTTAAAAGTCATTATGAGGGTTTGAGTACGGGCCCTGGAATCAGGAGGACCTAAGTTCAAAATCCAGCCTCAGACACTTGACACTTACTAGCTGTGTGACCTTGGGCAAGTCACTTAACCCCAGTTGCCCTGCCTTCTCCACTCCAAAAAGACCCCACAAAAGGTCACTATGAAGTCAGTAATATTTTAAAGTTACTTTGTATTCTATTGAGCACAACAGAATTTACATGTATAGTTTTTAAAGTTGTCTGTGGATGTGTGTGACACTTAATCTGCAGGAGTTTATTATATTCATTTCACTTAATGAGATGAACCCTGGGGACATCAAATTGGTAAATAAGTTCATCCTTATTATTTTACAGGTGAGAAAATTGAGGCCCAGAGAAGGGGAAGTAGTTTTTCTTGGGGAAAATAGGTTGTCCTCCAGGTATAATAAAAATGGCTGGTAAGAATCCTAATACTGACTCAAAGGAAGGTTTTGCTTTTCATATTCTGTATTCTGTGTGAATTTGTATTCTCTAGACACATTCCTTATCTTTTATGAACTAGTTAATGTAATGGAGTCATGATCTTTTGCATACATTAATAGAAATCAGGCATACCCATTAATATATACTTAGTAGCTACTTCCCATATGATAGGGGAATTCTGTCCTTTTGAAACTAGAATTTATTAAGTTACATTGATAACCTCAAAATAAATAGACTAAACACTATTTGGAGATTATTTTTTAGACAAAAATCAGTTAAATGTAGGTAGCAAAGATTTTCCTTAAAACCTGGGAGAAAGCTTGGGTGTCCCTATATCCTTTTTGTGGTTAGGTTTTGCTTTTTGTTTTTGGTGGTGTTCTGTTTATTTGGTTTTTTTTTTCTCCTTCCTGCCCCAATAAACTTTCATTCATTGATTAGTTAAATTCTTAATTAAAAGAAATTACTAAACTGATTGAAAGCATGATTTGAGGTCAGTTATTAAACTTTTTAAAGCAACTATGTATCAGGGACTGCTAAGTGGGATACTAAGAAAGACAAAAGACAGCCCCTGCTCTCAAGGAACTCACAGACTAATGGGAGAGACACCAAACATGGAAACAACTATCTACATATAAGATACATACAGGAAAATTTGAAATAATCAAGAGAAGGAAGGCACTAGAATTAAGTGGGATTGGGAAAGACTTTCTGTAGAAGTTAGGATTTTTAACTGAGGCTGGAAAAAAGTCTGGGGAAGCCAGGAGATGGATATGAGGAGCAAGATTCCAGCATTGGAGATGGCCGGTGAAAATGCCCAGTCAGGAGACAGGGTGTCTTATTCAGTGAACATCAAGGAGTCCCGTGTCACTGGATCACAGAATATTTGGAGGGGTGGGCAGGTGTAAGAAGATTAGGAATATGAAAGGACGGCAAATTATGATGGAATTCAGATGTCCCACAGAGGATTTTATATTTGTCCTAGAGGTGATAGGTAGCCACTGTGTGTGTATCTATGTGTGTGTCTGTGTGACAGAGACAAAGACAAGGTCAGACCTGCTCTCTTTTAAAAATTAAGATTTTATTGATATTTTCTGTTTCTTACATTACCATAGTATCCCATGTATCTGTTCCCCTCTAGTACCTCTCCCAAAGAGCTGTCCCATGTGACAAAATAGTGTTTTTTGGAGAGGGGAAAAACTGGCATAATTTGTGGATGAATTGGAAAAGTCTGAAAATATGTGTAATACTTATGGAACTCTCTCTCACCTCCACTAAGGGGTAGGTTGGCGACATGTATCTTCTCATATCTCTTCATTTGATTCTCACTTGATCTTTATAATTTTATTACATTTACTTTTGATTTTTCATTGTGGTGTTCTTTCCGTTTACACTGCTGTAGTTACTCTCTTGTTTTCTTGATGGCTTACTTCGCTATGTATCAGTTCATACAAATTTCCCCATGCTTCTCTGTATTTATCACACAAATTATTTCTTTACAGTACAGTAATATTCCATTACATTCATATATTACAATTTGTTTACCTATTCTCAGGGTGATGGACATCACTTTTTTATTTTTATTTATTTATTTATTCATTTGCTTTTTGGAGGGCAGTTGGGGTTAAGTGACTTGCCCAAGGTCACACGGCTAGTTTTTTGTGTTAAGTGTCTGAGGCCGGATTTGAACTCAGGTACTCCTGACTCCAGGGCCGGTGCTCTATTCACTGCGCCACCTAGCTGCCCTGGACATCACTTTTTTTTTTTTCCAGTTTTTAACTATCACAAAAAAAGTACTACTATAATTATTTTAGAGTATATGTGGACTTTTTCTTTATTGATGACTTCTTTGGGGTACAAACTTAGTATGGAGTCTATGATTCACTTTTTTAGTCACTTTATTTGCGTAATTCAAAATTGCTTTCCAAAATGATTGTGATTTCACAGCTCCACCAATAATGTATTAGTATACCTGTCTTTCTACAACCCCTTCAGCATCGACTGTTGACATTTTGTTATTTTTGCCAGTTTGCAGGTGGTGATGTGAAACTTTGGGGATGTTTTGATTTGCATTTTTCTTGTTAGTTATTTGGAGGTTTTTTAGTTTTAGTTTTAGTTTTTTTGCTTTTTGGAGGGGGGAAGGTGGGGCAGTTGGGATTAGTGATTTGTCCAAGGTCATATAGCTAGTTTAGTGTTATGTGTCTGAGGCTGGATTTGAACTCAGGTTCTCCTAACTCCAGGGCTGGTGCTCTATTCACTGCAACACCTAGCTGCCCTTGGAGAATTTTTTCATGTGATTATGAATGCTTTGCAGTTTGTCTTTTTATATCTTTTGACCACTTCTCTCACTTTCCTCCTCCCTCTTTTCCTTCCTCTCTCCTTGTCTTTTTTCCTCTCTGTACATCTTTTTGATACTAAACCTTTGTCAATTTGATACAAAAATTTTTTCCAGTCAGCCACTTCCCTTCTTTATCTAGATTCATTAATGTCTGCAGAAACTTCAGTTACGTTTCCCTCCTACTTAATAGTATTTTATTTTTTCCACTTATGTTTAAAGATAGTTTTCAACATTTGCTTTTATAAGATTTTGAGTTCCAATTTTTTATGCTCCCTTCCATCCTCCCCAAGGTGGCAAGCAATCTGATATAGGTTATACATGTACAATCATAGTAAACATATTTACACATTAGTCGTGTTGTGAAAGAAGAATCAGAACGTAAGGGAAAAATCACAAGAGGGAAAAACAGAGAGGAAATAGTCTGCTTCAATCTGCATTCAGACTCCATAGTTCTTTCTCTGGGTTGTGGATAGCGTTTTCCATCGTGAGTCTTTTGGAACTGTCTTAGATAATCGTTTTGCTGAGAAGAGCTAAGTCTATCAAAGTTGGTTGTTGTATAGTGTTGCTGGTACTTTGTACAATATTCTCCTGGTTCTGCTCAATTCACTCAGCATCAGTTCATGTAAGTCTTTCCAGGTTTTTCTGAAAGAATCCTGCTCATCATTTCTTGTAGCACAATAGTATTCCATTACGTACCGCAGCTTGCAGCCATTCTTCAAATGATGGGTATCCCCTCAATTTCTAATTCATTACCACCACAAAAAGAGCTACTACAAATATTTTTGTACATGTGGATCATTTTCCCTTTTTTGTGATTCAATTTCAAGTAATCAAGAGTTTTCTTTTTATCTTTCAATTTCTTCTCTTATTTGGGCAGCTAGGTGGCGTGATGGATAGAGCGCTAGGCCTGGAATCTTCAAATCTAGCCTCACACACTAGCTTTGTGACCCTGAGCAAGTCTCTTAACCCTTTTTGCCTCAATCTTCTCATCTGTAAAATGAGCTGGAGAAGGAAATGGCAAACCACTCCAATATCTTTGGCAAGAAAACCCCAAAAGAGGGTCATGAAGAGTCAGACACAACTGAAAAATGACTGAACAAAAATCTTTTACTTGGTTAAGAATATATCTCCTATATATAACTGTGAGAGTTATGGGATCTGGCTCTTTTAATTTTTTTTGATAATGCGAGCTTTAATGTTAAGGTCATATGTATTTAGAATGTGTGTGGAGTATGATATAAGTTGTTGGGCTAAGCCCAATTTTCCTGGACTGCTTTTCAGTTCTAGCAGTTTTTATAAAATAGGGAGTTCTCAGTTTTTGGGATAAGAATGCACTATTTGACAAAAACTGCTGGGAAAACTGGAACATAGTATGGCAGAAATTGGGCATAGACCAATATCTAACACTGTACACCAAAATAAAGTCAAAATGGGTGCATGATCTAGGTATAAAGGTAGATACTGTAAGCAGTCTGGGAGAGCAAGGGATAGTTTACCTGTCAGATCTGTGGAGAAGGGAAGACTTCATGATGAAACAAGTGTTAAGAGATCATACAAAATGCAAAATGGATAATTTTGATTATATTAAATTGAAAAGGTTCTGTACAAACACAGCCAGTGTTGACAAGATTAAAAGAGTAGTGGAAAATTGGGAAAGAATTTTTACAACCAGTGTCTCTGATAAGGGCCTCTTTTCTAAAATATACAAAGAATTGAGTCAAATCTATAAGAATACAAGCCACACTCCCCAATTGGTAAATGGTCAAAGGATATGAACAAGCAGTTTTCAGAAGATGAAATTAAACAAATCTATAAGCATATGAAAAAATGTTCCAAATCACTAGTGATTTAGAGAAATGCAAATCAAAACAACTTCCACATCTCACCAGCCAGACTGGCTAAGATGACAAAACAGCAAAATGATAAATGCTCAAGAGGATATGGAAAAATCAGAACATCAATGCATTGTTAGTGGAGCTGTGAACTAACTGATGCAGCCATTCTGGAGAGCAATCTAGAACTATGCCCAAAGGGCAATAAATAAGTGCATACGTGCCCTTTCACCCAGCAATATCACTTCTAGGGTTACATCTCAAAGAGATCAAAGAAGTGGGAAGAGGATCCGTATGTGCAAAAATATTTATAGCAGCTCTTTCTGTGGTGGCAAAAATTTGGAAAACAAGGGGATGCCCATCAATTGGAATGGCCGAACAAGTTGTGGTATATGAATGTAATGGAATACTACTGTGCTATAAGAAATGAGGAGCAGACAGACTTTATGATAACTTGGAGAGACTTATATAAACTGATGTTGAGTGAAAAGAGCAGAACTAGGAGAAATTTGTACACAGTCACAGACACAATATATGTGTGATGACTAACTTCAATAGACTGTGCTCCTCTCAGCAATATAATGTTATAGGACAACTCCAAAAGACTCGTGATTGAAGATATCCACATCCAAAGGACATGCAGAGTCTAAATACAGATTGAAACAAGCTACTTGCTCTGTTTCTTTTTCTTGTTTTGTTTCATCTTTCCCACTGATCATTCCATCAGTTACAATCCTTCTTTACAACCTGACT
Source organism: Pseudocheirus occidentalis (assembly GCA_028646575.1). Classification (NCBI taxonomy): domain Eukaryota; kingdom Metazoa; phylum Chordata; class Mammalia; order Diprotodontia; family Pseudocheiridae; genus Pseudocheirus; species Pseudocheirus occidentalis. Next base: position 146,574,847 of record CM053595.1, on the reverse strand, counting down.
AATGATAATGGGAAGATATTTGTAGGTGCTGTATCTGAGTGCATACTACCATGACGGGGGAGGGAGGGGGTTAAGGAAGGGAGAGAAAATCTGAAACTCAAGGGACTGTGGAACTGAATGTTGTAAGTTAAGAGTAAATAAACCAATTTAGTTTAAAATTTAAAAAAAAAGTAGGGAGTTCTTCCCTAGGTAATTTATGTTTTCTACTTTATCCAGTACTGGGGTATTGAGTTCTATTATTTCTAAATCTCCTTTATCTAGTCTATTACATCACTCTATTGCTGTTCTTTAACTAATAACACCTGGTTGTTATTTTTTTACATATAAAACAATTTTAATATTTGTTCTTTAAAAACATTTTTGAGTCCCAAATTCTCTCCCTCCCCCACTGAGAAAGCAAGCAGTTTTTTATAGGTTATGCATGCAGTCATACAAAACATATTTCTGTTAGTCATGTTGTTACAGACATGGTTTTGATGACTGCTACTTTTGAGTTGTAGAAGTGCTATTCCCCTTTTGTCTTTACTTTTTTCCATCGTTTTCCTTGCTATTCTAGATCTTTTGTTTTTCCAAATGACTTTTGTTATTATGAAGTTTTGTAAAGTATCCCCTTGGTAATTTGATTGGTATAAAATTAAAAGTATAAATAAATATAAAACATTTTTTATTGTTGATACAACCTCAGTATAAACACTGAATATTCTTCTACCTATGTGAGTTCTGTATTTCTTTTAGGAGAACTTTGTAATTGAATCTACGTAAGTCTTTTGTGTGCTTTGGGAGGTTGATCTCCCAGATATTTTATGCATTTTATAGTTATTTGGAATGAGATTACCCTTTCTATTGTTGCTTCTTGGTTTTTTATTATTATTAGATAGAAATGCTGTTGTTGTTGGGGGTGTAAATAATATTTTATTTTTTCCAATTACATGGAAAGACAATTTTCAGCACTTTTTTTTTTAAATAAAATTTTGAGTTCCAAGATGGTAAGCAATTTGCTAGAAGTTATATGCGTGCAATCATGTAAACATTTCCATATTAGTCATGTTGTGAAAGAACTAACAGAACAGGGAAAAGCCACCAAAAAAAGTGAAAATAATATCCTTCAATCTGCATTCAGACTCTATAGTTCTTTCTCAGGATGTGCATAGCATTTTACATCATGAAGTCTTTTGGAATTGTCTTGGATCATTGTATTGCTGAGAAGAACTGCTAAGTCTATTATAGTTAAGTCTGTTATAGTTGATCATTACTCAATGTTGCTAATCGCTGTGTACCATGTTCTCCTTTCTTTGCACTATACTTAGAGCTGATGATTTTTGAGGATTTGTTTTATAGCCTGAAACTTTGCTGTTTCTGTTATCTTTGCTGATCACCATGGGTTTTCCAAGTAAACCATCATATCAATAGGGATAGTTTTATCTCCTCTTCACCTGTCTTGTTACTTTCATTCCATTCTCTTGTCTTGTTTCTATTGCTGGCATTTCCAGAACTATATTAAATAATTGTGGAGTGAGCATCTTTGTTTCACTCCTGTATTTATTGGAAAAGGTGCTAGTGTATTCCTATTGTAGATGACTCTTGCTTTTGATTTTTAGAGAGATGCTTTTTATACTTTAAAAAAAATCTGGTGTTAAAGATTTGAGAAGAGAAGTGAGAAGAAATGAATTAGTCGTTTGTTATAGACAGCAGAGGTTTTTTTTTTTTAAGGTTTTCTACTCAGATAGCAGATCAGAAAACCTGACTTAGTATATTTAAGATAATCAAGTACAAACCTAGATCATTTTTTGAATCAGAAAATTACTCATGTAATCTCTGATGATTCCCTACCCACTTCCAAGATGTTTACCCTTTCGAGCAATGGCCTCAATAACATTGTAACCCCAGGGCATAATTTTCTCTGGACTGTTCTGTTACTAACCAAAAGTAACCAAGATTAAAGAAATTCTTGACAGTTCCTACTGTCATAATTGACCTTTACATAGAGATTTAAGACCTACAAAGCATTTTACATATTTTATTGCAATTGTTCTTCATAATCCTGTGAGATATAATACTAAAGCTATTATTTCTACTTTATCGAAGCAGAGGCTCAGAGGTTAAATAAATACCTTGTACATGTTCACACACACCAGTATCATAGGTTGGATTTGAACTGGTGCTCTCTTGACTAGTCTAGCGTTCTTCGCTTCACTTCATACATCACTTGCGTTGTCTCATTTCAAAGCTGTCATGGTACGGAGAGGTAGTATATATGCTGTGTTTAAATCAAAGAAACTTGTTTATCTTCAGACCAGTGCAGGAATATTTTGATATGAATTCCTAAAAAAGCAAAAGGAAAAAAAATGTTTCTCCCCTTTGGAGAGAGCAATTAAATTTTATTTGTGTCTTAATTGAGTATGCATTCATAGCTTTTGAGCAGATTATAGGGGGAAAATTACTTTCTTCCTTCCTTTGTTGGATAGGTAGTAACCAAATACTTCAATAGTGACTCATAACTGAAGTGCCTGTAAACAAACTTGCTGTAAGAAAAAAAAAAAGTGGGACAGAATTTTTGTGCACTGACTATAAACACAAAATAGCTCTTCCTAACTTGGTCCCTTCCTACCTTTCCAGTCTTCTTATAGTTTACTCCCTTCCATATATTCAACAGTCCATTGACATTGACCTTCTTATTGTTTCTCTAATGTGCTCCATATTCCTATTCCAGATGTTTTCACTGACTATTCCTCATGTCTGGAGCTCTCTCCTTCCTCATCTCTACCCCCTTGGCTTCCTTGACTTCTTTGAAGGCTCAGCTGCTATAAGAAACTTTTTTGTGTGTCCCTTTAATCTTGGTGTCTTCTCCCTGACATTGTCTCTAATTTATCCTGTAATAATCTTGTCTGTGTAGTCATTGGTCCTCTGTCTCCCATTATACTGAGTTTCTTGAGCAGGGATTGTACCTTTCTTTACATTTTTATCACTTAACAAGGTGCCTGGAACAACAAACAATATAGGTTTGTTGACTTGATTCCCTATTGTAATTGTAATCAGACTATGTATGAGATTATAAATGTAAAAATAGTTGCACTAAAAATAGAGTATATTGTTTAGGAGAAGTAACAGTGAACTTTAACAAGGTTAGCAGCATGAAAGTCATTAGATTGGTGGTTGTTGTTAAATATTTATCTTCATTTAGCTAGTCTTATTTTTTTTTCTATTTTGCATTGACAGTGTCCTTACCAGCTGATCAGCCCTTGAAATTGTGATTTACATCTTTGATACTTAAATGTTCTTTCAGTTAGTTCTGGTTCAGTGCTTACTCTGGGAAGAAACCAAATCTTAAAGATAACTTGCTTTCAATACCTTAGGATTTTTTTTTATGCTAGGAAATACAGTGGACAACAGTATTTAAGTGAAGGTAGAAGAGGTTTATCATAACTATATTGATCACTTGAAAATAAAGATATTATACAAATTTATACAAGTTAGCAGTCTTACTCAATTATAGGCAGATTATATAAATAACCTGAGAGCTTTTGTATGTGATTAGGAAAAGAGTGAATGTGTTAAATATAATTTAATATAGCTTTACAAAGTTTGTTTATGCATCAGGGTTATCTAACAGGCTGGAGTATGAATTGTAGAGTCATAGATTTGGAATAATAAGGGCCCTTATAACTAGAATATTAACCTAAGTTGTCTGAAGCCAGTTCTAGCTTAGCTGTTTCAAGATCAGACTTAAAAGCAAGTTTGCCCATCTCAGATGGATATATATGAAGCTATTAAGACATTTCAAAGTTAGACAAAATTATTTCTATAGTCACTTGCTGTTTTGAATTATATACATACCAATAGTCTGCATAGTAACCGTGCTTTTCAAATTGGTTTTATGTGTGCTTAATTGTTTGCCTAAAGCATTACCCTCAATTTAATACTTTCATCTTCTAGGGTGAAATTTTCTAAGAAAATGAGATATATGCTGCCTTTCTCACTTGGAAAATAGAATTTTTAATCTGAACTTTGTTGACCCTTGTTGAATCTCTTGATTCTAAATTCCAGAAGCTGGTCATTGAGTAATAGTAAGTAACACATTAACAAATAACTTCAAGTTTTCTATGATATGAAGGAGCCAGTGGTAGTTTTTTTTTATTAACTTCTTTATAATATATAATATTATAGCTATGATAACAGTATAACCCTAATTTAGATTGTTGTTACCTTTTATACTGTCCCATTAAACAACATGAATATAAGTTCCAGACTGCCATCTATATCAATTTCATGGAAGTTCATAGGATAAAATAAAATTGGAGGCATTTAAAAATTTTTTAAAATTTATTTTCAATTCTGAATTCTCCCCCTTTCATACCCATTGAAAAAGCAAGAAATACAGTACCCATTATATATGGGTATAATGGAATTATGTAAAACAGATTTCACATTAGCTATGTTGTAGAGCGGGAGGACCAAGAAAAATAAAGAAAATGAAAAACATATGCTTCAATCTGCATTCAAGAGTTCATCAGTTCTCTCTGGAGGCAGATAGCATTTTTCATCATGAGTTCCTTTAAAATTGTAGAGTTGTTGTCTAAGCAAAGAATTACTGAGCGCTCAGTGCCTTGGAGCAGAGAGTTATACATTTTAGCATATGTATTGTTCATGGAAAGGAATAATAGATATCATTGAAAAGGTAGAGTGGCATCAGAATCATAGGTAGAAAGGACTTTAGAATCAATCTAGTCTCATTTTACATCTAAGGCTAAGTCCTCACTTTTGCAGGGGGGGGTAACATTCCTAGAAAATGGTGCAAAAGTAAAAAATGGAAATGTTGATATGAACCTTTGGAAAATAGGGGGTCAGGTTCCCAAGACCACCAAAAACTACAGTCTTTTACCAAGGAGTGCTAAAAATACACTTTTATCCATACAGTTTTTATAACAAAGCATCACTTCTGATAATATGCACTTTTCCTAACAGTAAGCATGAAATAACCCATAAAATGCAGTACACAAAATTAAATTAGTAACATGGAAAATATTTTCACTATAGTGTGCTGTCATCTCAATATTTTTAAAAAACACATTTATTTTAGACAATGTTCACTTTTCATAACACGTGAAATCCATAGTATCTTACTGTATAGCAAATAAAATTCTTATAAGTAAAATGTTTTTTAGCCTGAGTTGTATTGTGTTAGATGATGGTATGAGGACATTGTGATGTATACTGTACTACTTTAGACCTCTCTAACCTTGCCCATTCTCTAAAAGGAAGAAATTGCTGGGACTTGATTCACTGCTTTTGGAACATGCTACAACTGGTAGGGCTCAACAACACCTTAGACCCCAAATGACTTGCGCTATGCTTTGGGGGCATGGCATAACTATAAATAAAACTCAAGTTTTAATGGCAAACAATGAAAATGTGCAACAAATGTACAGGCAGCTCTTTACAGCAACAGTGAAGCGTCACAGCAGACTTGAGTGCATCACACATAGCTGCACATAGCTATGAATGTGCACAATTGCAGTGTGAAAGTGAAAAAGATTCAAATAATCATAGGCATACTTGAAGTTGCAATGGTTAAAGTGTGAATGTTGAGGATTGACTATATTAGCAGACTCAATGTCATAATCAAGTTCCGCTTTTATAATCAAATGCTTCATTCACTTTTGTTGAAGTTAGCACACTTTTGAATGACTAGAAAAGGAAAAATGTTCACATTTCAACCTTAAGATGTGCATATAGTCCTAATTTGCCAAGCAGGATATGTTTTCTAATTTTAGAGGTTAGTAGATTTGTTGAAACTATTTTCAAATTGTATTACTTTGTCACTGCAGTTTGGTGTAGAGGGAGTTGGCAATTAGATGATGATGATCATTTATTTTTCTTAATCTTAATAATACCTTTTATTAAAAGGAAGGGGGAATATCAGCAAAACCAACCAGCATATCAGTTGTGTTTTGACAATATTAAATATTTCTACTTGCTATAGTCCCCCACTTTTTCAAAGGAAGGAAGATATATTTTCTCAGTTCTCCTCTGAGGCCAAGTTTGGTCATTTTGTTTACATAGACTTTTAGGCTGTGATTCTTTTTTTTTTCATTAGGAATACACTTTTCTTGGTTCTGCTTTGTTTCACTTCATCTTAAGTCTTCCCCTGTTTCTCTGAATTCTTTCTCTCTTACAGTGGAGTTATACAGTATTATACTACTGTGCCACAGTTCATTTTGCTATCCCTCTGTCAATATGTATTGACACCTTTTGTCATTGACTTCTTTGTTATATGCACAACTGTAGAATATGGTCTAGGCCCAGTACTAAAAAGGCCAAAACAGTTCCTGCCCTCAAAATGCTCACAGTCTAATTGGGGAAGACAAAACACAGATAACTGTACATAAAAGAGATATGGTAAATTGGAGGTAATCTGAAGGGAAGGCATTTATCTTTCAGAGGACTTGGGAAAGACTTCCTTTAGAACAGAGGTTCCCAAACTTATTTAGCCTACCTCTCCCTTTAAAAAAAAATTACTCAGCACCCCCCTGGAAATCTACTTTCTTTAATGGTTTGTTGTTTTGTTTTTGTTTTGTAATTTGTGTCATTTCCAACTATTTGTGCCACCCACGTTGGAACTTGAAGGAAGCTAGGGTAGCTAGTTGGCAGAGTTAAAGAGAGAGAACATTCTAGGCTTGGGGAACAGCCAGAGAAAATGCCAGGACTCAAGAGACAGAGTGTCTTCTTTGTGGATCCTCCAGGAAGCCAGTGTCACTGGATTGAAGAGTACATTGCAGGAAGTAAGATATTAAGAAAAAAAAACTATAAAGGGGGACAGATCCAAGATGGCAGAGTACAGGCAGCAGTTCAGCTGAAATCTCCCAAAATTATCCTCCAAACAACTTTAAAATAGTACCTCAAATCAAATTTTGGAGTTGCAGAGCCAATAAAAGTTCAGGGTGAGACATTTTTCCTGCCTAAGACAATGTAGGCTGACAGGAGAAATAAGTTACACTGCAATGGATGCTAGTGGGTACCTGTCTGTGGTGGAGTGTACATGGCAGCCATGGTGGCAGCAGTTTCATGAGCTCTCAGCCCAGAGACCATAAGGGGGCCGGGCATTTGATCACAAAGAAATTACAGGAGGCCTCTCTTCTGGCACTGATTGGCAATGCTATTGCCCATATACAATTCTAGATTGTAGTTCCAGGTCAGAGAGGAGCACTTGTGGTAGGTCATAATGTAGCAGAGTCCCTGGTTGTAGTTTCAAGTAGAAGTGAGCACTAGTGCTAGCTGCAGGAGAGCAGGTGACCTGGTCACAGTTCCATGACGAAGAGGAACACTAATACTTGTGGATGCAAGAAATTAGAGGCCATGGTCACCATTCTGAGGTCAAGAGGAGCAATAGTGCTTGCAGCTGCAGGGGAGCAGTTCTAGGGCTGAGAAGAGTGCTAGTGCTTGAGGCTGTGGGGAAATAAGATCGCCTCCTAGGTAAAGACCAAAGCATAGACCAAGAGACCTTTCCCCACATCACACCACCTTGGAAGCACCAAAAACTTGCATACCCTCAGAACTAGCTCTAAAAACGGTAGCATAGAAAAGCCTGAAGCTTAGTTCAGTTACCACCAGGTGAGCAGAGCCCAGTTTTGACATAAAGTTCAAGGTGAAGAAATAGACTGGGAAAATGAGCAAATAACCAAAAAAAAAAAAAAAACCCAAAAAACCAAAAAACCCAACCCCCACAATCCCTACTGATGTGGCAAGAAAGACCAAGACAAACACTCAGAAGAAAACAATGTAAAAACACCAACCAAAGCCTCAGAGAAAAAATGCTGATCAGAACCAAGCCCAACAAAAATTCTTGGAAGAGTTAAAGAGATAAGAGTAATAAGAGGAAAATTGGGAAAATAAATCAGTGATGCAAGAAAATTATGAAAAAAGTCAATAGCTTAGGGGTGGCTAGGGGGCACAGTGAATAGAGCACCAGTCATGGAGTCAGGAAGACGTGAGGTCAAATCCAGCCTCAGACACTTAACACCTACTAGCTGTGTTACTTTGGGCAAGTCACTTAATCCCAATTGCCCTGCCTTCCTTCCGCCAAAAAGAAAAAAAAGAGTCAGTAACTTAGTAAAAGAGGCACACAAAATAAGAAAATAACACCTTAGGAAAACAACAGGATTGACCCAGTGTTAAGAGGTACAAAAACGCACTGAAGAAAAGAACACCATCAAAAGCAGAATTGGCCTATGGAAAAAGACACAAAAGCTCACTGAAGAAAGTAATTCCTTAAAAATTGTAGAATTGGGCAAGTGGAAGCTTATGACTCTGAGACTTCAAGAAACAATAAAACAAAGTCAAAAGAATGAAAAGATTGAACTTCTGTTCTTGGACTACCATGGTTTAACAGAATCAGTATTACAGTTTTTTTTTTTTAATAATTTTTTCCAATTACACATAAAGTTTTAGACACCTTTTTCTTTTTCAAAAAACTCCACCCAAACAAATACTTTCCCTGGTCCACATTCATGTAGTAGAATCATAGCAAGGGTTTCCCAGCCATTTTTGAAGTGAAAAGCAACTTTTGATTTTTTTCGATAGCTGAGCTTGCTTAGGTGGGAATAGAACATGAGCCCATCCCTTCCCTGTCCAGCATACTTCAAAGAAGGGCATTATTAAAGCAGCTGCCAGCATTCTGGTCTGCCGAGTAATGCTTGATACCTGCTCCATTCACTTGGAGTACTCTTTTTTTTTTTTTTTTTTAAGTGTGGATAAGTAGACTAGTATTTATTACTCTTCAGCTCTTCATATTCTCCTGTATTAGACATCTCAACCAAACAAGGGCCAACCCACCCCATTCCAAATCCACTTTTGATAGCTAGAGAAAAGCTTTTGACACTTTGGGCTTGAGGGTAAGATTTCTAGTACTGTGTTCATTTTAACCATTTTCTCCTAGGAGAGTTCCCTATTCCTTTGTGTAGTATAACGTGCTTGTTTCTCAGTCCATAGCCAGTGGTGTGGATTATTTCTTCCATTGATGGAGGTCATATCTTATCCATGCCTTCTCGTCCTATACAATCCTTGTTCCTACCCTCAAACCTCTGGAGGCGCTCCTTTCAAGCCTTGGTTTTGTCTTGCATTGCTCTCTTGCTGTTATCTCTTATTCTTCATATGAGTATTCCATCTCCTTTTCCAGTCACATGTCCTTGATGTACTTTTATGCCACTTCTTGGTAACCATGAAGCTAAATTCCATTTCAACCAAATAGTTTGGTGGTTCTGTGAAATTAATTTTGTAGGTCGTCCCCAGTATGTATGTGTATAATCAGGGAAACTGTTGGTTTCCCTGATATTAGTTATTTTCTCTCTTTCCTTTACTTTAAGTGATGTATGATTTCATTGATATAACTAGCCTTTCCACAGGTAACGATCACAATCCCCCTAAAAGTAATAGATTGTATTCATATGGTTCCCTAAAATTTGCTAGTATTTCATTTGTCTAATATAACCAAAATGATCTCATTTGATCCTCACAAATGCCCTGGGGGGTAAGTTCCATTATTATCCTCATTTTACATATGGGGAAACCAAGGCAGGCAGCTCAAAAGGTTCACACAGCTAGTGTCTAAGGCTAGATTTGAACTGAGATTTCCTGGACTTCATGGCCAGTCCTTTATCCACTGTGCCATCTACCTGCCTCTACACCTTAGATAAAGGTGCTAAACTTTTTTTGTATGTTGTACCACTCCCCCTTTGGCAGTTTCTTTAAGCCTTTGGACTTCCTTTTGGAATAATGTTATTTTTTGTTTTTGTTTTTTGCTTTTTTGGAGGGGGGAAGTACAGGGCATTTAGGGTTAAGTGACTTGCTCAAGGTCACACGGCTAGTAAGTGTTATGTCTGAGGTTGGATTTGAACTCAAGTCCTCCTGACTCCAGGGCTGAAGCTCTATTCACTGTGCCAATAGCTGTCCCTAGGGATAATATTTAGAATTAGGAAGGCAATCAATTATATTGTTTTGAAAATAATTTACCCCCTAAGTTCATAGACTTCTGAAATCTGTTCACAGATTCCTCAAGTCAAGAATCTATGCTTTAGATGATTCCAGGAGTTGGCTCCTGCCATTAAAAATCCTTTACCCAAAGTTTGGACAGACCTGGTGATATTTTTTACCTGGCCCATAGGAAAAGCCTTTTGATCCTGGTAGGACCTTCTGGCACTTTTTTTGTGCTGTCATAGACTTTAGGAATCCAGGGACATCACTTCACACCACAAAAACTTTAGTAAGATTTCAGGGGGAGGTTTCCTCCCCATCTGCCTTCCTGTTCTGTGTTGTTAGATTGGTACAGATTTGCTTACATTTATTTCAGCCAGTAGATGGAGCTCTTTCATTATTGGAGGAAAAGATTTACTGAGCTTGTGGCAGGATTACTCTGAGTGAAATTGTTTTGGGGGTAGTCACTGTTGGATGAGAAGAATCAGTGAAACACAAAGTGGTCAAAAGGGAGAACTGAATATAATGAGATTTTACCTGGTTTTTAATCTGTTTATCCAGATGAAGTCTGTCTGGGGCTTCAGACAATGGGACCTCATTATTTTTGATGAAAGAGGAAGAGGGAAACAAAATCATCAAAATGTAGTAAATATATATTACATTAGAGGACGAGAAAGGAACAGAACATCATCACGTGGAGGATATTTCTAATTCCTTTGATATGAGCTTCTAACCTATCAATTTTAAAAATAGATTATTATTATTATCTCTTTTATTTTTGCATCATTTGATTTCTCCCTTTTCCTTCCCAGAGAACCTTCCTTATGACAAAAAATTTGGAGAAAAGAAAGGAAAACATGAAGAAGGGTTAAAAAAAAAAAACCCCAGCAAAACTAATTTTAAAATTGAAAAAAAATTTACATTATATCTTGCATCTATGGTTCTTCTGCAACGGAATCAAGGGAGGTGTATATCTTGTGTGTTTTTTTTTTCTCCTTCATTTGCTGTATTATAACTGTGTGTATTGTTTTCCTGGGTCTGTTTACTTTGCTTTTGCAGTTTATAGAAGTATTAGCACAGTCTTTAGCGGTTTCCTAAATGTTGGGCCTCTGTTTCTAGTTTTAGAATAATTTAACATAACATGGAGCCTTTCTTTTTGTCAGTTCCCAGCCCTAAAAGTATGTACCTAGGAATCTCTAGGCCAAAGGGTAAGGACATTTTAGTCACTTTTTTTGCATAATTCCAAATTGCTTTCCAGGTTTATGGTACTAATAATGCATTAGCATGCCTGTCTTTGCACACTACTTCAGTATTCACTGTTTCCTCTGTTGTTACCTTTTCCAATTTTCTGAGGTGAAAATTCAGGATTATGTTGATTTCCAATTTGTTTTATGTTAGTAATTTGGAATATTCTTTCCTCTGATTTATAGTTTGAAATTCTTTTGAGAAATGCTTCTTCGTGTCTTCTGACCACTTCTCTTAATAGGGCATGTTTTTTGGTCTTAGGTACTTCTTTAGTTGTCTTATATCTTGGACACAAAGATGATCAAAACAATCTATTTTAGCTTTTGTAATTGCCTCGCTGCTACCCCTTGTTTGGTTAAGAATTCATCTATCTATAGCTGTAACAAAGGCGTCTGATTACCTAGTTGTTTTTGGTTTTTGGGGGGGCAGTTGGGGGTTAAGTGACTTGCCCAAGGTCACACAGCTAGTTTTTGTGTTAAGTGTCTGAGGTCAGATTTGAACTCAGGTCCTCCTGACTCCAGGGCCAGTGCTCTATTCATTGCGCTACCTAGCCGCCCCCTACTTAGGTTTTTTAGGCTGTGATCTGTAATATTCAGGTCACATCCGCATTTTGAATATACTGTGGATTATGGTAAAGTGTAAGAATATAAGATGTTGGTTTAAGCCTAGTATCTGCCACTTTTCCAGTTTTCTCAGTAAGTCTTATTAGGTAATGAGTTCTAACCTAGGTAAGTTATGTTTTGGAGGTTGTCAAACATTAGGCTATTGAGTTTCATTATTTCTTAGTTTCCTTTGGCAATTCTCTTCCATTGATAAATTTTTGTGTTTTTAACCAATACCAAATAGTTTTAACGATTGTTACTTAGTAATATAGCTTGAAATCTGGAGTACCCTTTCATAAGTCTATCTTTTTTCATTATTTATTTTGTTTCTCCAAATGAATTGTATTATTGTTTTATCTAGCTATCTCTTTGGTAATTTGGTTTAGCTCTAAATATGCAAACAGCTTGATAGTATTATTATATTGACATGACCCAACCATGAGCATTACCCTGGCCAGTTACTTAAGTTCTTTATTTCTTAAAGTGACACTCTCTAATTGAATCGACACCAATGTTGAATGTGCTTTGGAAATTGCCTCACAAATTATTTTACTAATTTTTTACTTATTTGAACATTATTACCCTTTCTATTATTGTCTCAAATTTTATTGTTGTTATATGGGAGTACTGTGGATTTTACAAGTTTATTTTATAGCCTGCAACTTGGATGAATCTATTGTTTTCTTTGCTAGTTCTCTAGATTTTAAAGTTAAAAGCATTATGTCATCAGCTAATAGTGATAGCTTGTCCTTTTGACTGACTTTATAACTTTTAATTTCTTTCTTTTGTCTTCACGATTGCTACCATTTCTAGAACTATTAAATAATAGTGAGGAGAAAGTTGCATCTTTGTTTCACTCTTGTTTTTATTGGAAACACTTGTGGCGTTTTTCATTGCATGTTCAGTGCTTACTTTTGATTTTAGATAATTTTTTATGTGATATAAAAGAGACCCCTCTATGCTTATTTTTTTGTAGAGGTTTAGCAGCTTTGTGTCACCTGTGAATTAGAGCATGTAGTTATTAAGTTAGAGAACAAATGAATAAAATAGTAATGTAAATGTTAGTTTGACTTAATTGCTTTTGGAGTAACTATTTGTAGTCATTAAAATATTTTTATTAGCTAGAAAAGAAATGTTGTGTATATTACCAAATGAAAGTCAGGCTGTTTAGATATTTGTACCAATTCATCCACTGAGTTGTTAGGTGAACTAACACAAGTCACTTTTATCCTACTGAAACTGAACTACAAAACCTGAAATAATATCTTGACTCTGCTGTTACATACTTGTGTAACCTTGGGGGCAAATCATTTGACTTTCTTTAAAACAAAGAAATTAAACTTAGGTGCCTTTTGCTTATTCTCCTTCCATTTTAAAATTTATGATCCTGTGAACTGAGATCCCCAAGAACCCTTCTAGTCCTCAAATTCCATGGGTTCGCAAACTTTAACTCTAGCACAAATGTTTGTAATGGACTTTTTTTTTTTTGAGCAAGTGGGGTTTTTCCCTTTTTATTGTGAAAAAATTTTTAGCCTCTACCTTAAAGTCTGTTGCTTGAAACTAAAATGACTTCCCAGAAAATCAGACAAACCAGTCCTGAAACCAGCAGGTCCTTTGACATGTTTAAGGGAAGGCCCATTCCCTTAATTGGAGAAATACAAGGAAAAGAATATTAGTGCAATACAGTGAGCCTCTCACACTGCTTCCAGGATTGACACTTGTGTAAGGGTTCTAGGAAAGAGTGAGAAGGAATTATACAATCAGAGATGGTATCTGGCAGCCTCAGACAAAGTGGTCTTAGAGCAGTGAGTGAATGTAATTACTTATCAAGCCCTTTATTATATGCCAAACACTATGGTAAGTGGTGGGAATACAAATACAAAAACCCTCAAGGAATTTGCATCATGATAAGGAAGTAGTCTGTCAAGATGATACTTTTAGGACTTGGCATGTGGTTATACCACATTCACACTGGCACTTTAAGGTCCAAGATTCAGAAAAGCTCAGAAATCTTTGGGGTCAGGTCTTTGGAAGTCATAGCAGCCCTATAATTAGAGCAACTGGGGAGAGTACAGGGTAAAAAAGAAAGAAGGAGAAAAAAGGAGTAAGAAAAGAGAACGCCTGAGTGTAATAGACATTTTGTTGGATAGAGAAAAGTGATGTGAAGGGGAAATATGTTTTCCAGACTATAATAAATCTTTACACTGTATCTACTGCTCTTAATTCTTATCTCTTGGTCTCCATTTTTACAATTTTTTTTTTCAGTAGTATTTTTAGCCTTCTCTGGAAAGGGGGGAACAATTGTCTTCAGTAGATATATGGTCAAAGGATATGAAGAAACAGTTTTCAAAGGGAAAAACATAAAACAAACATGAGAGTATTCCAAATCAGTAAAAACTAGAGAAAGGCAACAGAAAACAACTCTGAGGTTCCATCTTGCATCCATCAGATTGGCAAAGATAAACAAAAAAGGATAATGGCAAATGATGGGGAGGAACTATGAGAAAATAGGCACACCAGTGTGCTGATGGTGAAACTGAATTGGTCTATTCTCCCCAAATCACTAAATTGTGACTCTGCTATACCACTAAATACCAAGGAGATGAAAAAGAGTAAGAGAAGCCATATGCACAAAATTATTTATAGCAACTTTTGTTGAAGTGGCAAAGAATGGAAACTCAGGTGGGGTCCCCTTCTATTGGAGAATGGCTAATTATGATTTATGACATATGTAATGGAATACTACGGCCCAGTGAGAAATGAAACTTCAGATACTTTTTAAAAAGTGTGAACTGATACAGAGTAAAATGAGCAGAACCAGAAAAATAATTGATAGGATATAATAACATTAAAAAAAAAAGAACTCTGAGCAATACACAGATAATTATAATTTCAAAAGACACATTTTGATAGGGGAGGTCATGCATTTAAGATACCAAAAAAGGCATATTTTCAGACTCAGTGTAGGAATTTATTTTACTTGACAATACATGTTTGTTTTTTTTTTCTTCCATTGAGGAAGTAGGAACACAAACACATGAGTGGGGTGTCAAAAAGAAAAACAGGAGAGGGGTGGCTAGGTGGTGCAGTGAATAGAGCTTCAACCCTGGAGTCAGGAGGACTTGTTCAAATTTGACCTCAGACACTTATACTTACTAGTTGGGTGACCATGTGCAAATCACTTAACCCCAGTTACCCTGCCTTCCCCCTCCAGAAAGCAAAAAAAAAAAAAGCAGAGAGAAAAACATGAAGACCAGAAAGGAACACACACGAGGACAGCTTTGAAAATTATAGGTTGAACATAAATGCTTGATAAGAAAAGAAAACTGTGCATAATAGAGCCCTGTAGTTTCATGTACAGTCTCCTTTTTCTGTTCTATGTATATGGAAAATATCCATTTTATTTTAAGTTCAGACTTTTAAAAAGTAGATAGCTATCTTCTGTCATTAAATACTTCTTATCTGAGAGAAACTCCCTTCTAATTTTAGCCTTATTGCTACTTATTAAAAATTGGATGTATTTCTTCAGGGCTGTGATTCTGTAGCCAGAAACTTTTTTTAAAATTGCAAATTTAATTGTAGTTATATATTATGAAATCTATTAAAAGTTTCATTGTTTTCTCTGTTGCAGGAATTGACTTTAAGATCAAAACAGTTGAGTTACAAGGAAAAAAGATCAAGCTACAGATCTGGTAAGTGATGCTAATATTTTTTTTCCTGTGAATGTTAGTGATCTAGATTTGAAAAGAGTTGGTAGTAAAAGTGCTACTTCATATGGAGATACCATCAGTTTTGGTGAATTATGGACCAGTATTAAGTGTGAGCAATAGTTTGTATTCGATTTCAAAGAGTAGACTTAAAGTATCTTCTGTATATAAAATGAAAAGTGTGTCTTTTACAGAAAAGTATAAATCAGCTTATTATTAGAAATTAATATTAATAAGATTTCTTGGAAATGTATTTTCTCCCTCTGTTTTTAGCTTTATTAGAAGGTGATCACTCAAATTAAAACATGGCCCTTCTTTGTAGTCTTCTTAAGGACTAAATAGAATCCAACCTTTCTATTTATCATGGAAGGAATAAAAAAATACACTTAATACACTATTGGGGGAAAACCAGCAAGCTTTCCACAGATATTAAAGAATCATCCTCTTCCTTTCCCCCAGATAGTAACATTATTTCTTGTTTGGTTATTATCTAGTTTTAAACCCCAAAGCCTTTTAAATAATAATCTTAAAGTGTGGTTGTGGTTCTGACCAAATCACAGTGTGTAAATTAAGGTCACTCTGAAAATAAGACAACCAATTTAAACTACTAATAATCATTTTATATTATTTAAGATCCAAAAGAAAGTTCACACTTAAGAGCTTTCATCACAGTTATCCTATATCACAGATTACTGAAAAAATGCCTTTACATTCCTGATCAGTTTTAGCCATTCTTGGTTTTTCCCTTTTGATAAAATCTCTTTAAACTGATAATTATATAATTTGTAAACCCAGGTTTTCAATATATCAGTGTTGTGTGTAAATTATATATTAATATATTAACTTTTCAGTCTACTTACCAATTTCTTCAAGTTTAGGCAGGTTTCTACTTTTAGTTCAAATTTGTATTCCCCAGTAGACAAGTTTAGCAGGAAAATTTTCTAAAACTGTCAAGAGGTTAGATAGTATTTCAGTTGCTCTTTCATTCCTTGAAATTCCAAGTGGAAGCGGGTAACTCTCATACTCTGGCACAGACAGGTAATCATCTCAAGTTTGGCACTGTACTTTAAGAAAGATAACTACAAACTCAGATTTGTTTGTTTTATACAATTCCATGTCAAAGAGAAACAAGCATTATCTGTCAACCTTAGATAAAGTAGTTTTTCCATTGTCTTGCATATTGCAAAGAAATATTTATTATATAGTAATACAGGCAAGCCTCATAAATATATAGAGAAAAACAGGTGGGATTTGTGAAAAATCCAAATTAGAGAATGTGAGTGAGAGAAGGAGAGAGAGAAGGAAAGGGAGAGAGTATTTTAAATGCAGTTTTACTGCTTGACCCTTTTGACCTTTCTACCTATTTCTCTCCTGTTACTGCCATACTTGTTGACCTCTTATTTTGTCAATCACCTGCATCTAGAATCTGGATTCTATTCTAATCACTCCTCTGAAAGTACATTTTTAAATGACTTTGTTTACCCTCTTGCCAAATCCAATGGCTCCTTTAAGGCTTCTTCATTCTTGACCATTTCCTTAAAATTGTCTTTGTCAGTAGGAATTGTTGGGTGTTTTTTTTTTTTTAATGCTTGTATCTTTAGTGCCTAATACATAGTAGGCACTCAATAAATAACTATTGCTTATTTTATTTATTACATAATATATTTTGCTCCCACCTTACCATTTCTTCTCCCTTAACATTTTTAGCCTCTTTTTCTCCTCCTTCATACTTTATATCCTGATTTGTAGCATTTGCTGTTTTTTGAGTTGTAAATGTTCACACTGAAAATATGACAGTAGGCTCTTAATAGTTTCCAACATACCCTTGTTTATGATTTCTAAATCTTCTATATTATTTGTCTTTGCCTTTCTCATCTGTATCCAAATCCTAGCTGTTTCTTAAGATAGTTCAACTTGGTAATAATACCATCACAGTGTGTCTCATTATCCTTCTTCTTTCCTAACTTTTCCATTTCCTTTAGTGATGCCAACATTTTTTTTCAGTCAGCCAGATTTGAAAGGTAATTCATCTAGTCATTTCTCCCACTAGAATGTAAGCTCTTTGCCTTAGTATGTTCAGCACCAAACATCGTGCCTGGGACACAGTAAATGCTTAATAAATATTTGATTTCTGACTTCTATAGAGGCTGTCTAAACACTAGATCATGCTCTCATATAAGCCCATATAAACTTAAGTTGTCAGCTCCTTGGGTTTATCACTTTTATCTAATTCATTGACTCATTTCCTGATGCCTTCAAATCTGCACAGCTTTCTCCCATCCTTGAACAAAAACCTTTACTCGGTCCTTCTGTTATCCTTCCAAACTTACTATACTGTTTCTTTGTTCTTTTACCACCAAAGCCTCATTGTCCATAGTGTCACCTCCCACTTAATTCTCAAGATCTTGCATTCTGTCTTCCTTAGAAACAACTCTTCAAAATCATTAGTGACAATGATCTCATTATTACTAAATTAAATTGTCTTTCGTTGGTCCTGTTCTCATCTTTCTTGACCTATATGGCACATTTGACATTTTCAGTTACTTTCTCTTCTTGGATATTTTTTTCCCCTTCATGATAATGCTTTTTTTCCCTGGTTCTCTAGTTTATCTAACTGTTCCTTGCTCATTTTCTTTTGTAGGATTGTCATCTCTGTCCCTACCTTTGTATGTCTATATCCCATGGCTCTGTCCTGGTCTCTCCAGAATCACCTCATTTCATCAGCTTTCATGGATTCAGTTCTCTTCTCATTGAACTTGCTTTACATGTTTACAAATCCAGCCCTTGTTCTCTCTTGAATTTCCATTTCTGTCTCTCCAGTTGCCCACTAGACAACTCCTTTTGGATGTTAGGTGTTTCAAATTAAACATGTCCAGAAAAACTTTTATCTTTGCCCTTAAACCTACCTCTCCTGACTTCCCTCTTTCCCATGAAGGTACCAACATTTTTCTAGTCACCCATATTTGCAACCCTAGTGTTGGCTTCAAGTCTTTCCCCTGGCCTATGTATCTAATCATTTGTCATTCTTGCCTTTTACTGTCTCTGACTCACTCCCTTCTCTCTACTCACACCACGGCTAAACTACTCCAACCCCTCTTTACGTCTTTTCTGGACTATTGCAGAAGCCTCCTAATCAATCTATAACCTCTCCAGTTCAATCCCTATACAGCGACTAAATTAGTATTTCTAAAATACAAATATGAACACAGCACTTTTTAGCTCAGGAAGCTTTAATGGTTCCCTATTGCCTGCCTTTGGAATAAAATACAGTCTCCCCACTGACATTTAAAGGCCTTTATGGTCCTTTACTTTTTTAGACTGATTATACATTGCCCCTCTTCATGAAGTCTTTTGCAAGACATTCCAACCCTCTCTCCCCTCTTCCACTTCAGTGCCTAACTCCAGTAATCGTTAACTTAGTTATTATTTGTACTTTGCTTTTTTTTTTTTGAGGGGGAAAGGCAGAGCAGTTGGGGTTGTGACTTGCCTAAGGTAACATGGCTAGTAAGTGTTAAGCGTCTAAGGCTGGATTTGAACTCAAGTCCTCCTAACTCCAGGGCTATTGCTCTATTCACTGCACCACCTGGCCACCCCTATTATTTTTATACTGGGCAGTGAATGGTTCCTAATATTTTTTAGTATTAAGACCTCTTTAATAATCAAGCAGTTCCAGACTCATTTCCCTATCCCATCCCTCTCCTCCTGACCTCCAACACACACAAAGTATTAAAAGTGGTGCAATTTTTGGAGGTGAGCTGGGTTTCAGTCTTGGCATTGTCATTTATCTTTGGAACCTAGGATAAGTTACTGTCATATTGTATGTACTGTGATTATACTATTAGTCTACTGATTTGAGAAAAAATGCTTCCACTTTTAAATCTATGCTCCTATGATAGCTCTGGATTATCTGATCCTTCCATTGTTTCATAAAACTTTGGTAGAGTTTAAACATGTATCTCCTTTTAAAGGATTTCAAAATAAAGGAGTAAATTCCTGAGAACTTGGCCCACCACCACCACCCATCCCTCAGGAGAGGAGTCTCAGCAAAAGGAAAGTCCATGTTGCATTATAAAAATTAAAAGCAAAAAATTCCTTATCCATTGAAGTATTGGAAATAGAAAACCATTCACATAAAACAATGTGTATTTTGTTAGAGCAAAATAAATATCAACTTCACATGTTTTGTTTCTGTATGGATTTTAGGATTCCTTATAAAAATACTCAAGTATCTTATGGGTAAGTGGCCTGTAAGTTTGGAATCACTATCCTAAAATGTAACAATCTTGGCTCCCTAAATAAGGTTATCCATATACAGATTTCTAGTTTATTGTCAAAAGGACATGACTTGTTACTTTTAGGAATTATTTACCAGATTTCATCTGTAACTCAACACTTAATTTTATCATGTCACTATTTTTAGCTGTTGTATCTTAAACTCTACTTGACCAGTGATTACTGTTAACTTGTCCAATCTGTATTTTAACTAATTATTAGATTTTTGTGTTTTTTCACTGAGCATCTGTAGGTTTTACTCCCTAATTCTGTGGTTACCTTAGTTAAGGTAACATCAGTATATATATATATATTTTTTTTCTTTGTTATATTTTACTTTGCTCTCTTTTTTAAGTAGAATTTTCCCCAGACTTTCTTTTTGCAATTAGTATTTTGTCTAATCTCCACTTTTTGTTCTTGTTTTTAGCTATTTTTCAGATAAGTATTTTTTAATACATGTTTTATTTGTTTTCTTGTTTACATCATTCATTTCCATGAGATTTTTGAATGACAAATTTTCTCCCTGTCTTTCCCCTACCCCAACCCCAAAACAGCAATCCCACTGTGTAGCACCTCCCCCAATCTGCTCTCTAACTTTCTGGTAGGGCAGGGAGGATCTCCCTACCCCAGC
>CM053595.1:146533767-146553924 GCA_028646575.1 Pseudocheirus occidentalis | reverse complement strand
CTACAGGAGAGTAGGGGGTAAGGGACTGAGAGGGGGAAAAATGGAGGGGAGGGCAGGCTGGGGGAGAGGGTTGTTAGAAGCACACACTTTTGTAAAGAGACAGGGACAAAGTAGAGAATAGAACAAATGGGGGATGGAATAGGAAGGAGGGAAATATACAGGTACTGAGGTAGGGAGATCCATCTTGCCCTACTGGAAAGTCATAGGAGTGATAGGGGAGGATATAGGAGACAGATGATTGGGGGAGGGGGTATACAGTGAGATCACTGTTTTGGGGTGGTGGGCAGGGGAAAGACGGGGAGAAAATTTGTAAATCAAAATCTCGGGGCGGCTGGGTGGCGCAGTGAGTAGAGCACCGGCCCTGAAGTCAGGAGTACCTGAGTTCAAATCCGGCCTCAGACACTTAACACGAAAAACTGGCCGTGTGACCTTGGGCAAGTCGCTTGACCCCAACTGCCCTCCAAAAAAAGCCAAAAACAAAAACAAAAACAAAATAAAAAAAAAATCTCATGGAAATGAATGATGTAAACTAAAAATAAACAAAAGTTTTTTTTAAAAAAATGATCTAGAGCTATGAGAATAGTGGAAGGGTATTAAAACTACCAAAAAACTGGACCAAAAAAGTTAAAGAACTGTTTAGTGAAAATCTACAAATGGTAGAAATGATTTTTTTTTTTACAGTTATTATGCCTGTATTAGGAAAAGGCTCATACCAAACTAATTTCATTTTCTTTTTTATCAGGGTTACTAAACTGGTAGATCGAGGGACAGTCATAGAGCTTAATTAGATTTTAGCAAATTATTTGACAAATTCCCTCATGCTTATCATGGAAAAAACAGGGTCTTGGGCTAGAAGACAGAACAATTACAAGATTTCAGAATTGACTGAATGTCTGGAGTAAGAGTAGCCATTAATCATTCAATGTCAAATCCAAAGGTTTTCAGTGGAGTATCCTGGGGATACATTCTTGGCCCTGGGCTGTTAAACATTTTTATCAATAACTTGGATAAAAGTAAAGATTATATGCTTGTCAAATGTTCAAATGACACAAAGCTGGATTAGCTAACACATAGAATAGTAGGATCCAAAAGATCCTGACAGGCTAGAACACTGGCCCAAATTGTTTAAGACAAATTTTACTAAGCATAAATGTAAGATCTTACTCCTGGATTCAAAAAATCAATTTCCTAAGTACAAGGTTAAAAAGGAATAGTTTGATAGGTGTTTGTCAGGAAAAGACCTCAGAGTTTTAATGGACAGTAAGTTCAGTAAGTCAAAAGTGTGGTATGACAGAAAAATAGTACAATTTGGCCTGCATTCAGAGATGCAGCTTTGTCTTTATATCCTTAGTTCCTAGTACAACACTTGGCAAATAGTAGAATAAAGACCTACTGAATTAAATGGAATTCACCCTGAAAAAAAGGTAAGAGTTCTGCTATAATCTTCTTTGTCAAACAACATGAGAGTGAGATGGTGCTTCATTATAGATACCACATTTTAGAAAGGATACTAGTAAACTGGAGAATGAGTTAAGAGGGCAACCAGGGTGGTAAAGGATCTTAGAAGATATGAAATGTCTTCAGCAGGGTATTGATAGGTGTCACAAATCTGAACACTTGTCATGTGGAAGAGAGTTTAGATTTACTCTATTTGGCACCAAAGGGCAAAATTAGAAGCAATAGGGGGAAGGCACAGTGAGCAAAATTCTGATGTGATGAAAGGGGGAAAATCCTAACAATTTGACAATATACAAAAGTGAAATAGACCACCTTTGGGGGCAATTGGTTTGCTTTCACTGGAGTTCTTCAAGCACTGGCTGGAACCACCAGTTGGGTAGGTTGTAGGAGTTCTTTTACAGCAGCGATTCTCAACCTGTGGGTTATGTTCAATTTTTAACAATGAAAATACATCCTGCATATGAGATAGATTCATAACAGCAAAATTACAAAATAATTTTATGGTTGCGGGTTGCAACATGAGGAACTGTATTGAAGGGTCACATTATTAGGAAGGTTGAGAACCACTGTTTTTACAGGCACAAGATGGATTGGACTGCTGAGGTCTCTTCCAACTCAAAAATTCTACGACTCTGGGAATGAATAAATGACTTGGTCAGGGGCAGCAAAATCTCCTACTTATGACACTATTCCTATGGAAAGACAGAACCCATTCTGTAACGCAGTTTCCAGCAAAGTACTGAAGGCCAGGGAAGAAAGAAAAAAGGATGAGTCAGATTTCGCATGCACATGCATAGGTGTGTGTAAGATAGCAAGGCTATATGGAACCTCTCTTCTTTTTAAAAGATCCCAATACCCACAAACTTGTACACTTAAATCTTTTAATCTTTATATTCTTAGCTTCAAAATTTACTAAACTTTGTTTAATTAGAGTTTGGGGAAGTAGGATAAGCATGTTATTTGAGAGAAATATTTTAAGTTAGTTTCAGTTGTCAAATCATTTTTCAAGGTTCTATTTCCATCTCGGTTTTCTAAAAAACCATCCCCTCCTTATCATTTGAAGCTTCAAAAGTTCGATTATCAAAGGTTTCGCTCTCTATCTTCTTTCTAAGTATATGGTCCAAGTATTTCATCCAAATAGCTTCTTTCTATAACCTACTATTAGATGACTGACTCCACATTTATTTAGTATTTGTATACAGAGCACTGTACCAAGAAAAGGGGAGGATGGGAAGTTTAGATAAACTACATCCTCTGCTCTGAGACAAATAATTCTAATACATGAAAAGTTCATTAGAAACAGGAAAGCAAAGTATTATGCAGAGTCTTAAGGAAACTAGGCAGAAAACATAAGAGTAGGGTTTAATTATCAAGAATGGGCAGAAATTCTGAGGACATTTCAGCCATGTGTGGTCAAGGCTTGGAAATGTAAGTGAATCTTTTGGGGGGAAGAAGGGAAAGTGAAGTTCAGAAGGTTATTAAAGAAAAAATATGAAAATGCTAGAAAAGCATTTTGACTAGTCCATGCCTTCGATGTCACAGAGAATTTTCAACTACTCTGAAGACAACTGGGATTCAAGGATATTCTTATTAAGCAGAGTAGTGACATGATAATCCTAATCTAATTCTGTATTTTTGCTTTCTGGCTTTTACCAACCAGTGCTGACAACGAAAAAACTGGCCTAAAATTCTATCACTCTCTTTATAACATTTTTTTTTATTTAAATTACTACAAGATAGAATGTGATAGAAGAGACCAAGACAATGTGCTTTAGGAATAACTGAAGAAAATCACAGCTAAGGCATGGGGGTGGGATGAGGAAGACTCATAAAGCAGATGGCACTTGAGATGAGCCTTGAAGGAAGGGGATTTTTTTTAAACAGGCAGAGAATTTATCCCAGAGGTGGAAGACTAACCATGCAAAGAAGCAGGAGATAGCATGTCAAGTTCAGGATACAGCTAAGTCATTTAGTTTGACTGAATGGAGTACATAAAGAGGAACTGTGTAAGATAAAGCTAGAAAAGAAGGTGAGAGCTATACTATAAAGGGCCTTAAATGCCGGACTCCTGAAGACACCGAAAGATTTGTCTCCAGTGGACAAGGAAACAATATCATCATATTTTGTGAAGGATGCATGGGAAAGGTGAGAAATGAGTGGAAACAGGAAAGTCAATTAAAAACTACTACAATAGTCTAAGGAGTGGCAGTAATTACAGTGAGGCTATTAAAACCTGATCCTAGATCTACTGTAAAGGCAAAATCAATAAGACTCTTCTAATGACTGAATATCATAACTGTGGGAAAAGCAGGAATGAAAGAGAAGATTTTGAGCCTGAGCAACAAATAACAGAATTGGCAATAACAGAAACTGGGTATTTTGGAGGGAGCAGCAGGCTTTTTGCAGGGAAAGACAAGAATTCAGTTTGGACAAGAATTTAATGGAGTTAATAAATTTGAAATTAGAATTTGGAATTTAACAAATTTAAAGGAATGAGGCACCAGAGAGCAAGCCGGCAGTCTAACAGAGACTGAAAAAAAAATGAAGACTAGTAAATATAAAGATTTAGGTGTCATTTGTAGAAAAGTGACAATTGAACAGGTGGAAGCACCAAGAGGAAGGAATAAAGTGAAAAAAGGAACCAAAACGGAGACCTGAACAACACCCACACTTAGAGGGTAGGAAGAGGACAACAAACTAAAGGAGAACCTGAAGAAAGTAGCGTCACAGAAACCAAAGGATAAAATTATCGATAGGGAAAGTATAATCACGGTGTCCAATGCTACAAAAGGGTCAATGAAAAGAAGGACCAAGAAAATGTCAATGAACTGGGAATTAAAAGGCCAGTGATGACTTTGTAGAAGTCATTTTCAGTTGAGTGGTGGGAATGGAAACAAAACCACAAGGGACTAAAGTATGAATGGGTGGTGAGGAAATAAATGGACTAGTCATCTACATTTCTTGAGAAACTGAAGTTGAGCAAAATTGCCAAGTTGGGGAATGCTTTTTCTCATGTCAAAACCAAGTCTTCCTGAATTGCATCAAAACTGACAGAAAGGACTCAGAACAGGTGAATTCAAGGCTAAAGGAAAATGTCAAAAGCTTCCTGGTTAAATCTGAAACTTAATCTCCCATGAGTATTAATACATACCAGTTTGGTTTTGTTAATGTTTGTTCTAATAATTCAGTTCTATGCTATTATTAAATAAAAACAGTAAAAGGGAAGAAGTGATATAGAACTCTAGAAAGAGACTGAAAATTAGAAAGATAAAGATCTTTAAATAAATCAATCTTTCATTTTGTGTTATATTAAAAGTATAGATGTGACATCACTTACCCAAAGTAGACTATAAATTTCATGAGGTTAGAGGCTGTCTTTTTTATCTTTTCATCCTTAATGCCTAGAATAGGGCCCTGAACACATTCCAATACTGCAGCAGGAATACATGCAAGGTACTGTGCTGAGCAATGGAGGAGATAGAGACAGTACTTAACAAATGTTTGTTGAATTGAATTGGTTAGGTATTATGTATGTGTATGATTCAAATTAGGATAACAATCACAAGAGTTAATAATGCTAAACCCTTTGGATTCTAATCTGACTCAGACCTACACCAATTATAAGTCTAGACTTACTATACAGCTTAACTACTATCTTTTCTATTTCAACTCTAGCATAAAATGTGTTTATAAATAGGCAGTTTAAATAATTTTTCATGTAAGAATGAGTGCTATTCTTATTCAATTAGTTATTTCTCCTTTTGTCACAGTCTATCAATGAACTTTTCTGTCAGTACTCATCTAAAGACAACATTTTTCAAATACAACAATCTTTATACCTAGAAAATTAACATTTTCATTTCAAAGCCACAAGACATTTCTACTACGAAGTGCAAAGGAGTCATTTTTAACTTATAAATTAAAATAGTTTTCCATGCAAGGAGAGTAGGAGAAAATGGGTTTTGTTGTAATATAAATACCTTAATCTTTTTTTTTATCTCCCAAACAGCTGTGTGTACATAGTAGGCATTTAAAAGTAAAGTCATTAAGGAATGTTTAAGAGTCTTGTGGAAAATAGCTATTGAAAAAGAAAAAGTTTCTTATGTTTCTAGGGAATAACTCCACAAATTTTGTTTTCTATCTTTAGAAGAAAAAGTACGACCATAATCACAACTTCAAAGAAAGTAATTTACAAATGTTAAAGCACAAGGCATTGTATACATTTTTATTAAGGATTTTTCCATTTCTCTAGAAATGTGTTTAACAGAACAAAGTTTGTAAATGGAATAACAAATAGTACATTGGTATTTTTCTTCAAAGTTGCCTGTGTATGTCTCATTAATTCATAAACGTTTAATTCATTCATAAACATTGTACTAGGTACCTGGTACAGTATTAAGCTGTGGTGGCGTCTCTTTACTATGCCATTTTCATTTTTATATATTCCTAGGTGCTTAACGAATGCTTGCTGACTTTTCTAAGTTAAAGTATAACCAGACCTCTTACTTCCCAATTCTGAAATGATGCTAGGGGCTGATTTACAGTTACACCCATGGTGATGTAATGGACTTCACTTTCCCTTAAAGTTTCATCTCCACAAATACATGCATTGAATTTTTATTTGAACTGGAGGAGGCGATCATCAGCATTTCCCTAATAAGACTTACAATACTCTTAATTCACCTCTAGGGTTAAGAAAGCCTAGGTTTTTAAACCCGATGTCAACAAGACTCAACTCCTGCTCCTTTCTGGAATCCCCGCAGCGAACCTTTAGGCCCCCATCATTTTCAATAGAGGCGCAGTCCGAGTAAACTACAGGTCCCACCATGCACCGCTGCCCAGATCACTGCAGGTCTCTACGGAAACAGAAAAATCCTCCCCAAGTCCCACCTGTTACTTCGTTTCTAAACACCGCCCGCACTTTCCGCTCAGACAACAGCCCAAAACAAAGAGCCGCGACCCAGGGCTGGCTTCCCGAGCAGAAATTAAGCCGGCGCCCAGGCGCGGCACGGCGGGGCTGGGTGTCGCTAGCCCAACCCGGGTGCCCGGCAGCAGCGACCCGGCTTCCAGAGACCGGACGTAGCACCAGGCGTCTCCGCCCGCTTCCCGCAGGATGCCCAGCCGCGTACCCCGAGAAGGGGCGGAGTGGGAGGCGCCGGCCGCCAACTTCTTCCCAGGACCAGGAGGGGGTCGCGTCTGCCCGCGTCCTGGGCACCGGCCCCGCTCCCCGAGCGCAAAGCTGGGTCCCGGCGACGCGCCCGGCGCCCGCACTAACGGCCGCCCCGATCAGCGCGCGGTTTAGCAGGCCCCTCGGCCGGTGCGGGGCGTCCCTTTGGCCGGTGGCCGCCCTCCCCCTGCGGTCAGTCCCTCCCTCCAGGGCTCCGCCCGGCCTCCCTCGTCTTTCCTTCCCCGCCTCTCACCGTCTTGGCGGCCTCCGCCCAGGTCCTGCCCTTCTTCCTACGGCCCTTTTCCCTCATGTCGGGGCTTAGATTGGCTGGGAGGTTCCCGTGTCCGGGGTCCGGCCGCCCGACCTCTCACCGCTAGCTCGCTCGCTCGCCTGCCCGCCTGCGCGGCTTTCCCCGCTGTGCCGGGAAAGGAGGAAGAAAGGGGGAAGTGGAGCCGAAGGAGAGCCCAGGCCAAGGGAGGAGGAGCAGCAGCGAGAGGGACAGAGCGCCGAGGTCTAGGGGGCGGCCGGTCCTCTGGCTGCCGTTGCCACTGCCGCTGCCGCTTCTGCTACTGCTGCTGCCGCTGCCGTCGCCGCCGCCGCCGCCGCTGCTGCCATATTGGACTCTTACTGTACAGACGGGCGCTGCGGTCATGTGACCACTCCCGCGCGGCCCGTCCCCTACTGTAAGGACCCCACGCGCACGCGCGGTTCCGGCGCCGATGGGGGAGGCGGGGAAGGGGAACGAGGGGGCTACACGTTCAGAGCTCTAAAAGGCGGCAGCGACCTCACCCCTTTCCTTTCCCCGCCCCTCGCCGACCCCCCGACCTCTGCTCTCGAGCATGCGCCTGGCTGAGCGGCCTTATAGACAGCAGCGTCCTACCCTACGTCGCACACGCAGAAACCGGAAATGTGTCTGCGGAAGTTAGTCAGTCCACAAATATTTAGGGGTAGCTAAGCGTGTGGCAGGAGCCCTAGCCAATATAAAAAAGCATCTAATAGCAATGGCTCCTACCCGGGAAGAGTGACCCAATCAAAGAACTGTAGATTTAGAGCTAGAAGGAATCTAAGAGATTATCCAACTCCCTTCAATACACAGATGAGGAAACTGAGGCTCGAAGAGGTGAAATAGTTTGCCCGAAGTCACAGAAGTAGCAATGAAAAGAGATGATGGATTTGGACCTGGGAAACCTGGGTTCAAATCCTGACTGCCACCCCCTGTGTGATCCTAAGTAAGCCAACTGATCTCCTTGAGCTTCAGTTTCCTTCTATGTAAACCAAGGAAGATAGACCACAAGAGTACTTTCCTGCTTTAAATCTATTCCCCTACCTGATTTGTTCAGTCGTGTCGAACTCTTTGTGACCTCATGGACGGTGTTCATGGGGTTTTTCTAAACAGCTTAAGAGACTTGCCCAGGGTCACATGGCTAGTGCATGTCTAAGGTCTGATATACACTCAGGTCTTCCAGATTCCAGATCCAATGCTTTTCTCTCCTGAACCATCTAGCTGCCTCTGATCTTAAGTGGTGGTGGTGGGATTCAAATCCAGGACCTCTGACCATAAATTCAGAATGCTTTCTAAATCACAGCTAGCCCAGGCCTGAAAAGATACACATTCTTGATTTTGCTTAGTGAACCAGTTTAATAAAACACCTTAAGTAATTACACTTAGACCAGCTTCTCAATTGCTCAAGTTTTATATTTTAGACCCAGTATGATTTCCTTGAAATTAAATTACAATCTAGTGGTCTTAGCCCATTCAATTCAGTAAACAAAGAGCCAATTGTGTTCTAGGTACTGGCAATAAAAAGATGAAATTTTTTATGTATATGTATATATATACATATATATATACATATATATTTGCTTGCAAAGAATTTTATAGTGTTTAAAGGGGAAAGAGATACAAAAAAAGCTATGTTAACCTATGATTTTATGGGTTGAAAGGTTATCAGAAATACATGCCCAGAAAAAAAGGCAGACCTGTCACTTTAGGGAGAGGAAGAGTTAACAATGTGGTACAATGCAAAGAACACAGGTTTTGTACTCAAAGGACCTAGATTAAAATTGTTCTTTGATCATTTACTACCTGTGTAATCATGTGCAAGTAACTTAACCTCCATGGACCTCAGATTTCTCATCTGTAAAATGATAGAGTTGAACTAGAACATCTCTGCAGTCCATTCCAAGAATAAATATATAATCCTATGCACTATTGGTGATTACTTGACAATTAAAAAAAAAAAGGAAAGTAACAAGTTGAGGGTACTCCCTTCTATGTATTTGCAAGAAAGCAAGAACAAGAGTCATATGGATGGGCAACTATGGATGCGTTATTATCTGTAACTAAGTACCTACCTACTATGTGACAAACAGTCCTAGATGTGCAGTTACAAAGTTAAAAATGAAACAGTCTCTGCCCTCAAGGAGTTTATAGACCACTGGGGAAAACAATATGTACACAGACAAGTAAATATAAATACAAAGTAGATACAAAGTAATTTTTTTGTAAAGAAAATAGTAGTAAAAGAAATTAGGAGTAAAGCGTTAGCTACCCCAGATATGTTAGAACATTCTATTGGCATTCACTATCAATGGACTTGACTGATAACACCAAATTTTTTGACACAGCTGGTGAGAAGATGAGTTTTTGACTTAAAGAGCTGAGAGATTCGGTTGTAGCATCTATTCCAGTGGTTCTCAACTTTCCTAATGCCACAACCCTTTAATACAGTTTCTCATGTTGTGGTGAACCCCCACCATAAAATTATTTTCGTTGCTACTTCATAACTGCAATTTTGCTACTGTTATGAATCATAAATATCTGATAGGCAGGATGTATTTTCATTGTTACAAAATGAACATAACCTGCAGGTTGAGAACTGCTGGATTCTCTCATATATATCTAAAGCAAAGTATCAGGACTTTAAAGGTCATCTGGCTCAATCCTTTCACATCGATGGGATCACTGAACCGTCAGAGAAACAAAATAAGCTCACAGTCATATAGTGGTTTTAAGGTGTATGAAGCACTTGGCTTATAACAACCAGGTAGATAATGCAATTACTTTGTCAGTTTTCCAAATTAGGGAACTACGGCTTTTTAAAGTCTAGTGACCTGCTTGAGGATCACATAACTAACAAATACCAAAGTTTGAACTTGAATTCGGTTCTTCTGACTCCAAAACCAGTGCTAATGTCGCAAAAACATGCCACCTGCAACGATTGTGTACATAGGCAAGGTCAAAAAGAAGGGCATGAAAGATTGAAGGGCATTTCTAAGTAGAGAGATCATAGAAGACATTATGGAAGAATTGTGCCTAAGGCCTATAGTCTCATAAGAAGAAAAGGATTTCAAAACACAAAGCTAGGAGAACTCTGTTCCAGGTGTGAGACTTGTTCAGATACATGGGGACAAGTGAGGGCAAAGCAATATCATAAAAAGGTAACTAGACAAAGTTGGTGACAGTACAAAATGTCCAAAGAGGAATGGTGTAAAATAAAACTGGAAAGAAAAGTTGTAGAGGGCTGGGGTAGGGATAAGGGGCTTGGGAGGCATCTTGGTGGTATAGTGGACAAAGCAGCTGGCCTGGAATCAGAAGGAACTGAGTTGAAATATGACCCCTGACACTCTCTCTATGACACTGGTCAAGTCACTGCTTGCCTCCATTTCCTCATCTATAAAATGAGCTGGAGAAGGAAATGGCAACTAGCTCCAGTATCTTTGCCAAGAAAACCCTAAACAGGGTCAGGGAGAGTCAGACATGACTGAAACAACAATAAGGGAGTTTGACTGTCATGCTAAGTTTACATATCATTTGAAAGACAGTGAGATGCCACTGAAAAGTTTGGAGTATTACAATAATGTTAGATTACAAAAAAAAATAATGTAATGCAAACAGCATGAAAGATGGAGTCTAGCAGGCTAATAGAGGCTGGAAGACCAGTTATCTACTCCACTGTCATAGTGACCTTGCTCACACAGCAGCTACAACTAGAGGAACTTGTGCTTGGACTCCTGACCACCTCTGCTTCTTCTATACTTCCTTCTGTGAGTAGATAACCAAGCAACAACCTGGACATGGATATCTCCAGGAGGTAACATAGTGAGTTCAAAAGCCCAGAGGTCTGTAAGGAAGATAGTGGCCACATCCACTAGAATAGAGTAGATGGTGTCTACCAGACCATTTGATTATGACTCTGGCAGGTGCAGACAGGAGTGATTGACCATGGAAGCAGCTGAGCATGAAGTTCAGAGGATGCTGAGTTTTGGAGTAGAATGACTATACAGAACAGAGATGCAATGTGAATGCAATCCTACAATGTCATTATGTTCTGATGCAGTTTAAGTATCATTTTCCCAGCAGATCATACCAATAGTTATATCAAGTTACTGAATCCTATTCTGTTAATGCATGCCTTCTGGTTCTATATATTTAGCATTTCTTCTGTGTATAGGAATTAATTACCCGTGCTATTCCTGATTTATATTATGCACTAAGTATTGTTTTTCCTTCTTCCCTTTTGAGGTGCCCCTAGAACTCATTGGCTATAATTGCTTATAACTAAAATCATCCCAGGAAGCAGGGGTGGGGGACTTAACCAACTGAAAAGTGTGACAATGTGAAACTTAAACCTCCAAATTAGAGACAAGTGTCTCCCAGGACTGAATCAAGTTCAAATAATATGTCTAGACAGTCAGGGAAGGACAAGTGTCCTATCACCTGTGGGTTCAGCCACTTAGTCTCTCAAGTCTACGTTGGCTTTGAGAGAGAGATTAGAATCATGTTTTGAAGGGCTTTAAATGCTATAGGAATTTTTATTTTACCCTAGGCACAATAAGGAATCATTGAAACTTATAGAACATGGCAAAGAACATTGAAACTTATAGAACTGTGCTTTAGGCCTACTTGCTTTTCCTCATCACAACATTCCACCGCCACTTTTTTACCTTTTCAAATGTTGTCCTTCGTGTCTGGAATGCTCTCTCTCCTCACAATTACCTCCTGAAATGTAGCCTTGATCTTATCCCTTCCTGTTTTCTCTAGAATAATATCCCCACTATTATCTCCTCTCTCTTTGATCATTAATCTCTCCCTTTCTACTGGTTCCTTCCCTGATGCCTACATTGTTGTTCTTCCTTCATTCTTGAGGAAGATCAATGACATCACAAGGACTTGGGGCCTATTATGGTCCATTCAATGAAAGCAGATTTGGGTTTAAAGGCATAGTCATAAAGGCATAGTCAAGTAGCTCTGTTTCAATCACAATTGGCTTTTTCAAAGTCTGGGGTTTTTTTTCAGAGCCGTATTTCAAGAAATCATAAATGAAAACTATGCAGGACAAAGAATAAATTGTCCCAGCTTTAAAAAATATAAGTAAATAAATAGAAAAAAAATTCTAGCCCATAACCCCAATATAGCTTTCAAAATATAAGCCACCAAAAGTTTTATTCCTTTGGACAGAGCTCCTGAATGTGAGGGTATGATGCCCCAAGTGAAAAGAAGGACTGCATGTGGTGAGAGGAGAAGGAGAAGAAGAAATAGCAGCATTCACCAATTGAACTGGTGGGGCGGTAACCCAGAGTGCAGCCATTACTTCTCACAGATCGTTGTTCATCCTTCATTCTTGAATATGACCAATGACATCATAAGGGTAATGTCTTGACTTGCTCTGAAATTGGATTTAAGTGAGGCAGAGCTGCACAAAGTCATCAGTCTCAATCTCTCTTCCAGAGACATCAGAGTCCAGTGGCAAGACAAGTCAAAACAACAGGCAATGGCCTAGCCTGTTGCCTTCAAACACACTCTTTTCTCCTCGATCCTTCAAAAATCATCCTATAATCTTCTCCCTTTAGCAAAAGTTCTTAAGAAAGACAACTATACTAGTTGCCTCTACTTCCTCCCCTTTCATTTCACCCTTTGCAATCTGGCTTCCGTTCTCAGCGTTCAACTACAATTTAACTATGGGCATTCCCCAAGACTCTTGAGTGGGCCCTCTTTTATCTCTGTATTCTTTCACTTGGTGACCTCATCCCATCATTTAAATCATTATCTCTGTGCAAATGACTCTCAGATTTTTATTTCCAGCTCTAAAGTTTTTCTTGAGTTCTAGCTGCCTAATAGATACTTCATGTTGAGTGTCCAATAGATACATACATTAGGGTCTGGTAGGCATCTGAAACACAACATGTCTTAAACAATTCTTTATTTCCACAACCCACTCCTCTTCTAAACTGTTTTATTGCTATAAAAGAGATTGTGTTTCCTGTAGTCACTCAAGTTCTCAACCTTACTGTCATCTTCAACTCCTCACTCCTATTCGTCCCATATCTCCAACTTATTCCCAGTTCTTATAATTTCTGTCTTCACACCATCTCTCCAAACATCCCTGCTCCCCATCCATATAACCACCATCCTACTTCAGACACTTCTTACTTCTTTCCTGGACTATCAAAATAGCCTTTTACTGGATCTCCCTGCCTTGAGTCTTTTACCACTCTAGTCCATCTTCAACTCAATTGCCTAAGTGATTTTCCTAAAACATAAGTAGGAAGGAAGGAAGGAGAAAAGCATTTATTAAAGGCCCACCATTTACTAGGCACTGTGCTATGTGCTTTACAAATAGTATCTCATTTGATCCACACAACAAGCGTAACAGGTAGGTGCTATTGTCATCCCCATTCTACAGTTAAGGAAACTATAGCAGGCAGAGGTTAAAGGACTTGCCCAGCGTCACAAAGCCAGTAAGTGTCTGTCTGGATTTGAATTCAGGACTTCCTAACTCTGAGCCAGTACTCTATTTACTGTACCACCTAGCTACATACATATGTCATCCACACACCCCTATACCTCACTTCAAAAGGCTCCAGTAGATCCCTGTTCCTTCCAGTATCAAATATAAAGCCCTCTGTTTGACATTTAAAGCTCTTCACACACACACACACACACACACACACACACACACACACACACACACACACACACACACACACCCCTTTCCAATTTTCTACAGTCTGCTCTCTTCCATAGACTCAAAAGATCCAGCTACGCTGGCCTACTCTCAGTTCCTCACACACAACACTGTCTCATCTCTGTGCCTTTAGCAGCTGACTCCCATGCCTGGAATTCTCTTCCTCCTTTCTACTGTCTCTTAGCTTTCCTAACTTTCTTCAATATTCTGCACAAATTCACCTTCTTCCGGGTGCCTTTCTCAGTGCCAACAACTGGAAGTTCCTTCCTGAGACAACCTTCCATCCACTCCCTGTATCTTGGATGTTCTTTGTTATTTCTGTGTTGCCTCTCCAATTAGAATATCAGCTCCCAGAGGACAAGGACCATGGGTTTTTTTTAACTTTCTTGTATTCCCTACTATTAGCACAATATGTGACATGTAGCAAACTCTTAATAAATGTCTATTTCCTGCAACCTATCTGAAATGCTTACCTCCATTTAAGATTTGTATCAAGAGCCACATTAAACCAGAGGTCTTTCATCGTTGTTATTGCTCACTCCTTCACCCTAAAATTACTTTGTATTTGTTTTGAATATGTTTTGTATTCACTTTACAATGTGTCCTCACCCACCCCCATAAAATTCTATGAATGCAAGGACAGTTTTGCTTTTCTTTGTATTCCAAATATCCAGTAAAAGGTCTGGGACATAGTAGCCATTTACTTAATGCTTGCTGAGTTTAAGTTAATACTACATGCAATATTACTACACTATACTAAGAGTCAGAGACACATACAAAAAAAGGGCAAAAATATGGTCCCTGATAAGTGGGAGCTGACATCTTAATGAGAGAGTTTAAGTTTGGTAGCTGTGTGAAGGACAGATTTGTGTGGGGTACAGCAACCCCAAAAATCGATTCCCCAAGAAAAATCAAAAGTCAGAGGCATCTTGAGGAAGGGACAGGAAGTTTTATTCTCTTCCCCCACAGGAAGGGGGTGGTCCTCTCCATGGCAAGGACAAGGACAGAGGGACAAGGAGAGGAGGCCTGTTACAAAAGACAGAACAAGAATTTATACCCTAAGGCAGTCAAGCCCCCTCTCCCTGGCTGTCCCTTCTCCCATTGGCTAGGAGGCAGGCTCTCAGGCTTGGCGCAAAATCTAACCCAGTGGTGGATAACAAAAAATCCCACCACTATCTCCTATTGGCAGGGAGGTGGGACAGGAAGCCAAGGTATCATCCATGGCCTTATTTGGTAAACACCAAAGCAAGGGAGGGGAAAAGGTCACAAGCAAGGGTGGAGGTCAGAAACTTCTGAAAGTGGTCAAATGCTGATCACAACAAGGGAGGGGAGGAAGGGTCCTAGGTTGTGTAAACCCAGGACTCAGGTCTGTCCAGTCTTGCAAAAGTCTATCTCTGGTTTCCGGATAGTTTCTCTCCCTTCTCATTTTGCAGAGTCTTCACAGAGAGTGTACCCCACTCAGACTGAAGAGAAAAGTGACAGAAGAAAGAAAGATTAAGTAGAAAGCAATAGTCCAGACAAGAAGTGATGAGGGCCTGTCCTAGTGTGGTGGCCATGTGACTAGAGAGAATGGGATGGATGCAATAAATGTTTAGGAAGTAAAATCAGCAAGAACTGGAAACTTGGTTGGGGATGGGGAGAGGAATGAGGAAAGTCTTGAATAAATTCCAAAGTTGTAAAACTAGGTGACCAGAAGGATTGTGATAATCTCAATAAAAACAAGGAAGTTAGGAAAAGGGGTGGTTTTAGGGGAAAAGATATTGAGTTCCATTTGGGCCATATTGCATTTGAGACACTGATGGAACATCTAGGAGTACATGTCCGGAAGATAGTTTGGGACAAGCACTTGTAAGAGAAATGAAGGTATATCAGTAGAGCACAAAGAAATGCAGCAACAAAAAGTTACCCCTTGAATAGAGATGACCATGGATCCATTTTCTTGCTGTAACAAAAGTCCTTCCTTTCCACTCTTTTTTGCAGAGATGGGGTACTATAGGTGCGGAACACTGTATATAATGGCAGGCATTTTCCATATGTTGGTTTTCACCAACTTTGTTTTTCTTTCTACTCTTTGTTATAAGGTATACATAACAAGGGGGAGCAAGAGGGATACTTTGAGAAATTTAAGTGACAAAAATAAAAGACATGAGACAATTTTTTTAAAGTTAGACCAAACATGTCCTGCCTCAATCCTTCTCTCTTTGTTTATACTCACATCATAAGGGCTAGTTGTAGAAGAAACAATCAGCACCACAATGTTGCTACCCAGTGCTTAAGTACATTGTCTGAAGGTATCCTGCATCCAGGTAGAACCGCTAATGCAACCCCAAGGCATTCCTTGTTTAAGTCATAGACACTATGTTCCCCAGTTATGGTAGTTTCATATGATATGAGGGGCCTAAGTTTCAGGCCCCTCATATCAATAGGGAGATGGTAATAAGGATATGTTCTATGTGTATACACTATGTAGCAATGGTTTATGTAGGAAACAGGATAGGTAGAAAAGGAGAATAGAGGACTCAGGGACTGTCTTTAACCAAAAAAAAAAAAAAAAAAGAACAAGTTCCCCTTTTTATTGTTATTTTTTCTTTATCTGCAACAGGGCCCAGCCAAGGTCAAACCTTCTGAGCTTGCACAGAGTGAGCCACTAATGCAATCTCCACACGGACTTTGGAGTATGAGCAGACATTCTGTAACTGGTTCTGGTCTGTTAACCACTTGAAGAAATAGACTTTTAATTGTCTGCTGAGTCAGGAATGGGGTTCATCAAAATTTGGAGAAAAAAAAGAATGTTAAAATTGTTTTTTTCAAGTAATTGGGGAAAACAAAATATTAAATTAAAAAAATAAGTGGGGTTTAGTTTAAAAGCACTAATTAGTCAAAGAAAATCCATCATTTTTTCCTGTTGGTTCAAGTGAGGAGGCAAGGACTTCTGTAAACCCTCTGTGGAACAGAAGCTTCAGACTTTTTGCTCCCTACACAGGTCACCATTAAGTAATCTGTGAGCATATGGCCTTGATGTTACTTCTGTCTGTTATGTCTATTCTTCTCTGCTTTGAGGTGAAGGGATATTGGTGATGGCTTTGATTTTGTGAGCTTTTGAAGGTTGGTATACCAAGCGCCAGAAATTTGGAAGCTGGAATCCATACCAGCATTTGCAGGAGGCCAAGCATTGGTAAAATAGCAACAGAGACCCTAAAGAATAGTAGGTCAATAGTAGTTGAAATTCTCATTCATTGATGGTATGTTGCATTTGGAAGTGAATCTGGTGAAACAACAACAAAAAAAGCAGAAGTTGAGATCATGCTAGCAGATAAAGCAAAGCCAAACATTTACAATATAAATAGATAAACAAAGAAACTACATTATGCTGAAAAGAAACATGGACAGAAAACAGTGTCAATATTAAACTTATATGGTCTACATTCAGAGAAAGATCAGAGTTTAAAAGGAGACTGAAGCAATGCATGCTATCATTCTTTTCGCTGTTTGGCTTTTGTTTCTCTTTTCTCATTGTTCACTCCATTGGCTATAACACCTATTCAACCAGACTATTGTACAATGTGAAGGAGTTTGCAGATCTTATACATGATTGTATGCCACCATGGCGGGTTGGGGGGAGGGGAAGAAGGGGAGAAAAATCTGAAACTCGAGTGACTCTGGAACTGAATCTTGTAACCTAAAAGTAAACAAACAAGTCAATAAAATTTTTAAAAAGTATTAAACTCATATGATCCAAATGCTTTAGCATCTAAATTCATAAAGGAAAAACGAATTCAATTACAAGACAAAAACAATAATCCAATAGTAGTACACTAGTGTCTAGTAACAGTAGATTTCGATGCCCCTTTCTCAAGTCTGGACTTGTCTAACAGAAAAATAAACAAAAGGGAAAATATAGAATTGGATAAATTACCAGAGAAACTAGAACTAAAAGACTTATGGCATCTTCTAAATTGGACTGCCAACGAATATGTGTATTTCTTGGCACCACATAGAACTTTTGTAAAAATTCACCATGCATTAAAGCAGAGAGATATTGTAAATAAATGTAAAAGAGACATAAATAGTAAGAAGATCATAATTCAGTAAAAATAGTAGTCAATTCAGGAAGCACAAAGATTTGACCCAAATGGAGATTTAGGAGGGAATCTCTAAATAATGTGAGAGTCAAAAAACAAATCATAGAAATAACTATATGAAAGAAAACAATATTGATGAAACAACATGCTAAAATTAATGGGGCACAATTAAAGCATTCCTCAGGGGGAAAATTATGTTCCTACAAATATATATTGACAAAATTTAAAAAAGGAGAGGATTAATGAACTGCATATGCATTATTTTTAAAATAAGAAAGACAATAAATATGGGAGGGTTCTCTGAGAAAGGAAAGGAAAAGAATATGGTGAAAATGTGGTGATGTAAAAAAATACAAAAATGAAAATTTATTTAAAAAAAAGAATCAATTGACTACCTAAAAACAATAGCAAAAAACTAGATACTCCAACAAATTGTAAATGAAAACATTTAAGAATGGGTAGAACTAAAGCATAAAGTAAAAATGGAAAGAACCATCAATTAATTACCTTCTGTAAGAAATGCTCAAAGGAGAACTCCCAGGATGACATAGCTAAAATCTGAAACTTCTAGGTTAAAGAAAAGTGTATGAACAGCCAAAGAAAAGTTCAAATAGCAAGGAACCAGTCAGGATCACATAAGACTTGGCAGCTACCACAATTAATGAAGGAAGAACTTAGAAGAAGCATACAACCAAGAATAGCTTGCCTCGAAAAATCAAGTATAAAAGGCGGCGGGGGCAGGGGGGATTATCTTTAATGAAATCCTATTTCTAAACATTTTTGATGAAAAGAATGAAACTGAATGGAACCTTTGAAATGAAAACACAGGAGTAGAGAGAAAACTAAATACATTAGAAAATGTGGAAAAGATTATACAACCTAGGAATATTTTCATTCTAAAAAGAGGGAAAGAAAAAAAGAATCCTTCAGGATCCTAATGTCTTCAAAGGTAATAGATAGAAAGTTAAGTAAGGCAGAGAAACTAGGCATGTTTTTGTTTTATTTTTATTTTCCTAAATGAAGAAAGAAAAGGGAAAGAATTATGCTAGAGAACAAACAGGTTAGAGTTTCTTACCACGTAATTGGAATGCACAAGAAAAAGACTATACAAATATGAAGGAAGGAATGGGTGTCACATGAATCTCACTTTTAACTGAACTAGACAAGGAAGGTCAGATACACCAAAATGAACACATAAAGAGTTTAGTATAGGGGCGGCTAGGTGGTGCAGTGAATAGAGCACCGGCCCTGGAGTCAGGAGGACCTGAGTTCAAATCCGGCCTCAGACACTTAACACACACACACACACACAAAAACTAGCCATGTGACCTTGGGCAAGTCACTTAACCCCAACTGCCCTCCAAAAAGCAAAAAAAAAAAAAAAAAAGAGTTTAGTATAGAAAAACACCAAACTCAACAAAGAAACAGGTAGAGAGATGGAGAGAAATGGAGGTCCAGAGGGAGGGCATAATGATGAGGGATTACTCATAACCAAAACAAACTCCCACTTTGGAGGGTAAAAAATGAAGGGAAGATTAAAAATGAAGGAAAGGTAAAAAAAAAAAAAAACCTGTCATTGAGATCAGAATAGTTAGATATGCTAGGAACAAGAAAATGTATGCATATTTCTTGGCTATGCATCACATTTTTACAAAAATTAACTATATATTTATCTAAAAAATATCATAAAAATGCAAAAAAGCAGAAATATCTTGTGCATCCTTTACTGACTACAAAACAATAAAAATTATATTCAATAAAGAGTTTTAAAGAAGGACTTAATTGATTGTAGACTCAATACTTGATCCTAATGAAATTATGAGTCAAAGGACAAATCATAAAAGTGGTAGAGATGCCTATCAAAGAAAGTGGTGAAAACACAATAAAAATATAGGGATGAAGTCAAATTGGCTGTGATGGGAAAAAGTTTGTCTTTTAATCACATACATCAATTAAAAAAGATAAAGAACAGACCAATGAATTGGGCATGTAA
Organism: Pseudocheirus occidentalis; assembly: GCA_028646575.1. NCBI lineage: Eukaryota > Metazoa > Chordata > Mammalia > Diprotodontia > Pseudocheiridae > Pseudocheirus > Pseudocheirus occidentalis. The sequence goes on along the minus strand of CM053595.1, from coordinate 146,534,256 downwards.
CTAAAAAAAAAACTACTAGGAAACCAACAAAGTGAAAAAAAAATTAAATACCCAAGTAGAAAGTCTGAAAATCAAAAAGAGAAAAAAGAATGCAAAAAGTATACTTATATTGACCAATAAAATTAGAAACTATATTAATAAACTAGATAATTATTATTAATAAACTATATTAATATTAATAGATCAACAGATAAAACATTATTATATAATTTATTTAATTTATTATAAATATATTAATAAGCTAGATAAAACATTAGTATTAATATATTAATACAGTAGATTAAACATTAGCTAGTCTAATAAAATAAGAGAGAGGAAAAGCAAATTGCCAGTATCAAATATTTAAAAAAAAATCACAACAAATAAAGATGAAATAAGGAAAATTATTAGAAACTCTTTTAAAAATTAATAAATTTTATTTCCCCCAATTACATGTAAAAACAATGTTTTAAAATTTTTTTAAAGTTTTGAGTTCTAAATTCTATTCCT
>CM053595.1:146513335-146533267 GCA_028646575.1 Pseudocheirus occidentalis | reverse complement strand
TATTCCTTTAACTAATTCTCTTTCCTTCCTGACTAGTCTGAAATCTTATTCTCACATTCATGGTCTATATATTGATTTATTATATCTTTCTTTTCTTTTTTGCTCCTATGAGTTTAAAATTTCTTAAGTATCTACAAAGTATGACCAATTCTAATCAATTTCTACATTATCACCTTTCCGGATCTTGCCCTATCATCTTTTTCTATTGTTCTGAATTCTCAGAATGATCAACTCATGAATGTAGACAGAGGAACTGCCTCACACTTCAAATTACCCAGTGTCACAAATCTACAATTCATCCTCATGATTGTTCTGTTTCACATACAAAAGAAGAAAACATAATCCTAACTCTCACAATTATGTACGTGAAAAACTAAACAATCTACTAAAGCAAGATTGGCAAAGACAAAAATTCTAGATATGGAACCAGGAATACCTCAGTTCAAATCCTGCCTCAGCATATACTAGCCATATGATCCTGGGCAAGTCATTTGACTTTCCTCAGTTAACTATTCTGTAAAATGGGGATAAAATAGTACCTAAAGTGCTAATCACACTGTTATTTTAAGGATCAAGTGAGATAATGTACTGTATATATACAAAAGTTATTTATGAATCTTAAAGTACTATATAAATGCTATTATTATTATTACTACTAAAAAACTAAAGAATGGCAAAATGGATGAAACAAAACCCCATAACAGAATCAAAAGGAAAGGCTAAAATAAACTTTAATATGCATTAGGTGAATAGTAATCACGCTTAAAAAAGCAAAAATTTTAATTTGTAATATTAATAAGGGAATTATATCATGCTTAATATGCTTACAAAAACATACATAATTAACCAATTAATGTGGATGGCATAGAATCTAAATTTATAATGGAATTAAGTAAATTGCAAAAAGACATAGCTAATAATAATAATAACAAGAATTGAATGTTCCTCTGGAAGAGTCAGCCAAATGTAAACAGATAGAATAAAGAGACCTATGCAACTCCACCAAGGCATGTCTGACTAGTCTGTCCAATCCGGGATATCCCAAAGAGTCGTAGAGGTGACTGGGACTATCCCAAAGAGCCGTAGAAGCGGCTGAGGTTGAGTGCACACATAAGGTAGGTGACTTGGGCACCCCCAAGTCCGACAGGCCCGGGCAACTAACAAAATGATTAATTTCGCAAACCTGATTCAAAAGATGGAAAATCACATTAATAAAATAAAAATGAGCAAATGTGCTTTATTAAAGCATTGAGCTCCTTATACTAGGACAGGCCTACACAGCATACAGCTTCTCCTCTCTCTCTCCCCCTCATACACACACACACACACAATATATATATATATATACACATATATATTTAGATGACATAATGCAACACAACTAGAAAATCCAATGGGTTCAACAAAAACATTTAGGCCAAATTCAATGATACAAGATCAAGTAACAAAAATCATTCTCATTCTTAGAAGAAATTTATTTTAAATTCTCACATACAGCAAAAAAATTTAATATTTGGCAGTTGCAACTCAAATACAACAACAAAATTCTATTAATAAAGTAAGATTTAAATAACTGAAAATATTTGATTGTTCATAGTTTGATCTTTTCAGTAGAGTAAAAATAACAACACTTTTAAACTTAATTTATTGATTTATGTAACACTCAAAACTCCATGTATTTGTTTGTGAAACTGCATAAATTCCTCAACAAATTTTAACTGAATAGGAAAATAATAAGGGGGAAAAGTTTGAGGAATGTGAACCTAGCTTTTCTAGAATTTAAAACTTATCACAAACTAGTTACTATTATAATCATCTTAGACAAATTGGGTGGCATTACACCAAAAACTAAATTTAAGTCTACATCTCAGGTCATCTACCACAATAATCTCTAGTTATCTTAAAAGTTAAAAGAAAATAGGTTATAATTGTTTCGCCAGTAGAGGGCCAAATAACCCCAACAAGATTTGCAAACATCAAAGTTTCCCCACCCCCTCCTTCGGACCAGGCTACATAACAACTAAGATTGGAAGATATGAAAAGCCAATGAGTCTAATTCCTTCAGTAAGAAAATATCACTAGACCTCCATATGACCTACAAACGAATTTTCATAAATGTGTTGTCTCCCATGATATAAGCATAATTTCCCTGAGACTGTCCCAATCTCTATTTTTCTACTTTCTATTTTTCTACTATCTCCTATGCTTAACACAGTGCTTGAGCCAGTAAATGCTTAATAAATGCTTTTTCTTTCTCTTTTTTTGGCAGAGTTATTGGCACTGACTTACCCAAGGTCACACTGTTGTCAGGTATCTCAGACAAATCTCAACTCAAGTCCTCCTGACTCCAGAGCCAGTACCCTATCCACTGTGCCACCTGTCCTCAATAAATGCTTTTTCATCCATTCATGCAAACATACAGAGCATTTTCTACTTTCAAAGTGCTTTCCGCACAATAACCTTGTATCTTTAATCCCATTTCCAGTCAGTGCCAGGTTCTGCAATACAAAGAAAAGCAAAAAAAAAAACCAAAAAACCAGTTGCTCCTCTCAAGGAGTTCACATTCTAAAGGGGGAGATAATGTATAAATAATTGGGCATATAAAGGACTTATACAAAGTAGATGAAAGTCTGAAAAAGGAAAGCATTAATAATCAGACTCCCCATTTATTAAGCACCTACTATGTATTCCGTGCCACACGCTGTGCTGAGCACTGGAAGGACAAGGAAATGCCCCCTGCAGAAGGTGGGCTTTGAGTACAATTTTAAACCAAGACAAGGAAACTAAGAGGCAGGGGTGAGGATGCAGAGCATTTAATGGATGCATATGACACAGCAAGTGTCCTGTTTGAAAAGCTGGGGGGAAGGGAGATTTTATTAATCATCTATTATGTGCTGGGTCCTCCAAGCTGTTTACAAATATTTTCTCATTTTTCTTCGCAGGTCAGACTAGTTGTAAGTCAAGAGTGAGTGAGGAGTAAGGTGTGGTTAAGTTAGTAAGAGATTTCAATGCCAAACAAAGGACTTTATATTGGATCCTGTGGGTAAAAGCTAAAGCTCAAAGACAATAACTTGCTAGTATCAAGGGAGATAAAACTTAGACCAAAATAATGGCAACCACCCAAGTTCTTAGGCCTATATTGCAATATTATTCTACCATTCAATGCCAGGACTTATTTAGACACCATTCCCCTTGACGCAGCTTCTCTGAGGAGACTTTCTTCTTCCACCCTCCTACAATAAAAACACCTCCTGCTTGGACTGTTGAAATAGCTTGCTGGTGGTTCTCTCCCTATTCCAATATGCATCCTCCATCCAGCCACCAAAACGATTTTCCTAATGCACAGGCACAACCAAGTCGCTGACCCTTCCTCAATAAGCTCCATACTGCCTCCAGGAGAAAATACAAAACGCTCATTCAGCACCCAGAATTCTTACCTAGTCTCTTCCTACCTTTCCAGTCTTCTTGCACTTTACTCCCTGACTCATACTGTTAGATGAAGTGACACAGGCCTCCTGGCTGTTTCACAAACAAGACATTCCATTTCTCCACTGTGGACATTCTCTCTGGCTGTGTTCCATACCAGGAATGGTCTTGCTCCTCCACTATGACTACTAATCTCCTTGGCTTCCTATAAGTCCCAAATGAAATTCCCACCTTCTCCAGGAAACATTCTCCAAACTCTTAATTCCAGTACTTTCCTTCTCTTAATTATTCCTATTTATCTTGTATATAGGCTGCTTTGTATATATTTATCTGTTGTCTCCCCCATTAGACTGTCAGCTCCTTGAGGGCAGGGACTGTTTTTGTCTCTTTCTGCACCCCAGCCTCCACCCCACATTTAGCACAAGGTTTGGCACACAGGAAATACTTTGATAAATGTTTACCAACTGTACAGTCAAAGACAAACAGTTCAGTTGAAAACTAAACTTTATTTTAGTAGAGGTACACTTCATAGCATAAAATATGGGGCTAAGGGGTGGCTAGGTGGCACAGTGAATAAAGTGCTGGCCCTGGAGTCAGGAGGACCTGGGGTCAAACGCAGCCTCAGACACAACACAAAAACTGACCATGTGACCTTGGGCAAGTCACTTAACCCCAATTGCTCTGCCTTCCTCCCTCCAAAAAGCAAAGGGAAAAAATATATAGGGCTAGATTCAATTTAACCGCCATTGGTGTGGCTATTTACTGAACACTGGAGAACAAACTGATAAGGCAGTCAGTGCTAAAGCTCAAGGGACTGACAGTTTAATATAACAGATAAAAAAGCATCTACAAGTAGAAGAGTCAAAATGAACTAACAGGGCTAATTCTCAGACAATGTACAAAGACAAAAAATCCAGAATGAGAGAAAAAGATATCTGTGGAAAGGACCAGGACAAAACAGTGACACTCATGGAAAACCAAACCATTATACACACAGTACAAAAAACAAAGCTTCACAGAACAGCAGAAAACATCCACAATAGGGAAGACAAAAAACACAGTAACCAAAAGAGAAACAAATTTAATGACAAACTCCATGTATTGGGACAAAACGTACAGCCATATAAACTGTTAACATATTAAACTATGTTTTAACCAACCACAGGTTTCTAGACTACAGTACTGGCTTCTACCTTTGTCTTGGCTTAACCACATGAGGGCAGTGTTTGTAAACCAAAGTACACAGTGACATGGGTTAGCATCAAAACAAAAGATCATTTTGTTAACAGTAGGCATTATCAATCATTGCTAATTAAAGTTCTCAACACTGCCCTGTCTAAGATTAATATATAGAACAGTTTCAAATCCCTTTCTATTACTGCTTACTTTTGAAGGTGTTCAAACTGTCTACTGAAGGCTCTATATTTTCCTTATGTCCAAAATATATTTGGTCAATCCCCACTTCCAGGGTTCTCTACACTTGCCTAATTAGCACCTGCACCTGAATTCTTGTTGCATTTATCAGTTTGCTGGAAGGTACACAAAGGAATAAATTCAGTCTTGGATTTTAACAATTCTGTAAAAGGAATTTAAAAGACTCCTTTAAAAAATCTAGAACCTGAAATTTTTTATGTGATGCTAATCAAGCACAGAATGCTCTGATTAGTTTTTCTAAATGATCATATTAATTTCAGGTATTTCAAAAGTCAATGGAGTATCTGTGTGCTACAGGAAATTTTACCCAGACCAAAAAGAAATGGCAAATTTCAACTCCATGGCACTAAATCCTCATAGAGAAACCTGGGCAATCTAAAATTATCCCTAAACAGGGTGGCTAGGTGGCGCAGTGAATAGAGCACTGGCCCTGGAGTCAGGAGGACCTGAGTTCCAATCTAGCCTCAGACACTTAACACCAAACTAGCCATGTGACCTTAGGCAAGTCACTTAACCTCAAATGCCCTACCTTCCACCTCCAGAAAGCAAAAAATTCAAAAAAAATTTTTTAAGTTTGCACAATGTATCTATATACATTAGTTGGAACTTAACTTACAATGCTGAATGATCTCAATTTTATTTTCACTTTTATTATATTAATCACATATATGATTTGACAACAGATCCTTGATCAATCATGCAACCTTCCCCTAGTAAGAGCACTGTACTTGGAGAGAACTGTACTTGATATAAATTATGATTAAAAGTGGGTACGGTACAGGGCATCTCCTTTGAGGCCCTCATCTTTTATTGTGATGCAACTTTCAAAAACAGTATATACTGTTTCAGGACACAGTGATCTGCTTTGTACATGACAGGATATTTGTACCCAAGCCTTGAGATTTTTAAAGGTCAGGCAGAGTCATAATTAGTAATTCCAGCATCTGAGGCAAATTCTATTAGGAGGAGAGTGTCTAAAGTATTCCTATACTACACATGGGAAGTCTTAAGACATACTGAAGATAAAGGCTATAGGAACTGAGAAGGATGAGGAAAAGATAGAAGGCAAGGATGTGCAAAAAGATAGGGGTGGGAAGGAAAACACACTGAACCAGGCACTAAACTTAATTCATTTGGGAGGAAAGAAAATAGTCAAGAGGTTCACAGAGGACAGCAACAAGGATCTAGAGAACTGTAAGAACTAAACATAAAGATAGATGCTCAAGTCATTCAAGAGGCAGATTCAAAAAGCAAAGGCACAGTCAGAAGTAAGGAATATGCCACTCTAGTGTTTCAAGGGATGTGAAAGAAACAATCCTGGAGATGACAAGACATGGACTATCTTGGGAAATATGGGAAAAAGAAATATAGCATTATAGACTTAAAGAGTTAGAAGTCATCTAGTCCAATCCCCCCATTTTATAGAGGAGGAAGCTAAGGCCCAGAAATAATATAATTTTTCCTTTCCTTTAATTTTGATCTGGTGGGCAAGAAAAACAAATCAAACACTGATTATGAAGAGCCAGCCAACCTGAGTTCAAACAACAGCTCTACTAGAGGGTAGCCTTGCCCAACTTCCCTCCCTTCCTTTTCTGATTTTGTTTCCTTATCTGTAAAATGAGAAGATTGGAATAGAGATTCCCTATCTCCATTATAACACTACATCCTATTTTAAAGGCTTTGCTTATCCTCAAAAGTCACTTCTTATATCCTGGAGACAAAATTTATTAAGTGAAAATACACTTCTAATGCTATAATCATAGGAAAGAATAAGGTGACAGCAATCTAGATTAATGTTCCTAAAATATGCTTTCATCATTTCCTTCTTACTTGGTCAAAAACTACATATCTCGACTTGGCTTTTAGGGTATTCTATAAGCTTATCTCATCCTACCTGCCTCTATACCCAACCGCTAGAATAAAACAGACCTACTTTTTATCAGGCTCTTCCCTACTTTCTCCTCCACCCCAAACCATTCCCCAAAAAACAAAAATCTCATCACAAACTATCATTCCATGTAATGCTATCTGTCCAGCTTAGAATTTTTTATTCCTATTCTTTATCAAGCAAATCAGTAGTAAATCACAAAGTATCAACTGGATCAGTTTCACTTGTTAAACTAGGAGCCTGAAGGCAGGGTCTATGTCTCTATGTCTCATGTTTCTATGTCATCCAAAGAAAGGATAAAACATAACTGGACAAGCAGTCACAGCAAAATACCTGAAAGATCCAGCATAGCTAAAACATACCCCTAATAAATGTTTGTTGAATTGAACAGGACTGCAATATCCAAAATTACCCTGTTAAAACAGTTAAATAACCAAGTACGTACCTACTACGTATACAACACTATGAGAAATGATGTAAGGATTGCCAGGATGAAAAATACACAAAACATTTAACCATAAACTATTCTTTACTGGTAATGAAGTACAAAAATGAGTGTCCAGACAATAAATTGCAGTTTGACAAACTTTCTAAACAAACTCCCAAAAAATGGAGTTTGACAAAGTACAGGACTCAAATGAAGGCACATAGTGAAGTAAAAGAGGGGAAATGATATGGTTTAATACCCATTGATTCCAATTACCTCAGATCAGTGGTTTTCAACCTTCCTTGGGCGTGTCTGCATGTGGGCGGACCCGCCTGGAGACAGAGAGGAATGGTGTCTCAGTTCCTACAAAGACCATCAGAAATATGTGTTTTCCAATGGTCTTAGGCCACCCCTGTGATCCCTCTATGAAAAGGTCGTTTGACTCCCAAAGAGGTCGTGACCCAAAGGTTGAGAACCGCCAGGCTGCAGGATACATAGAAGGCAATTTCTGAGTGTGGGAGGGAAGGAGGATCAGGGACCCAGAAAGGCCTCTTACAGAAGGGAAACTTTAAGCAAAGTCTTGAAGAAAGCCAGAGAGGCTAACAGGGAGAGAGGTGAGGAAGGAAAACTTTCCAGACTGTAGAGGACAGCCAATGGAAAGGAATTCAGGAAAATTCAGGAAAGACCTGAAGTGCCATGTGCCAGGAACAGTTAGCTGGATTATAGATTATGTGGAAGAAAGTGAAGTGTAAGAACAATGAAAAAGGTAGGAAGGCGCCAGGTTGTCAAGTACTTTAAATACCAAGCACTTTCTATCTGACTCTGGAGTTTAAGAGAAAGCCAGGAGAGTTTAATGACTACCTAGGTAATAATCACACTTGTGCTTTAGAAAAATCACTTTGGCAGCTAAATGAAGGCTAGGTTAGAATAGGAAGGGTCTTGAACCAGAGAGATCATTTAGAACTTTTTGGCATTGTGGATCCATCTTCAAAAGTTTTTTAAAGGCATAAAATAACATAGGATTACAATTTCAATTCTGTTGAAATAATGATATAATTTCTTCATCCAAGATCACAAGCCCCCTAAAAATCTACCCACCAAATCCTTTGGGGTCCATGAAATCCAAATTAAGAGCTTCTGAATTAGCTGTTTAATAAGTCCTGAACTAGAAGAGAGTCAATAAATATCTATTAAATGTCTACTACATGCCAAGCACTGTGCTAAACACTGGCAATACACAGAAAGAGGAGTCTAATCTCAAGGAGCTCACAGTCTAGTTGTAAACAAACTCATACAAACAATGATTAGAATGAGATTTTTTTTAAGGTATGATCAAATAAAGAATCACAACGATCACTCTTGATTCTGGATAAAAAGAAATATGCCTGCTCTTCTCTCTGTAGAAGTAGAAGATTAAGAGGGTAGAGAACCTTACAAACTTTGAGAAAGCGGCTGCTGATTAACTATTTTTATTACAAGGAAAAGGTTTAATTCTAATGGTGAGAATCTGGAAATGACAAGTAAAAGAAAAAGGCATGAGTAAAACTTTTTTCAAAATAAATAAAAATTACACACACTCCAAAGAGACTTATTCCAAAATATCCGTAATTCCCCTTAACAAGCTGAAACATACCTGCCCACCCATGAATTTATCAACACTTTTAGAATCTATTTCTATCCCTTCCCCTAGCTTTTGTACTTACTTTTCCTGATTGTAGGTAATAGAGAGAAGTGTCCTTATGGAATTTTAAGCTTCTGGAAGCTAAGAAATTTATCTTATTCATCTCCGTATGCCAGTAGCCAGCCTGCCCTCGAAGAGTTCTCAAATCTCCTTACCCAAAACCCAGAACTTTTGGAAAGCATTCTGTATACAGTGGCTCTAAATGCAATTTTTGTTTAATTTTTACAAAATACTTGATACTTTTTCTTGTTTCATATTGTACAAACTTTTTAATAGGTCATTACTCTCCTTGGCTCCAAATAGAATTAAGAATCTAAACAACCAGGGGAGGAGGGGCAGCTAGGTGGCGCAGTGAATAGAGCAAAGGCCCTAGAGTCAGGAGGACCTGAGTTCAAATCCGGCCGGCCTCAGCCACTTAACACAAAAACTAGCCGTGTGACCTTGGGCAAGTCACTTAACCCCAACTGCCCTCCAAAAAAAAAAAAAGAATCTAAACAACAGTAATGAGCATAAAATTCTAATCTATGAAAAAAAATTCCTTTCTTCCCTCAATAAGTGATTGTTAAGCATGACCTTTAAGTTTCGGAAATTTGATTTTATATTCTAAGAAAAATCACAAGAAACTTCCACTGAAGTTTAGATACATTTATTCTAATTATTTTATAAATATGTCCCATTTTCAGAAATCCTGGATTTTCCTAAAAAGATAAGTATTTACTTTCAAATTAATTTTCTCTTAAATTATATAGTTTTCATCCTTTTATTCTTTCAAGTGTATTTAATATGAAACCTGATTGAGATACTTCAGAAACACAGAATATCCCTGGATCATTAAAGAAAAAAATACATTTTCATTCACTGGGAGTTAGCCCTAACTTTTTTTAATAATGAAATTGAAATTGTTCATTGGGAAATGCTGCTTCTGTTGTTCAGTCATTTCAGCTGTGTCTGATACTTTCATGACTCACATTTGGGGTTTTCTTAGCAGAGATGCTGGAGTGGTCTGCCATATCCTTCTCCAGTTCATTTTACAGGTGAGGAAACTGAGGCAAGCAGGGTTAAAGTGACCTGCCCAGGTTCACACAGCTAGTAAGTGTGAGGCTAGATCTGAACTCAGGCGGCCCCCATTGTTTTGCCACCCGTACGTTAAAAACAGATTTTGTTTTTTACAGGGGGCTTCAGACCTCTCAAAAGTAGGCCTGACTACGCATTTGATTTGTAATAGAAGTAGCACTAGTCACTTAATTTTAAGAAAGTTGGACTAGGTCAATTATTTCTTATTATGATTTTGAAAGGGACACAAATAAGGCTAAAAAACCTTCAAGTATAAAAGGGAATTGAAACAAATATTACATCTAACATTCAGAATTGCAAAATATTAGAACAGCAAGACACTTAGTCATATACTATAGTCCCTCTCTAAGCAGGAATCCCCACCTATAATAGCCCCAAAAAATACTCTTTTAGACTCAGATCATCAACACATGATTCACAAGCATCCTATTTACACAGACCTAAGTGTGTTTTGAAACCAGAAGAGTTCTTCATGAAATCTCTAGAGAGTAGAACTTCATAACAGTTAAGTTAAACCTTGTCAACCATATTTTTTATACATGTGCCTCACTATTATTAATAATTAAATTTTCATTAAACTTACCTCTCCCCATGTTTGCTGTGTGTATTTGTGGGAAGGAGTGATAAGGTTCTTAATTAACTGTCTTTACCAAGTTATCTGAAAGTAGTAAGTAGCTGCCCTCTGGGGACCCAACCTGCCAATTTAAGCAGAAGTTGGGGAATGCTGCTCTCCTGCTGCTGTTTCTAATTTTTCTTTGTTTTGATTGTTGCTTTGGTTTTTTTTTTTAAAGAAGCTGTGACAATTTACTTTTTGTCCTATGCAGTCTTCATTTTTGATTTCTTGAAATACAGCTCTAAAAAGACAAGTTTTTTTAAAAAGGAGCACTGTGTTTAAATAGAGCTACTTAACTACCCTTTAAAACCAAATCACTCTGGCTTTCAGTGAATGGTCAATAATAGCCACAACCCAAGTCTTGGTGGCTCATAGCTTAGGTTTTGATGGCTTGTATTTATAGAGGTAGGGAACCTGAGACCATTTTAGGTCCTCAAGTATGGCCCTCTGACTGAATCCAAATTTCACAGAACAAATCCCCTTAATGAAAGGATTTGTTCTGTAAAACTTAGACTCAGTCAAAGGCCACCAGAGGACCTAAAGGGCAACATGTGATCTTAAGGTCCCAGGTTCCCTACCCTTGACTTACAATGAGTATAAATAGCAACAACTGTTTTCTGTTCCAGCCAGAAACTCTGTGGTTTTTACTCTTCCAGATATCTTTATGATGGTAAACGAAGCCATTTTTTGTCTCAGTTCTTACCTAACCCTAAGTCACTGAATGGGCACGGTTTCAGACAAAGAAACATGGGCCATCGCCAGGCCTCTACACCTCTGTCTTGCCACTGGACTTCAATGACTCAGAGAATGAGGCTGATCACTGTGCCCAACTTTGCCTCACTTAAATCCAATTCATGAACAAGTCAAGACCTTGTGGTGTCACTGGTCTTCTTCATGAATAAAGGCTCAACAACAAGAAGAGAGGGAGGAAAGATAAAGAGAAACATTAGTAAGAAGCAAAGCAGGGTTATAAGGGGGGAAAAAGAGAAAGATAAGCGTAAGAAAATATGATAGGGAAATAAAATACAGTCAGCAATCATAATTGTGAATGTGAATGAGATGGACTCATCCATAAAAGAGAAGAGGATAGCAAAATAGATAAGAAACGAGAATGCAATGTTGTCTACAAAAAACACACTAGAATCAAAAGATAGTGGTAAAATAAAGATACTATGTAGTTAAAATAAAGGGCTAGAGAAGAACCTATTACACTTCCACTCAAGTTAAAAGAGCAAAGGCAGCAATCATAATCTCAGACAAAACAAAAACAAAAATAGATCTAATTTTTTTTAAAAAAAGGAAAACTACATTTTGCTAAAAGATACCACAGACCAGTTGTGTCAAATTCAAAAAGAAATGGGGGCTACTAAACTTTAATTAGGGATCCCTGTGGGCTGCCTATTGACTTAGAAAACCAGATATTAAGCAAGACATATCTATGTTCTGTTCTATTTTTGCTTTTGTTACTCACAATTACATTTTAATCTGGTCCAGGTCACATCTGGGAGTGTTACAGGCTGAGTGTGTCTGATCATCTGCCACAGACAATGAATTAGCAATATTAAACATATATGCACCAAATGCCATAGCATGCACCTAAATTCTTAAAGGAAAAGTTAAATGAGTTTATACGAAGAAACAGATGGTAAAACTGTAATAGTAAGGGAACCTTATTTACCCTCTGTAAGACCCAGGGAAATCAAACCAAAAAATAAACAGGAAAGAAGCTAAAGAACTAAATAGAATTTTAGAAAATTCTGAGAGACCTCTGGATAATAATGAATGAAAATAGAAAGGAGTATAACTATTTCTCAGATGCACACAGAACCTGCACAAACACTGACCATGTATTAGAGGCATAAAAAGTCACAGAAAAGAAGAACTATTATATGCTGCTTTTACTGACCATAATGGAATAAAATCATATTCAATAAAGGACCTTTAAAACAAAGATTAAAATTGGAAGTTAAATAACCTAATCCTAACGAATGGGTGGTGGGTTAAAGAATTATAGATACAATCAGTAATTTTGGGGAGAGGAGGGGGAAGGTAGGGCAACTTGGGTTAAGTGACTTGCCCAAGGTCACATGGCTAGTTTTGTGTTAAGTGTCTGAGGCTGGATTTTAACTCAGGTCCTCCTGACTCCAGGGGCAGTGCTCTATTCACTGTGCCACCTAGCCACCCCAATCAATAATTTCTTTAAAGATAATGATAACACTGAGACAACATATCAAAATCCATGAGTTATAGTCAAAATTAGTTAGTTAGGGGAAAATGTATATCTCTTAACTCTTTTATCAATACAAGAAAGAGCAGATCAATAAATTGTAACCCAAAAAACCCTAGAAAAATCAAATTAGAAACCCCTAATTAAGCACTAAAATAGAAATTCTGGAAATCAAAGCAGAGATGAACAAAACTGAAAGAAAAGTCATTGAATAAAGATTTTTTTTTAAGTCACTAAAATAGGCAAACCATTAGCTAATTTGATTAAGAAAAATAAAGAAAATTAAATTACTGGGATCAAAAATGATAAATGCTGAAGAGGATGTGGGGAAAACAGGTATACTAATACACAACCAGACCTATAAACCAGTTAGTCCAACCGCTCTGTAAAGGAATTTGGAACTATACCCAAAAAGCTATTAAAATGCACATATCCTTTAACCAAGCTATATCAATAATAGTTCTACATACCGAAGAAATCAAAGAAAAATGAAAAAATGCATATGTGCAAAATATTTTTGGCAGCTCTTTTTTCTGGTGGCAAAGAATAGGAAATGGAGGGAATATTCATTCATTGGGGAATAGCTAAATCAGTTATGATATATGAATGTACTGGAATACTGCTGTAAGAAATAATGTCAGGGATGAGTTCAGAAAAAACTAGAAATTCTTGTATGAACTTGAGTGGGGTACACTCTCTGCACCGTCTGTGAAGACTCCACAGAATGAGAAGAGAAAAAAACTATCTAGAAACCAGAGATAGACTTTTGTAAGACTGGACAGACTTGAGTCCTGGGTTTACACATCCTAGGACCCTTCCCTTGTCATCAGCATTAGGCCCTTTCAGGAGTTTTAGACCTCCACCTTTGTATGCCACACCCTTAAGCATCTGGCCCTTTTTCAGGAGGTTTTGACCTCCACCCTTGCTTGCCATGGATGATACCCTGGCTTCCCGTCCCACCTCCCTGCCAATAGGAGATAGGGGCAGGCTTCTTTGTTATCCACCATTGGGTAAGTTTTCACACCAAGACTGAGAGACCACCTCCTAGCCAACGGGAGAAGGAACAGCCAGGGGGAGAGGATTTGACCGCTTTAGGGTATAAATTCTTGTTCCTTAGGGTATAAATTCTTGTTCTGTCTTTTGTAACATGCCTCCTCTCCTTGATTCCCACCATGGAGAGGACTGCCCTCTTCCTGAGGGAGAAGAGAATAAAACTTTTTGTTCCTTCCTCAAGATGCCTCTGACTTTTGATTTTTCTTAGGTAGGGGATTTTTGGGGTCCCCATACCCCACACAAATTGATGCAAAATGAAGTGAGCAGAAACAGAACAATTTATATATTAACAGCATGATTCTAAAGTTAATCAACTTTGAAAGACTTAATAACTCTGATCAAAATGACCAACCACTATTCTTCCACCACCAGAAAGAGCAAATGAACCCAAGCATAAAAACTGAAGCATATTTTTTCCTCTATCTTTTTTAATTTTTTAGACATGACTAAAGCAGGAATCTGTTTTGAATAACTACACATATTTGTGGTAGGTTTCATTTTTCTTTCTCAATGGGCAGAGAAGGAGGGAGACAGAGAATCTGGAATTGAAAATAATTTTTTTTTTTAAAAAAAAGAGCCTCTTCTGGGGCAGCTAGGTGGCACAGTGAATAGAGCACCAGCCCTGGAGTCAGGAGTTCAAGCCCTCCTCAGACACTTAACACTTACTAGCCATGTGACCCTGGGCAAGTCACTTAACCCAGTTGCCCTGCCTTCTCCCCTCCAAAAAGCAAAACAAACAAAAAAAAAGAAACTCTTCAGTTCTTGATTGCTATTATATTGCCCCACACATAAGGAACTAAGACATTAAGAGTCCAAATGTGTGGTACCATTGTAATTACAAATAAGAACAGATCATTATAGAAGCTGATAAGAACATATAGATGCTAAGAAGATCACTCAGTGAGAAAATAAAAAGTGAAAGAAACTTCAGGGGTGAGGAGTAAAGCAGGGTATTAGTGAGTATAAACAGACAAATGAGTCAGATAGGAGAACTAGACTAGAGAAGTTACAAAAGGATCAATACAGAGGTGCTAACAGGTCCAATATCCTCATTTTGGCCCATGACAGTTAAATGATATGCCCAAGTTCACAAATGTAAAAGTCAGGATTTGGAACCAAATCAAACACTACTTACACCATACCATGCCTGTTCAAGATATTTTATAAGTGAATTTTACTCTAAATTGGTATTATTCTTGGCTGCCATGTCACTCTGCTTGGAAAGGAAATCAAGCATGTGCTAAGTAAGGTGGTTTCAGGGCTGTTTTGGTCTCATTAGATGGACAAGCCAGTCCAGGAAAGGACAGGATATAGGATGAGATAGGAAAGGAAAGAATGTATCAGTGGTTTTACTTCTGACCAATTGCCATTTTTCAGACTGAAATGATTCTCACAAGTAATTAAGAAAATAAGTGATATACTGCACACAGAGAAAATAAGTAGAATGCCAACAAGGAAGAACTCAAAATTCAACTCAATCATAAAAATCACCACCAGACTCTGACCATCAACAAGAGAAGCCAGGCTTATGATTTATATTTTAAACATGAACCTCAGTCTTAGAATTAGTTTCCCAACAAAATTATACATTCTTCCTGAAGGAAAAACGTCATATAAAAAATACAAAATATTTTTAGAACACCTTTCTGGCTTGTAGATACATTCAAGATGTACTAGAAAAATGTAAAGATGGGTGTGAAAAGTTTCAAGAGAACCTAAGTTTCCATATAGTCTCCTCAAAGAGAAAAATAATGATCAAAGATTTTTAGAAATCTACACAACACAATTTTTAAATTATCAAAAGAAAGAAGCCTACAGAAAGTTTTAAATAAGTAAATATTATAGAATTGAAACAATAAAAGTACCAGAAGAAATACACTTGGGGGAGAAAAAAGGATATTTGCCAAAGACTGTGAAGGCAGTTTTTATTTTTTATTTTATTTTTTTTGTGTGTGTTTTTGTAGGGCAGTTGGGGTTAAGTGACTTGCCCAGGGTCACACGGCTAGCTTTTTGTGTTAAGTGTCTGAGGCCGGATTTGAACTCAGGTACTCCTGACTCCAGGGCCGGTGCTCTATTCACTGCGCCACCTAGCCACCCCTGTGAAGGCAGTTTTTAAATGAATAAATATAATTTATCAATAGCTATATGAAAGTATGCCCCTAAATCACTAATAATAAAAGACACACAAATGAATAGCAAATGTAGAAATAGCAAATATCGGAATACTTATGTGAAAATAGGCATAACTGATATACTGTTGAAGAGGTGAATTCAATTATTCTATAAAAGAATATGAAATTATACCTTTAAAAAATTCAATAAACTGTACATAACCTTTTATACAGCAACATGAACAGAGGGAAAATTCACATGTGCACAAATATTGGTGGTAGCTCTTTTTCTAATACTAAAGAACTGTAAGAAAAATGGGCAAATAAATGAAGAGTTGAAAAAAATTATAGCATACGAACATGATAGAATATTATTGAACCATAATAAGTAACAAATATTTAGAATTCAAGACTTATATGAAATTAGGTCAAGATAAGTAAACAGAATTTTTAAAAATATACATTGTAACCACAACAATGTAGAGAAAAGCAACACTGAAAGGTATCAGCACTATGAAATATTTCTGGACATGGCCGATCTATTGATTTGTCTGGTTAACTTGTGTGTGCGTGTGCATGTGCACTTGCATGTGCATGTGCACATATGGGAAAGTCACTGGCGAGTGACTAGAATGCAAAATAGAAAAAAGCATCAAGAAAAAACTAACAAACAAAAAACAACATGATATACTGGAGGAAACTGAAATTAGATAATTGATGTTTTTTATAGAATTAACACTGGCACAAAAAGCATGAGAAAACAGAAGATCATGTAGCAGTTTTAAAAAATCATAAGGGAGAGCCTGAAGCTAAAATTTTAAGATGATGGAAAAAAAGATCAAAAGGAAAAATGGGGAAAAAAAAATTAATACAGAGAACAGTAACTTGAAAATATCAAAGGAAGTAACCAGCAATAGGTTTATTATAACTAAAGAGAAAACTGCTAACAGCAATGAAGAGTGGAAAAATAAGATGGAGGGGAGAACCAAAAAAAAAAAACTCCTCAACAGTTAAAATCATGCTAGTATATGTGACAGAACTAGGAGAAAAGTTTAAATGTAGCAGTTTCGGTATCATTACACAGAAAATTTAGATGGAAGAAATCTGAGAATTATATTATAAGAAATAATGCAAGAATGCTTTCCAGAATTATCAAAAATAACAGCTTATACAGAAAGAATCCACTGGCCCTAACAAGGTAAATTAAGTTCCAAATTCAACTCTTCTAGACACCTTTCTGTCAAACTTCAATGCATTACAACGTCAAGGAAAAGTCTCCTACGAACTACGAAAACACCAAGTATCATATAAGATAGTGATCAAGAGTCTCAGCAAAATTTTTTAGAAATACCAAGAATGAGAAAAACTGAAATGTGACATAAAAAATACAAGTTAAAAATTTTCTAGAACTGAACTAAGTAGGCTGTTTGAAGAGATGGATATACAGATATTAATTATGCATAAGGGCTTTTAGAAGAATTCAAAAGAAAAAACAGATACTTTAAAGTAACCCTTGAAAAGAAACCAGGACTTCAAGTTGTTATACTGTTGTGATTAGTCACGTCCGACTCTTCATGATCCAATTTTGGGTTTTCTTGCCAAAGATACATAGATTGGATTGCTATTTCCTTCTTCAGCTCACTTTAAAGATGAGGAAACTGAGGCAAACAGGGTTAAGTGACTTGCCCAGGGTCACACAGCTAGTAAGTGTCTAAGACCAAATAAGAACTCAGGAAGATGATTTCAAGCCCGGCACTCTAACCACTGTACCACCTAGCTGCTCAGGATTTCAAGACCCTAAATAAAAAACAAAAATTATTCAAAATAATTCAAACAAACAAAAAAGAAACAATGAAAAACAACCCATCAGTTGTAAACTAAATTTAAAATACTTAAGAAAAGTGATTATATGAAGGGCATGGGAGAGGATGATATAATTAAAAAGCAAAGCAGGATAGTAAATTTGAAAACATAAGAGAATTTACAGAAATATCTAAGTTTTTAAAAATTAGAAATCTAAATAATAGGGGGTGGGAAGTGCCTATCTTGGGCTGTTCTCTCTTCTCCCACATCATCAACTCTCATACATTCATTTCTCAGATCTATTTATCCAGCCAGATCTATTTATCTAGCTCTAAGTTCTCTTTTGATCTCATCTCACATCTCAGCACCCTACTGAGCATCTCAAACTGGATATGGATATCCTTTATAAGCATTAAACTTCTCCCTAAATTCTCCCTTCATGCTGAATTCCCTATTACTGGCACTATCCTTTTCCAGACACCCAAGTTCACAAACTAGGTATTCTTCAACCCTTCACTTTCACTCCTCATATCAAACCAAATGCCAAGTCCTGTCAATTTTCTCTTTACAACATATATGCTCCCTTCTCTCCTGTGATACTGAGAGCTTCTACAGGACGCCTTCCTCAAACCTTTTAAATTCCCTGCCTCCCCTCTGTTAATTATTTCCTGTTTACCTTGTATACAGCTTGGTTGTATAATATTTGTTTGCATGCTGTCTCCTCCATTAGACTGTAAGCGCCGGAAGGCAGGTACTATTTTTCCTTTTCTGGGGGGATCCCCAGTGCTTAGCAGTGCCTGGCAAATAATAGGCACTTGATATGTTTATTAAATGATTAACCTGTCCTTTGCCAATGCTATTTTATCAGAGGAACCCTAAAAAAGTACTACTATCAGTTCTCAAAAATTAAAGTAAGAAGAAAAGGATGCCAATGGAATGTAGAAAAGACTAATATTGTTTGGAAAGGTTCTTTAAAAAGAACAGAACAAGGTACAAGCCTCTAAAGAGTTTACATTGAAATAATCCATAAGAACAGCCCTGAACCAGTTCTCATCATGTGATTCCCTATAGTTATTCTTTCCACACATTTAGAAAAATAATAAGGTATATGAAAAGAAAAATTAACTTTGCAGTATGATATGTATATGGACCAAATTACTGGTGAGTTTTTTGTTTTTTTAAAGATGGAAGAGCTATACTTACCTGTTTATATTTCAGAGTTAGGAGGCAAAGCAGATAGAGCTTGGGCCCTGAAGTCAGAGTAGAACCTGAGTTCAAACCCAACTGCAGACAATTACTAGCTGTGTGTCCCTGGGCAAGTCACTTAATCCTGTTTGGCCCATCTGTAAAATGAGCTGGAGAAGGAAATGGCCAAACACTCTAGTATCTCTGCTAAGAAAAGCCCAAACAGGGTAACAAAGAGTTGGACACAACTGAACAATAACAACAACAAA
The DNA here is from genome assembly GCA_028646575.1 of Pseudocheirus occidentalis. Taxonomy (NCBI): domain Eukaryota; kingdom Metazoa; phylum Chordata; class Mammalia; order Diprotodontia; family Pseudocheiridae; genus Pseudocheirus; species Pseudocheirus occidentalis. The sequence goes on along the minus strand of CM053595.1, from coordinate 146,514,076 downwards.
ATTTTTTGTTTTTCATAAGAGAGAGCAGGAGGAAACAAGGAGGAAAAAAGGCTGTTAAACTTGGCCATACACTTAAAAACAGTGGCAGATGGAACTGGGTTATTAGGGTATGAAAGATCTTTGAACTCAAAAAAGTAAAGAGGCACCAGGACCAGAAAGATCCAAAAGGTCCAAAATTAAGGTTCAGTGATCAAGCTTTAAAAATTAGCAAAAGATAAAGTCCCAGGACCAACAAAGTAAAGACTATTTGCATCAGCTGTTGGAATGCCCAGAAAATGAGGTAGTATGAGGTATTCAGTAAAACCTGACGACCATGGGCCTTAGTTGTCTCATTATGAACCTGTAATGTCAATAAACAGTACACTCTTTTTAAGAATAGACAATGTGATCAAGAAAAAAAAAAAAGGAACTTCTAAAAGTTTTAAGTTTTTTCTCATCTCTGAAAAATTACAAAACAACATTACAGATGCCACACATCTGCAGTTTTCATACAAATTAATTCATCTAGAAAAAATTACAGATCTCCTGCAATAACTATGATGTGAAAACAAAAGGCATCAATAAAAATTATTTCAAAAGACATTTTTTAAGGAATTCAAAACACCACTAAGGGGAGGGGTGCGGGAAGCATTCATCTCAGTAGGGGGACAGGGACAGGGTAGAGAACAAAACAAGGTGGGGGGGGGTGCAGGATAGGAAGGAGGGACATACAATTAGCCTCTCACAATTTGCCCACCATGG
>CM053595.1:146494176-146512835 GCA_028646575.1 Pseudocheirus occidentalis | reverse complement strand
TATGACCAGAAAAAGAACTTGGAAAGCATCCTTCAAGAAATCCTCAAAGAAAATTGCCCTGATGTTTTAGAATCAGAGGGCAAAATAGAACTTGAAAGAATTCACCCATCACCTCTTCAAAAAGATCCTCAAAAGAAAATTCCTAGAAATGTTATTGCCAAGTTCCAGAATACCCAGTTAAAGGAGAAAATATTACAGGCTTCCAAGAGAAAACCATTTGAAAACTGTGGAAGCACTATCAGGATAACCCAAGATCTGACAGCTTCTACACTGAGGAATCGAAGGCCCTGGAATATGATATTTTGAAGATTAAGGGAGCTGGGATTAAAACTCTGAAGCAGCCCAGTGGGGGCAGCCACTGCTTACAGCAGTTCCTGCCCTTCCCCCACTGCTTCCTTGCCCTGGGGGTAGATTGTCCAAACTGCTTTTCCTCCCCCAAATTTAGCTTGAAAGCTTCACTCACTTTCACTGACTTCTAATCCTGGCTCAGTTGATGTGAAGATTGCTCAAGGTGCTTTAGATCTTCTCTGAAGTAGACTCAAACTGTGGCTTTCGGAAGCTAGGCAACTCCTGACCACCCTGGAGCCTGGCCACATGAAGGTTTCAGGCTGGGCTGGGCTTGTTTCGGCTCCTGGCAGACCTGCGGGATGAACCCCACCTGCTGAGCTGCCTTTTTCTAATCCCCGTTTTTCACACCTTGGTAGATGTGGAGTTGCTGGAGGCTGTAGATCTTCTGTCTTGTAGACTGGGTGCAGGGAGGCGAGGCAAGGCTCCTTCCTACCTGGCCATGGTTTCAGTTTCAGGCTGGGCTGGCCTCGGCTCGTGTCCTGCCACGATGGTCCCCTGCTGCTGAGCTGCCTTCTGCAAGGGATGTGTTTTCTGTATTTTTGTGAGTTTGAGAGACCTAGAATTTCTCCAGAGTCATATTTAATGGGTGATTAGGATGGCTGTGTGGGAGCTGTGGGATTTTTGCTGCTTCTACGCCACCTTCTTGGCTCCTGGATCATTGTCTTGATCAGAGTAGCTAAGTCTTTCACATTTGATTAACCTTATGTAATATTGCTTTTATTGCATACAAAATTCTGGTTCTGTTTACTTCATTTTGCATGAGTTCCTCTAAATTTTCCCAGGTTTTTCTGAAACTATTCTGCTTGTCATTTTTTATACCACCATAGAATTCTATCCTAATCATATCTCTTTGAGTGTGTGTGTGTGTGTGTGTGTGTGTGCGCGCGCGCGCATGCATTACACACCACAGCTCGTTCAGCCATTCCCTAATTGATGGGTATCCCCTCAATGTCCATTTCTTTGCCAACACAAAAAGAGGTACTATAAATACTTTAAAAACAAAAAAACAAACTCAAAACCAAATAGGTCCTTTCCTCTTTTCTTTGATTTTTTTGTTGGATACAAACTTAGTGGCGGTAAGTCAAAGGATGTGCCTTTTGTGTGTAGTTTCACATTGTTCTTAATATTGGTTGCAATTGGTTACACTTCACCAACAGTCCCCTCCAACATTTGTCATATTCCTTTTCTGTCCTGTTAGCCAATCTGATAGGAATGAAATGGTATAGATGACTCTTTACTACAGCAATCCAGTTATGAAACTGTAGACCTTCTCTACCTCACCCCCACCCCAAGAAGTCACACTCCAGTTCTATTCTTGACACAATGCCTGCTGTTAGATGTTCTCTTGAATACTGTTTCTACCACATGGTGTTCTTTGAACAGCCATATTGTTGTAGCATGTTTGCCAGTGAGCCATGTTTTTTCTACATTCTTGAGTAATTGAAATCAGATGCCTTTATAAATTTGCCTTTAGAGCATTTGATATAAAGTGTCTTTTTGTATCACCATAGAGAAATGGTTTTAGGCATTCTTGCATTTTAATGTCCATTAGGTGTCCTGAAAATCCTGTGGTTTTTTTGGTGAAGGCTATGAACTCTTTCTCAGAAATTTCCTAGAATAATGTTTCTAAATACATGGAATTACAAAAGAAATCAATTATATTTGACAGTTATAAAAATATTTTGTATAAAAAGGGTCATGGGCCCTAGGTTAAGAATTCCTGCATTTGACCTATCTTTCTAGTTTTACTACATATTACCTTCCCACAGAATTGCCTTTCTTTCTTCTCCTCATATGTGGTATTCCATCTTCCATTTCTGTCCCTTTGCACTGATCATTCTCATCACTATGAATGCGTATTATTTCCTCCCTTTTGCCTCATAGAACGTGTTTTTTCCAAACTTACCTTAGGTACTGCCTCATGCTTTATGAGGTTATTCTAAGTCCTATCAACTGCTAGTGACCTCCCTCTCTAACAACCTTATTTATGTTTAATTACCTTGTATTTAGTTTGTATTTTCTCTGTATGTTTATATTATACATGTGTCATCTCCACAATTGAAAAGAAATTCCTAAGAATAGAGACTTTTTTTTCCTTCTTATCCTTATTACCTAGCATAGTGTCTGGCATATAGCAGATACTTAATGCATACTGGTTGGCTGATATATTGATATGACTATTCCAGTGAAACTGCTACTGTCTCCCTATGGAATCTCTTCCCCTGAGATTATATTTTGGGATCCTTATATATGCATTGATTCTCTTAACTTGGTGCATGTAGCACACGATACAGATCAAACTTTCCAGTATGGATGATAGTGGTGGTGACAAGGTCTCAGGTGCATTTAGTGCTTTAAGATTTTAGTGGTTCACAGAACCTGTGTTTTGAGATTGGATTTCAAAATAGGTGAATACCACGTAATAGTATATGCTTATTTGATCCTGACGTTACTTTCATGACTGTTACCTGCCAACTGTCCAAAATACAAAGTGTTTTTACCAACTGAATAATGGAATAATGATTTTTTTCTTAGAGGGTTGTTTATGAGCTATGATGGCTACCAAAAAAAGTTATTTTTGTCTTTCTGTGGTGCATCTTTTAGAAGAAAGACTAGTGCATTTATTCCATATATATTATCTAGATAAAACTTTAAAGTTTTGGTACTGCTAACCAGACAAAAACAAAATAAAATAGAGAAATAATGACCTCTAAAAGTTATAGGATCATAGCTTCAGAAGTAGAAAGGACCTGGAGATCTGGTCCATCACTCTTAATTTTACAAATGCTAAATCTGGGACCCAGAGAGGTTAAGTTGTTTTCTCAAGGTTACCCCCCAGGCAGCAACAAGTAGCTGTTTGAATTTAAACCCAGTTTCTCTCTTGCCAGATTGAGCACTCTATCATACCATGCTAACAAATCTGTGTCCTTTATATGACCCAGACATGTAATTATCATACAGAATCTACTCATCAAAACTTTCCTATCAAAGTATCAAAGATTGCTAATGTTTTTATCTCCTGTAAAATCATTTAAAAAAAAAACTGATACTGTTTTTAGACATGCCTTTCAATTCCAAATATATTCTTCTGTAACTCTCCTATCCACCAATCTAACCCATGTAACAGAATAAAAGAGGAGAAAAAATTCAGCAAAGTTTTGAAATGAGCCACATTTGACAATATTGTACTGTGCTCATAGTTCCTAACTCTGGAAGGAAGATGCATGTTCTGATCTTTTTTGGGGCCAAGCTTGATCATTATACTTACATAGCATTTTGTTTCATTTCTAAATTAATTGTTAATATGTGAATCAATTGTTGAAGATCATGTAGAACCCATTTTATATTTACTTCAGTTTATTTTTTAAAAATCATGTGCCCTGTACTGCACTTTAGGGTGTGTGTGTGTGTGTGTGTGTGTGTGTGTGTGTGTCTGTGTATGTCTGTGTATGTTACATGTTTAAATTCTCTATCTTCAACCACTCTGCTATTGTTGTTTTTTTCCTTCATCCCGGAAGGGGACTAATGACATCAGCTGGGTGATGTCTTGACTTCCAAGTGAATTGGATTTAAGTAAGGCAAGCATCAGTCTCACTCTTTACTGAGTCATTTGAGTCCAGTGGCAAGACATAGGTCAGGATGACTGGTGATGACCCTCTGCAGAAGGAAGGACTTCTTTACTTAGAACTTTTCTAGTGATGAAGGTTATATTCTTTCCAGCAATTTTTTTCTTTCTTTATTTCTTCCAGCAATATTTTCTTCCACTCCGTACTGGTAGTTTATTGTCATAATACATTGATATATGATATATTACTTGTACAAATCATGATATAGATAAAGGATATTAATAAATTCAGTTATTCTAGCCTCTTCTGAATTTACAGAATTAACTAGCTCCTACATAGCATAACCTTTTCTTTCTTTGAGGCTTTGCTTTGTAGCTTTTTTCATTGTTATCTTCTGGATTTATGTCTTGGTCTTACCTGCCTCCATATTAACTTTTTATTAAGGAGGACTCTGGCAAGAATCTTGCCAGCAATGACTAAGAGAGAGACCCTGCCATGATTGTCACAGGGCGATCTATTTGCTTTATCTTTATAGAGATGGACCATGGAGGCATTCTTGAACTCCTGGCTGGGGGATAACTTCCTTTTGCCATATAACCTGAAAAATATCAGTCAGCTTTTGTGTGAGCAGTGGACCCCCTACTGTGTAAGTCTCAGGTGGAATAGAATCATCAATAGGTGCTTTCTCACATGAAAGAAACCTAATGGTATACTTCATCTGGAAGATGGTCATCTACTCAAGAGCCAGTGTGGCTTCAGAAAGGGCCGAGGAACAGTCCATATGATGTTTGCTGCCAGGAGAGATGCCAGGAGCAGAACAGAGAAGTTAGTTGTGAGGACTTAAGGAAAATTATGTCAAAATTTGGTTGCCTGGAGAAGTTCATCAGCTTTGTACATCAGTGTCATGATGCATACTTGCCCAGGTTCTAGATAATGGACAGTGCTTTCATGCCTTCCCAGTCATCAAAGAAGTGAAACAAGACTGTGTGCTTATCTCGTGCTTTTCATTAGCATTATATTTTCAACCATGTTGTCAAATGCTTTCAATGAGAATGTGCATGGCATCAACATCAGTGCAACCTCTGAAGCTGAGATGAAACAAAGTATGGATCAGTTCTCTGCTGCTTGTGCTAATTTTGGCCTAACACCAAGAAAACACAGGTGCTCCATCAGCCACTACCACACCATCCATATATAGAACGAGTGGTTACAGCAAATGGAGAAGTTTTGAATGCTGTGGATAATTTCACTTTCCAGGCATGTACACATTGATAGTGAGATTGACACACACACATTGCCAGAGCTAGCTCAGTGTTCGGGAGACTCCAAAGGAGAATGTAGGAGAAAAGTAGTATTAGATTGACTACCAAACTGAAGGTCTATAGTTGCCGTTTTGCTGACCTCATTATTGTATACCTGTGAAACCTGGACAGTCTACCAGTGCCATGCCAGGACATGGAATTGCTTCCATTTGAATTGTCTTAGGAAGATTCTGAAGATAACTTAGCAGAATAAGGTACCAGACACTGAGGGCTTTAACCAATCTAAACTGCCAAGCGTTCAAACTCTGCTTCAGAGAGCACAACTCTGATGTGCTTACCACATTGTTTGAATGCAAAATGTATGTTTGCCAAAAAGACTGTTTTATGGAGAACTCACAGGGCAAGCGGTAATTAACATGGTGGTCAGAAGAAGCAGTACAGGGACACTCTTAAGGTCTCAATAACTTTTGAATTGATTGTGTAACATAGGAGACACTGGCACAGGACTGCTCAGCCTGGCATGCCCACATCAAAGAAGGACCTGTGCTCTATGAGCAAAGTAGAATTGAAGCAGCTCAAAGGAAATATGAGATGCACAAATTTGGAGATTCCACCCCAAGTTCACATGGACTGTTTGTGTCCAACCTGTGGTAGAGCATTCTGAGCTCATTTTGGTCTGATTAGCCATAGTCGGACACATTGAAACTTAGATTTAAGTATAATGATGTGGTAAGTTTAGTATAATGATGTGGTTTTGGTTTTCTTTGAGAATGAAGGATAACAACCATTAGCTTTCTATGGTCAAGTTCCTTTTTGTTGTTTGCTCATTTCCCCAGCCCATTTCTTCACTGTGAATTTTACGTTAAAGTTGGGTTCTGCTCACCTCACCTGGGTGTGGGGAGGCACTGTGCAAAGCTTCAGGATTTTTTGTGCAACTGTTTTCAGAACTAGTTCTGGGTGTCTGCAAGTTTTTGGTGCTTCCAGCGTGGTGATATCTTGGGAGTGAGGTAGTCACTGCTCTCCTGGTCTGTGCTCCGGTCTTTATTAAGGGAAGGCTTCTGGTCCCTTATGGCTGCTAGTGCTAGTGCTCCTTTTGGCACTCCAACTGTGATCAAGTTCCTTGCTCCCTTATGACTGATAATGTGCTCCTCTCAGTCCTTTAACTGTGACTACCTATGGGCAATAGACTTGTCAGTGCAAGCTGCATCTAAGTGCCAGCGAAGTGTCCCCTTTAATTTCCTTCTGAACAGTTGTCTGACCCCCTTACTGTCTCAGAGTTGAGAGCTCCCAGGTCCTCCAAGGTCCTCTGTTGGTGCTTCTGCCATGCTCTGGGCCTGCACTCACCCCAGTGTTACAGATGTTTTCTATGGGCCTCCTAAGTTGTCTTAGGCTGGAAAAATATCTCTGTGTTACCTTTTGTTGCCTCTCTAAAATGGGTAACTCAAATTTGATTTCAAGCCTTATTTAATTATTTTTTTTTAGGGCATAGCCAATATAAGAATTTATTTTTGCTTGACTTTGCATACTTATTACAAGGGCTTTGATTTCTTCCTCACTTCCATCCCCAGTGGGGATTACATGATTGAGTAAAAGAAAATGAATGCTTATTAAATGTAAACAAAATTTTGAAAAGACGTTTCTGATGATGATGATCTGGTCCTGAATTACCATCATAAACACCTCTATTTCAAAAGAGAAATCTGTATGTTGGACATTTGTTTGACACTAATGTGCCAACGTATTGTTAGATGAGTTCATGTAGATATTTCCCATCCTTTTGATTTTGGAGATTAGCGGGCTATCTTTACAGTGTACTTTCTGCTCTTGAGACATCACCCTTTCTCTCACCAAAATTTTGTATTCTTTCCCTGAGTCCTCTCTGATAGGTGAATTTTCATCTTCTCTTGCTAGGCCCCAGGCTCTCTCATTCTGCTGCTGGTCTTTCCCAATTAATAGCAAGATAATTGAGGGTAGAAACTGTCTTGCTACCTTATATTTATAAATATATTTATACTTATTCTTCCTTATTGATATGTTTAGAACAGTGCTTGGAAAAAAGTAAATACTTAATGAGTTCTCTTTCTCTTGTTCTCTCTGTCTCTGTCTCTGTCTCTCTCTCTGTCTTTCTCTCTCTCTTTCTCTTTTTCTGCTTCTCTTTCTTTCTCCCTGCCTAGTTATCCATCAACAGATAAAACACTTTTGGTTATATTTGGCAAGTCAGTGGCATGTACTTGTTATTGGAGACATCACATCTATGGCAGCATCTTTGTAGGAGAATCTCCCTTTTTCTTTCCCTCATTGATAGTGGTGGTGCATAAAGAACCAAAATATACTGGTCATTAGATAGGGGTGCAAGGGTTTTGTGCTTTATTTTATCATGGAAGGTATCAGCAGTGACATCTTTAACAACATCTCGATTTTCTAGGAAATCTGAAGATAAGAATTAATTTATCCTCATCAGTTCTCATAACTTAGAAACAGTTTAGCATACTAGTGAGCCTGTGAAGGTGAGCCAGAAGAAAGAAAAAAAGTGTGCTAAGTTTTCAATGAGGAAGAACTTTTAGAGGAAAGACTTGTTAATCTTTAGAGCAGTCACTGAAGACTTCTCTCTTTTAAAGTCCTGCCGCAATCTTAAAGGCTACAAGACAAGGAATCATTTAGAAAAGAAAATATTAGCTTAGTGATATATCATGTTAGTGAATTTGTACTTGTAATTGTGTGTATAGTTTTGGTAATCAGAAATAATGACAATGGAACAGTGAGGAGGATGACTAAAGTAGGTCAAGAAAGTTTGCATTATAAGGGAAGACAGGAAAGAGAGAGAATGATGGACATTTCAAAAATCCAGCAGGATAAATAAGGGGAATTAAGATACATTCATTGGACCCAGAATCCTAGAATCAGAGTGTACCCTTTAATGACTTAGAAGTAAACTTAGGACAGAGGAAAGTATAACTTCACACAATGACTGGGGTTCTGTGACTTCTGTAGGGCAGGTATTTATTCCAGGAGAAATGCATTTACACTCTCTAAGTACAGCAATTTGTTTGTGTGTGTGTGTGTGTGTGGGGGAGATACTGGGGTTAAGTGAATCGCCTAGGGTCATACAGCTAGTTAATGTCCAAGGCTGGACTTCAACTCAGGCCCTCCTGACTCCAGGGCTGGTGCTCTATACATTGCCACCTAGCAGTTCTTTAATATTATGGTTCTTGACTGATTCCTGTTTCTTTGAAACTTTAATATGCTTAAAGCATTCCTCGGGTTCTTTTAGTATTTTTGTGTGTACTTTTACAACTCTTCATCACTTATTCCTTTTTTGCTATATCACCAGCTTATTTAATTTTAAGTCACAGTTATGTAAGATGTCTTTTACTCTATTACTGTAAAACTATTTAAAAATAAATTTTACTCTAATTCTTACATTATTTGGTTTGCCATTGCATTACCATTATGGGTCATATGTTGTAACCTATTCAGACTTATATCTCTTTCCTTTCTTCTTTCACTTACATACACTTGTGATTGTTTCAAAATCATGGTATGTTTTGCTTTCTAGCTAGGTAGCATGAGTCAGGAGAATTGCACTGGTGAAAACTGAAGTATTCATTTGCTTGTCCACAAAAATGAAAAGCGGTAAAAATTCCTCTTATAGAATGTGGAAACAGAAGTACTGGTGGAATTAGAAATTGGTACTTGTTGGCAGTTATCAAGAAGACAAAACAATAACCTCTGATTCAGGAATCTTATCATCGTGGAGAATAAGAGCGTACAGACAATACAATACTAAAAGGGTGGTTAGTGAAAATCTAGAAAAGATAATGAACATTTTTTATTTCATCAGCAACAGGTCATGTTGAAGTAATTTTGTTCCTGTTTTTGATAGGGTTGTAGATATAATTTACTTTTATTTTCAGCCAAACATTTAACTAGTTTCTCTTGTAGTTATCATGGAAAAGATGGGAGACATGTGGTAGATTTAGTATTATTTGAAAGGCTAGTTCCAAAGAAGAGATCAATGTTACCTTTGACATCAGACAATTAATGACTATTTTTTGTACCTCACCATTATACTTTGCAGTCTGCGTTAGCATTTATAACCTCAAAGATGTTCTAGTTTTTGTTGCTCTTTCCTTCATCAAATGATTTCTTGTTGATTCATTTATTTTGCATGTTTTGCCCTGCCCTAAACTGTAAGGGTTCTTGGGGGTAGAAGCTTAGATATTTCTAAAATGTGTGCTGCGGGCATACACGGTTGAGAAACTGGGTTCTAGTGACTGCTTTCTTCTTTTCTTTTTCTAATTTTGAATTCTTTTGATATTTAAATTTTATTTTAGTGGTAAGGAAGTCCACAAGGACAGATTAGACTGTGATATGTATTACTCATATTAATCTAGAATATTCATTTGATTGAATTATATCTGATTTCACTTATGGTTTTAAAGGATTCTTGACTTTTTAATAGTTTTTTAAGGCCTAAAATTTGCCAAGACTTGGTGGGGTTTCTAACCAGAGAGAAAGTGTGATTGGATAGGACATCGATTTTCAATTCAGTAGGCATTTGCTATGCGCCATGCACCATGATCCATGGATTTCCCCCCCACCCCCTCCACCCCCCCACATTCTTATTCACTGTTTTTGTTTTTAAATCCAAACTAATAGTTGGGTTTCTGCTTTTGATTTTTTTTTTCTGGAGGAGTGAAGGTAAGGCAGTGGGGGTTGAGTGACTTGCCCAAGGTCACACAGCTAGTAAGTGTGCAGGTGTCTGAGATTGGATTTGAACTCAGGTCCTCCTGACTCCAGGGCTGGTATTCTATTCACTGCTCCACCTAGCTACTCCCTTTCCCCTTTTGCTTTCTATACCATATTTTGTTGTGTTATTGAATGAGGAAAGATACTAAAAGATCATTTCTCATCATTTTTAGTTCAGCAAGCATACTTGTTGGTACAAAATTCCTCAGTTTATATTGAACAGAAATATAATTAAATTGAGAAATAATCATTTTATTATTATATGTTTTTTCCCTCCAGGTCCTGGAGAAATATCCCAATACACCCATGAGCCATAAAGAAATTCTTCAAGTTATACAGAGGGAAGGATTAAAAGAAATAAGGTGAGTTATTTATATAATGTCATTTAACTTGACCAAAGTATATAACAGTGTTTTCTAGGCATGGACTATGCATAGTCACTTCAATACTCCCTTACTCATCTTGCTGTTACAGATGCCTCAATAACTGAAGAAAATAGTAATGGTTATTTATGATAGCACTGAACAGTTATATTATGTTTACCACAGTCTGTTCAGTATGGCAGAGAAGTTTGTAATGCATTTTTAAAAATTTCCATTACATGTGAAAACTTGTTACTTCATTTTTTATTTGGAAAATACACCAGAAACAACACCTTCATAATAGAAAAACGAATTGAAAGAAACCCAGATATTCTTTCTCATGTAAACCACCTTTTCTGTGTAACTATTTTGTCAGATCTGCTTCTAAAGAAATTAAAATTTACTTTGGTTTTCGTTTACCCTCAGCTCAAAAGTAATAAAAACAGACCAAAGTGCTGATGAAGTTTCCTTTGAGTAACATATGAGTTCCAGGGAAATGGTGTTTAAATTTTCATAGAATTGAAGCTTAATATTTCAAAGACTCTTATGAGAAGTTTTTTTTTTTTTCTCCTTTTAAAGCAGTAACCCTTAATTTATTTGAATCTTTATAGATCAGAAAAGCTTTTTGCACAGTTCACTGTGGTGAAAAATAGCAATTTCAGACCTGGACCAATAAATGGTCAAGAGAACAAATCTTATTAAATGAAACCATTTTCCTTCTTTAACAGAGTTGTTTTCTTTATAGATTTAGGAGGAAGCAATAGATGTGATTGATCTTGATGTTGATGAAGCTTTTGTTTCAGTTCTCTGTGACTGTAACAGATGATGGAGCATATGCCAGAGATGAGAATGCTGTTAGTGTGGTTAAGTCAGATTTCATTCCAGTTCTGTGACTTAAAGCTTTTTATACTGTTTTCCCAAACAGGAAAGGAAAAGAGTAATAAAAGGGAAAAGGAGATGTGACAAATATAAAGAAACTCAAGAGAAACAAAAAGATATAAGGCAGTAATTTTGAAATATCAAAAATCGTTGTAGTTTCCACTTAGTGACATTAGTTCCATTAATAGCCTATTTCTGGTTTATATTATGCTCTTTTTCTTTTGGTTAAAGGGTCATCTTCAAAGAGTAATTATAATTCATTTTACTGATCCAGATACAACATGGTTCTATGGAGAAGCAAAGGATCACAGCAGTGGTTCTCAACCTTCCAAATGCCGTGACCCTTTAATACAGCTCTTCATGTTGCGGTGACCCCCAACCATAAAATAATTTTCGTTGCTACTTCATAATTGCAATTTTGCTGCTGTTATGAATCTATCTGATATGCAGGATGTATTTTCATTGTTACAAATTGAACATAACCCACAGGTTGAGAACTGCTGGATTACAGGAAGGATAGGATTTCTAGTTTAGGTAACTGAGCTGCCTTTAAGGTTGATTTTCTTTGTCCTAGGAGAGACGTAGAAAAATTTCTGTGATGTTGAAATACCCGAGATAAATAGGGGGAAGAAATATATAAGTAGGGTTTTCACAAGTGAACCTCACTGCCCTTGAAGACTTCAGATACCCAGGTCCAGACAAACCGCAATGCAGTGTACTAAAGGAACTAACGGTTTTGATTACTGAGCTGCTTTTCTGGTTAGGGAGATATTGAGAAAGAAATCTACAAATCAGTGAACTTGACTTTGATACCTGCAGATTTAACATTTTTAGTTAATGACAAAAGGTATAGGCTATTAATGGAAGTAATGCCACTAACTGGAAACTAGCTATTTTTGCTATTTCAAAATTACTGTCCTATCTTTTTGAGTTTCTTTATATTTGTCACATCTCCTTTTTCCTTTTATTTCTCTTTTCCTGTCCTGTTTGTTTGGGAAACCAGTGATCATGTCACTCTCCTACTTAGACTCTAGAATCTAATATAATCTCCTCTGTTTTGCTTTTAAAGCTACCAAATCTAATAAGTTTAAGTAGAAGTTTCTAAGAAGCAAATTTAGACATTATTTAAAGATCCTAGCAATTAAAGCTATCTGAAAGTGTAGTGGGGCTGCCTTCAGGTAACAAGTCTTTCATACTAGATGTCTTCAATTAACAACTTGTAGGGTCTTTTGTATAGGTGTAGGTTGAACCAATTGGTCTGTAAGGCCTCTTCCAACACTGAGATTCTATGATTTTCAGTAATGACCTCTAGATCTAGTACTGTGACACTTTTTAGAATGATTCATATGAAATATATTACTAGGTACGGTATAAATTTGTTATCAAACTTCAACTGGACCCTTACTCACAGAAAGGTATTTTTAGTTCTCCCTAATCGATTCCCAATTTTACTCCCCACAGAAGCTATTTCAAATCTCCTCTTCCCTCTTCTAGCCTTTACAGATATTTCCTTCTTCTCTCAGTTGAGGACCTTACTTCTTACGTCACTGGGAAAAAAAATGGAGAGCATTTGAGTGAAGTCTTATCTTCACCCCCTTCCCCCGCTTTTTCATCTTAGAACTGCTTGACATCATCTTCTACTCTCTTCCTTCCCTCTAGTCCAGTGGTTCTCAACCTGTTGGTTATGTTCACTTTGTAACAATGAAAATGCATCTTGCATATCGGATATTTACATTATGATTCATAACAGTAGCAAAATTACAGTTATGAAGTGGCAATGAATATAATTTTATGGTTGGGGATCACCACAACATGAGGAATTGTATTAAAGGTTGAGAACCACTGCTCTAGTCCTTGATAAAGTGGGGTTCTTATCATTATCAAGGCTAACTCATATACAGGTGGATTTTGATCTGAACTTTGAGTCTTCTCCAGTTGATTGTCTTTTCTGTCACCCCCTCCTCACCTCATATCTTCAGCCTCTTCCTCTCATCTGATTTCTCCCTTAATGTCTTCAAATATGCCCATCCTTATTTTTACTAGACACTAATATCCCTTCATGTAGTTGTCCTATTTTTCTTCTTTCTCTCTCAGCCAAACTTCTTGAAAGTGCTATCTACATGTTACTTTTACTTCCTCTCCTCTCACTTTACAGTTTGCCTTTTTTATCTTATCACTCAACTGAAATTATTCTCTTGAAAGTTACCATAGATCTCTTAATTTCCAAATCTGGTGGTGGATTTTTCTCAGTCCTAAGCCTTTTTTACCTTTTTGCTTCATTTGGCGGCCAAGTGGCACCAGCCCTGCAGTCAGGAGGACCTGAGTCCAAATTTCGCGTCAGACATGTAGATTAGACACCTTGGGCAAGTCACTTAACCCCAAATACCCTGCCTTCCTTCCTCTCAAAAGCAACAACAACAAAATTTAAAAAGAAAAGAAAAAGAAAAAGAAAATGCTGATTGAGTCTCACTCTTTCTTTTTGAATATTCTCCCATGTCTTTATTTCCAGTCCTTGACTGTCCCTTGAGTTTCAGTCCCACATCACCATCTGCCTATTGAACTTTTCATACATGGTGGGAAATAAACTCTCATCATGACTTGCCTCAATTACAACAATCTCCTGTTTGATCTTGCTGGCTAAAATCCTTCTGTACTTTAGTACGTTTTCCATGGTGCTACCACAAGTAGTTTTCCTTAAGCACAGATCTGATCATGTCACTGTCCTACTCAGACTCTAGAGTCTAGTATAATCTCTGTTTTGCCTTTAAAGCCACTAAATCTAGCTTTCTAACCATATTCCACATTACTTTCCCCTCCAGTGCTTTGTGATCCAGCCAAACTGGCTTTGTCTCTTCTTCACACAAAGTTTCATTTCTTCTCTGCACACCTTTTGCACGGGTCATTTTAGATGCCTGGAATGTGCTTTCTCTTTAGCTTTATAGGGTTTCTTTTTAAAATAGCAGCTCAAATAGCACCTTCTACCTGAAACTTTTCCTGAAACCCCAGCTGCTAAGTAAGTGTTGTCCCTTCCAGACTGCATGTGTGTATGCACACACGTGTATGTATGCATACATATTTGTATTAACTTTATATTTATACTGTGCATATATAATTTTTTTAATTACAAAAAAATTTTTTGCAGGGGGGAAGGCAGGTAAATTGGGTTTAAGTGACTTGTCCAAGGTCATATGGCTAATAAGTGTCTGAGGCTGGATTTGAACTCAGGTCTTTCTGACTCCAGGGCTGGTGCTCTCTTCACCACTCCACCTAGGGTATATATTTTTACATGCACTTGTTTATCCTCCCTGTTGGAATGTGAGCTCCTTGTAGCTAATTCTTGGTACATTATCTGTAGAACCTCTCTATTGTTATCTATTCCTTTCTGCCTCTTCATTTGGTTTTGACTATGATTTGATTAAGAAAGTTGTTTTATTTTGATTAGCTCAAATTTTATCTAATCTGCTAAATCTAATCTAATGTTTTGAATCTTAAGGAATAAGAAAAAGTCTTACCCTTTATGTTATAGTGGTACCTGAATGAGCTTTTAATAAACAGTTGTAGTCAGTTCTGTCTTTGGTACAGTTAAGAAAATTAATACTTTTATTGTAAAAAGTAGCTTAATATAACGTGAAACTGATAGAACCAAAAGTCAAGTCATCGAAATATTCAAAGATGGCTCAATTGATTATAACTCTTAAGTTAATTGATAACCTAATGAAGTGAAATGAAGGTTATCATCTACTCTTTTCCAGAAAAAATTATTTCCCTCACAGTTTGATACACAAACATAGTAAAACCCCAGAAGTTCTAATTTCTTAATAAAATATCTTTGACAAATTAACTATAATTCAGTAAACTTTTTTTGGGGGGGGGTGGGGAGGGAGTTGTTCCTGTGATATTTCCTTGGTGTGGGAAGCTCCTGATGAGGAACTTCTCTGGCAGTACAGATTGGCACTATCTCTACAATTTGTAGTCTTAAAGAATTAACTTAGGTACTGATTATCTTAAGTGAGTTGCCCAGGGTCATACAGCTGGGATTTATCAGAAGCAGTACTTGAGCTCAGATCTTCCTAAAGGGAGACCAGCTTTCTGCCACACCGTGCAGCAAGCATTTATTACGTGAGAAACACTAAGTCATTTCCCCTTTATTCCTTGTTTTTGATCTTCCCCCCTTCCAAAAGGCTAGAACATTCATTATACAGATTGTATCTTACAAAACATAACAGAATTATTTTATTGTAGTCCCAACGATGTTTTGAGGTATGTTTCTTTATCTCTTCTCCAGGACCGTCATTGGTTTTTCAATTCAGAATTCAGTTTTCTTTTAGGGATGTGTTCATTTTTGATATGTATTTTTTGGGGGGGGGGAGGGTAGGGCAGTTGGGGTTAAGTAACTTGCCCAAGGTCACAATAGTAGGTGTTAAGTGTCTGAGGCCAAATTTGAACTCAGGTCCTCCTGACTCTAGGGTTGATGCTCTATTCACTGCATTGCCTAGCTGCCCCATGGGATATATTCATTTTTAAGTCACTGTGTATATTTTTCCTGCTTATTTTTTCCATATTAATATAAAATTTCTCGCATTCCTTTGAATTCAGTTCATTAGTTTTTTTCCTTTGTAAAAGTTTAGACGTTTTTATTAATAAATGTTCAAATTTTATGTCCTGTTTGTTTCCAAATATATGCTTCACCCTTTACACAGCTAGAAATCCATTTTCCAGTAACAAAAGAACAAAAAAGGCTTTAAAAACAAGTTTGGCAAAACTAAGATTATCAACTGAGTCTGACAGTGTAGTCACTCAGTAAACAAATATTAAGCATCTGCTGTGTGCCAGGCATGTGCTACATGCTGGGGATACAAAATACAAAATAGAAAGATGCTCTCCATCCTCCAGGAACTCAAAGGCTAACAGGGCGGCAGCACACAGGAGGAAGGTGAAAGAAGAGGATGGGGAAAGAAGGAGAAAATATCTAGTAAGGGGGCATGGTAAAGTGCAGATGGTGCAGATTGGAAGGAAACAGAGGTGGTTGAACCTTGCCTTCGACAGAGGCTTTGGAGCATATCACCCCTCTCTTCTAGTCAGAGGGATAAGAGGTCACCAGTGAAGTGTGACTGCGTATTGCACACGTCTATGTAGGGAGAATTGTAGTATTCCTTACTTGCAGTGACCCTTCTCAGCCAACAAGAGATGGAGGTGCATTTTCTCATCTCCAAGCTTGGTCATGGTCATTATGCAGTGTTTAGGGGTTTCGTTTTTACATTGTTGGAGCTATTGTGTATATTGCTTTCCTTGTCTTGTTCACTCAGCATTAGTTCTTAGAGGTCTTCTCATGCTTTCCTGTATTCTTTATATTCTTTCTTATAGTAATAGTACATTACATTCATATGTCACAGTTTACCTTTGTCACAGTCAATGGCTGTCTAATTTGTTTCTAGTTCCTTAGCTACAATAAAAATGGTAGTAATAGTAGCAGCAGCAGCAGCAGCAGCAGCAGCAGCATATCTACTGTGCTAGCTGCTACTAGAAAAAGGGTGGACCTATCTGTTGACATTCTTGTAATACACAAACACACACCTCTAGTTGTGCAGTCTTTTAGTCAGAGGATGAGGACATTTTAATCACTTTCTTTGGATAATTCCAAATTGCTTTCCAAAATGGTTGGACAAATTCACAGCTCTAGTAATAAGACATTAATATTCCTGTCTTCCCTTTTTAAAATTTTAAGTTTCTTTTTATTGTTTAATTTTTTATTATAATTTTCTTATTTTTGTCACCAATAAGTATGAAGTATGCAGACAAAACAAAATATTATTTTTGGAAACGCAAACTTCCATTACATCATATTTTTAAAATATGTATTAGAATTTAACATGGAAGTAATAAAATTGTGTCTGTCTTTCCATAACTTCTCCCACACTGATTATTTCCAGCACCATCTTTGCCAGTTTCAAGATACTACTTTTTAAAAACCCATCTATTGATGCTTTTTGTATTTACATTGCATTCATTCAAAAATCTCTGCCTCAATCCCCCCACAACCTATGAACCATTTTGTTAATGTTAAAAAAGAAAAAAAAATTAAGCATTATCACATTCAAAATTGAGACTCTAAGGCCACAGTCTGTCCTAGTTCTCCCTTATCTCTGCTGTGAAGGAGGAGGTATGTTTTATTGTCTCTTCAGTGAATTTTTAAAAATACACTTTATTGATATCTCTTATCTTTACATCATAATCTTTACCCATGTTCCTCCACATTGGTCTTTGGTACCAAAAAAACCATTCTTGTCTGACACGGTGTATAATATTCTGTTGTAGTCTTTTACCTTTCAAGGATATGTTTCAAGGATATTTTAAGCTTTCATTGTTTTTTTCTCTTGATCTTTGAGGGATCTGTTTCATTATAGTTATTTTATGTCTAGTTTTCCTTTCTGGTTCTGCATCAGTCTTTACAAATCTTTCTCTATTTCTCTGAATTTCTCCTATTTAACCTAGGGACAGCTAGTTGGCACAGTAGATAGAGTGCCAGGCCTGGAGTCATCTTGCTGAATTAATATCCGTCCTTAGATACTTACTAGCTATGTGATCTTGGGCAAGTCTCTTAACCCTTTTTGCTTCTGTTTCTTCATTATTAAATTAGCAGGAGAAGAAATGGCAAGCCACTCCAGCATCTTTGCCAAGAAAACCCCAAATGGGAACATGCAGAGTCTTTTTTTTCTTTTGACTTTTCATATATTTTTTTTAGTTTTTTAAAAATTTATTTATTTTCTTTTTTATATCACTCATTTTCATGAGATTTTGAGCTACAAATTTTCTCCTTAAAGTCCCTCTGACTTTCTAGTAGGGCAGAATGGATCTCTCTACCCCAGTGCTGTATATCTTAATTCCTAGTTGCATGTAGTTAATAATAATAATTACATATATACATATATATTTTTAACATTTGATTATAGAACTTTAAGTTCTAAATTCTTTCCCTTCCTCCCTCATCACCCACCCCCACTGGAAAGACAAGCAATTCAATATAGGCGGTACATGTGTAGTTACGCGGAACATCTCCACAGTGGACATATTGTAAGAGACTGATTATATGTCCCTCCTTCCTATCCCCCCTCCTTGTTCTTTTCTCTACCCTGTCCCTTTACAGAAGTGTGTACTTCCAGCAACCCTCCCTCCTGACCCTGCCCCTCCCCTCCATCATCCCACCTCTCATCCTCATCCCCCCTACTTTCCTATGTGGCCAGATACCCAGTTTAGAGTTTTATGTCATTCCTTCCCTAAGCCAAATTCAGTGAGAGTAAAGTTGATCCTTCCCCTTTTGCCTTCCTGTTCTTCCCTTCCATTGTAACAATTATCCCTAGCCTCTTCTATATGAGATGATTAACCCCATTCTGTCTCTCTCCCTGTCTCCTCTCATTCTAATCCTCACTCACCTCGGAATTTCACCTTTTAAAGTGTCATCCCTTCCTATTCAATTGATCCTGTGCCCTCTATGT
>CM053595.1:146473417-146493676 GCA_028646575.1 Pseudocheirus occidentalis | reverse complement strand
TTTCAGTAAGAATGTTTGAAAGTCTTCCACCTCACTGAATGACTATATTTTCCCCTGGAACATTATACTCAATTTTGCTGGGTAGGTGATTCTTAGTTTTAATCCTAGCTCCCTTGATCTCTGGAATATCATATTCCAGGCCCTTTGATCCCTCAATGTAGAAGCTACCAGATCCTGAGTTATCCTAATTGTATTTCCACAGTATTCAAATTGCTTCCTCTTGGCAGCCTGTAATATTTTCTTCTTTATCTGGGGACTCTGGAACATGGCTATAACATTCCTGGGAGTTTCCTTTTGGGGATCTTTGTGAAGAGGTGATTGGTGAATTCTTTCGAGTTCTGTTTTGCCCTCTGGTTCTAAAATATCAGGGCAATTTTCCTTTAGAATTTTCTTGAAGGATGCTTTCTAGGATCTTTTTTTTATCATGGCTTTCAGGTAGTCCAATAATTTTTCAATTGTCTCTCCTTGATCTATTTTCCTGATCAGTGTTTTTTTCAAGGAGATATTTCACATTGCCTTCTATTTTTTTCATTTGTTTGGATCTGTTTAATAGTATCTTGATTTCTTATAAAGTTATTTGCTTCCATTTGCTCCACTCTAATTCTGAAATAATTATTCTCTTCAGAAAGATTTTGGTATTCTTTTTCCATCTGGCAAATTTGACTTTTTAAGGAGTTCTTCTCCTCACTCCTTTTTGGGCCTCTTTTGCCATTTTAGTTAAATCAATTTTTTAAGGTGTTATTTTCTTCAGTCAGGTTGCTGACTCTCTTTTCATGATTTTTTTGCATCATTCTCATTTCTCTTCCAAGTTTTTCCTGGTTTTCAGAATTCTTCTTAAGCTCATCTATGGCTTGTAGGCAGTCTTCATGTTTCTTGGAAGCTTTTGGTGTGGAAGTTCTGACTGTTGTCTTCCTCCTGTTCTATGCTCTGATCCTTTTTGTCCCAAAAAAAGGATTCTAGAGTTTGGTTGCTGTTCTTACTTTGCTTCCTTTGCCTGCTCATGTTGCCAGTGAATTACTTGATTTTTTAGCTCTGAGGAACTCTGCTTCCAGAGGGGGAAACTCTGTCCCAAATCGCTGGGGTTTTCACAGCTGTTGGAGTTATTGGGAGGCTGCTGCAGCCCCCACCATCTTTGGCTCACTGAAAACACACCCCAGGACCACCACTCAAGACCACCATCCGGATCTAGGCTACTCAGCACAAGAGCACTTAGCCTCTGAACGATCACTTGGCCCCCCTGAAGTCTGCAGGTGGGGGAGCTCTGAAGCAGCAGAGCTGTGGCTTCTGCCACTTCCTTGCCCTGGAGGCAGTTTGGCTGGACAGCTTTTCTCCCCCAAATTTACCTGAGTTCCACTGACCTTTTACTTAGTCCTCATTTCTTCTGGCTTGGTAAATCTGGAAAGAGACCCAGTGATCCACTCTCCTGAAGGTTCCAGCTGTAGTGTCCTGGCTGTCGCAGGGCCAAACCGTGGCTCCCAGCAATTTCATGAGCCCTTCCTGCTGAGCTGCCTTCAGTGGGAGATGTGTTTTTCTGTTGTGAGTTTCGGAGCGTTAAAATTTGTTTAGTCATATTTTATGGGTATTTGAGGTAGCTATGTGGGAGCTATGGAACCTTGCTGCTTCTATGCCACCATCTTGGCTCTGTCTATCTTCCACACAGAGTCTTAACAGGAATGAAAACAGCTTAACAACGAATAGTAATTTCTTACTGTACAATAAAATTCCATATATGTCGTAGATTTTTCAACCATTCCCCAGTAAATGGACAACTAGTGTTTCTAGTTCTTTGATACCACAAAGATTGCTGCTAGTAATAATTTGGTAGACATTGGTTCCTTTATTTTTCTTTGACTTCCTTAAGGCAGATGCCCAAGAGTAACATTTCTAGATCAAAGGATATAGAAAATGTAGCTGCTTGTCTTGAAATCCATAACCAGTTCATGATTCTGCATAAACACACTCCATAAATAAATGTGTGTGTGTCCCTCCCCCTCCCTTTCTGTCTCTGTGTCCTTTTTTCCCTCTCTCCCTCCCCCCCCATATCAGTGAGAGAGATCTTTGTGCAAGTTTTCCCATAATAACATTAACACTGATTTTTCCTGTCTTTTCCCTCACGCTTCTCTTTATTCACATGTCCGTATTAAACTGTGATGTCCAGAGTTGAACATAATGCTCCTTATGGGTCTGATGAGAGCAGGGAAGAAGGCAGTTACAACCACCCTGCTTTTGAAAGTTCTTTTAAGGTAGCACCAGATTTTGTTAGGTTTTTTGGAAGCCACATAATACTGGTACTTCATATTGACCACATGTTCCACTAAAACTCCCAGATATTTTCTATGCTCAAAAACCCTTAATAGCCCTTTAATGTCCACAGAATAACTTCAGAACTCCTTAACTTGACATGCTCCTTCCTATATAATCCAATGTGTAAACAAAGATAATTCTTAGCTTTAAGAGTTTAGGTTACTGGAATAAAAGTGGTATTAACAGAAACAGGCAAGTCAAGAAGAACAGCAACTTTGGAGTGGTATAGCATTTGGAATTTAACAAAAGAGAAAACAGACCGTTACTTGAGCAAGATAGCATTTATTAATAGGGTCGTGCTGCCTGCCAACAACTGAGTCAATGGATTTTTTTCCATTAATAACAAAAGACTCCAAGCAAAAGGACAGTTTCCTTTATATAGGTTTTGAGGATTATAGAACCAAGAAAAGAGCAGGTAAATGACATCATGGAATTGAGGACAACTTGATTGGTTACAAAACTGAGGCACAGGGACCAACATAACTAGTTGGACATATGTAATGATGTCTAGCAAGGAGTTACCTCTCATGAGACTAAAAAGTGCTCATTTTGTCCAGGTGTGAGATAGTGGGCTAGACATGGATAGCTTAGTGGTGTAAAGATATCAAGCCTAACTCTCTTGTGTTCACATGCATTATCCAAGTTAAATTCCTTGAGGCAAGGAGAATTGGATTTTTAAACTTAACCCATTACAAGCCAGCTGAACTTTGAAGTTATGGCATAGTTACAGCAGAAAAGCAGTTACAGGACACAATCATTTTCTTCTAAATTGGACCAATGAGAAAATGATACAAGATGAATCTTAATCTTCTCAGGGGGAAGAGATTTGCATAAAAGAAAAGGGTGGTTTTAGACATTTACAATTTTTAGTACTTAAAAATTAAAAAAATATTTGTGAATACTGTAGCACCAAGAATGAGAGTTCTTATTGAAATCTAGTTTGTATCAGTTTTATCACACTGTTGCAGAAGTAAAGTGACAATTAGTTGGGAAATTCTAGCTTTATCAGAGCCCAGGCAAATTAATATAGACACTGAGAACTGAGTTATTTGATAAAATGTATTCAGATCCGGTTTTGTGGTTTCAGCTCCATTGATCTGCCATTGATATTGAAAGTAGTGGTGAAAGAATGTAGAGATACTACACTTTGCAAAACCACTTCTCACGTCAAGGTTGGGGTCCTTCTAGCAGAGCTGCACCCTTCTGCTATCCTTAAAATTCACTCAGTTGTAGTTCAGTCACTGTGCTCCTCTGTTTTTCTACAGCCAGACTATTCTTTGCCTAGTTGAGAAGGATAAGAAGCTAAAAACTGGGCAGAATGGCAATGAATAAACTGCCTGGGCAGAAATGAGAAACTAAAAAAGACTTGGAGAACTGTTGTGCTAGTTTGTAATTCAGAAAGTTGGTCATTGGTCCCTCCATTTGATATGAGCAACTAGGTCTAGCAGAGCTTAGCTGCATGTAGGATTTAGTCATTCTGCCTTTTTAAGGATCATATCAGTAAGTTAAGTATTTATTAAGGATCTGGTTTTTTTCTCCAGGCACTTTGCTAGGCAGTGGGGCCATAAATGTCATGAGTGAAACAATCCCTACTTGCAAAGAACTTATATTCTGAAGGAGGAGATAACAAGGAAATGTTCACATGTGTAAGGAAGAAATACAAATAAATACATAGTAAACATGAGTTTATATTTGATTCTAGAGTTTGAGTAGGGGAGTAACATCAGATTTGTGCTTAAGCATGGATGGCAGCAGCATGGATGTTGTACCTGAAGTGCAGAAAGGCATGAGTGAGGGACACCAATTAAAAAGTTATTGCATTAATCTGAGGGAGATGTGATGTAGGCCTTGAACTAAGGTGGCAGTTTTGTGAGTGGAGAGAGTTGGATGTAAAAGATATTGTGGATGTAGAAGTGGTAACGTTTGGTAACTGATTGGATATGTGGAGTGATGGAAAGTTAGGGTGTCTAGGATAATGCCAAGGTTACAAATCTGGGCCATTAGAGGAGTGATCTTTTTTTTTTTTTTTTTAAAGAAATAGTGATGTTTTGGAGAAGTTTTAAGTGTTATGAGTTTAAGATGATTCCAGAACTCAGGGGCTTAGGTCTTTGAATAATCAAAATAGAGATATTTAAATCTGTAGATAGCTAAGAAAAATAGTATACTGAGAGAAAAGTGAAGAGCCTAGAACAGAGAGTTGGGGGACATATACAGCTGTGGTATCATCTAAATGATGAACCAGCAAAGTCTGAGGAGTGGGGTAGACCAATACAAGAACCAGGTGAGCTTGATGTCATGAAAGGCTAGAGACTTGGAACAAGTATCTCAGAAGACCTCAGTTCAAATCTGGCATTTGACACTAACTTTGTGGCCCTTGGCAAGTCACTTGCTTCAGTTTCCTCAGCTATGAAGTGGGAAGAACAATAATATTGTAAGGGGAAAAAAATAATTTATATAAAGCATTTAGCCCAGTGCCAGGATTAATGAATGCTTGTTCTTCTGCCCTCCCCCCCCCCCAGTACTACAAACATTTTTCCTACAATCTTACTTCTTTGGAACCATGCAGTTCAGATATTTGATTACTTTTATCTAGAGAGGAAACAACATCCAAAGATGAAAGACCCAACAAGATAAATTGAGGATGAGAACTGGGGTGGGGGTGGGGTGAGAGGAGGCCATCAGATTTGGCAAATTGATCAGTTTTGTTTAATTGATGAAGTTGAAAACTAGATTGCAGAGGGTTGAGGAAGAAATGAGAGAAAGAGGAGACAGCTAATGCAGACAACTTTTCTAGGAGTTTGGCTAAGAAAGAGCAGATGTATGGGATGTTAGCTTAAGGGAATGGTAAGATCTAGTGAAGGTTTCTTTTGGAGGGGGAGGAGGGGAGAGAAAGATTGAATTAGCTTGTGTTTGATGTGTTTAGTGTTTAGGTTTACATTCTTAACATCTAAGGGTCTGTTTATTTCCTTTTACCTGTTTTAGATAGGTCCTCACCAGGTGTGCCCTGGCTTTGGACAGATGCAGATAGCCATCTTACCTTTGTATGATTAAGCAGGTTACTAGATTTTCATACTACTTATCTTTATGAAAAAGAAATTTTAAAGACTTATTATGAATTTAAAGTGTACCAAAAAAGAGGAAGACATTTCCAGATATAAAGTTGAAGAAAGAGGATTATATCTAAAACTATAAACCTTTTTTACACTTATTTTAAATAGCATTTTTCTAATTACATGTAAAGATAGTTTTCAGCATTCATTTTTTATAAGATTTTGAGTTCCAAGTTTTGTTCCCTCCCTCTTTTTCTTTCCTCCCCCTTCCCCAAGATGGCAAACAGTCTGATACAGATTATACAGGTGCAGTCTGCTTTTTTAAAAATGTGTCTTATAAATTGAGAAGTGACTTTCAAAACTACTCTGCTCATCTGTTTAAAATATAAAATTTAAAAGTAGAATTCTTTATTAAATGCTAAGCATGAATATTAAAGGATATATCTTTGAAGAAGATAGAGAGAAGCAAAGAAACAAGCCATTACAGTTAACTTTCCTACTAATATTTATATTACAAATCACTTGCTTAATTGAATACCAGTATAGGACACTACTTAGTTTAGTGTACAATGCTCTTTTAAAATTCTAAATTTTAAAACTTTGCATCAAAAGGGCTTTCTTGGTACTAATATGTAACCTTGACACTTTTTTAGCTTGATGGGGCAACAAAGGCTTTGTATGTTCTTTCTGCAGCCTGTGGATTTAATACTTCCTAGAGGTAGTATATAATTTGCTTGCCATCCATTTTCTTAGCTGCAAAATTCTCTGTACCTAACTAGCCAAGCCTTGGCTTACAAGAGGAAGATGTGTTCTTAGGGGGAAAAATTACATCATTCCCTTTGGTTTCTTCTTTCTTACTTAGCATCTATAGGCAGAAGGATGGAAAGACACTATTTGCTTGGCATAATGATGTGATTTATGAATGATTTAAAAAAAAAGTCATTGGAAAGTTTCTTAGAAGATTCATTCCCAGAATGCAATTTGATATTCATTGGGCATATGTAAAGGTGAGAATGATTTTTAAAAATACTTAACAGATATGTAATACCTGTTATTAACTAATTGAAAGATCTTATTTTTTTGCCATCATTTATCCTTGAAAAGAGTTGGTGGTCTTCAAGGGGAGAAAGAAACCATTGCAGATTGCTTTAAAATAGCTTCCAGGGATGACTGTTCATTGTATCCGTCTTCATTCTGCAACTATAATATGAAAAGTTCTTAACATTAATGTTCTTATATTAAATGTTCCTCCAATATTAGGGGGTACTTGAATTGGTTTTTTAAAAGTGGTTCATAGAAAATTATTATTTAATTGCTAAGTTCTGTGATGTTTTGTGTATGGCCTGTGTGTTATTTCTCAAATATTATTTACTTTCATTTAAAAACAATAATATCTTCATATCAGTGCGGTAGGGTGGGGGTAATATTACCTCAAAGGGTGGTGGGTCTTACTGGGAGGGACCAGAGGTTTGTTTTTTGATTAATGTTTTCTAAAAAATTAAAGGACTCTTTTTTTTTTTCTCTTTCCCCTTTTCATTGGTTTGCCATCCACTTCCAGAAGGTAAGAATTAATTTTTTTCTAAAGCAATATTATATTATCATAAAGCAAATTATTCAAGTTTAACTTAACCCATAGATGCATGCATTTAAAAAAATTTAAAAACCACATAAAGCTCTAGAAAATGAAATTAATTTCTAAATATTGTTAAATGGTTTTGTGCATGAAATTTGTAGTAGTGTTTCTATTAGATTAAATTAAAAAATGGAGCTGCATGGGAATTCTTGGATACTATTTTTAGAGATTCCTAATAATTACTATAGAAGTAATTCTAGAATTATGTGAAATATGAGCCACATGTACTGCTGTATTGCTATATGTTAAGAGTTTATATTTATACTCAGTTCCTGAGCAGTGTAGTGTTTTTACATAATATTGAGATAATTGCTTTGGTCTTTACCTGTTTGACAATATTATGTACATATTTTGAGGTCTAAAAGCTATAATGTGCAGTAGTTATGTAGAGCAGTGGCAAATTTCATGTATGTATGGCCTTGATTGAGTCAATGTCCTTTTGTATGAGTGTTTGTGGTTTCCAGTTTCCCTTCTAAAGTTCCTTATGGCAAAGGTTCCAGCTAACTGAAGTGTGGTGATTTCAGCTCCTTTCCCCAGTCTTGTAGCTGCTACTAAGTGAAGAAAAAAAGTTGATTCAGAGATTAAAAAGACAGTTAATTTTTGAAAACAATTTTTTAAAAAGTTAATGTATTAAGAGGGAAATTTGGAAGCCTAAGTCACTTTGGTTCTCTGTCACACCTATGTAATGGGCCACAGGACACATGTGTATCCCTGTTAAGATGTTGTTCACAAATTCTAATATGTTGCCTGAGTCATCAAAATGTATTAGAATCTGAATGTAAGAATGAAGGGCATAGTATCTCCTTCAGGTATTATTTCTCTTTTGAGGAAGACTATGATGAATTTGAGCATAAAAGCGTTTTGAATGATATTTGCATGCTAGATGATCCAGTGATTCCATAGGGAATAAAGGTAGATTCTCAGAAGAGGTACTCTGCAGACTGTGAAGGATGATTGGTGATGACCTCTTCCTCCCCACCTCGAATATCTTAGTCCTTTCTTGGAGAATCAAACGTTGATTACTAATTAAAACTAAACATTTACTATCAAATAAAGCAACAGTGAAAAAAATAACGAAGTATAATATCAAGTAATGGCTATTTTACTTGTTTTGATGTTAGATTTATCAATACCAGTCAATCATGAAGGTGAATTTAAGCATCAAAATATTTTATTTCAGAAGCAGAGATAATCTTGTCCAGTTTATACTTTTTATTCATGAGAAAACAGAAATAGTCTGTGGTCATGTAGCTACTTAGTGACAGACTATTCTCCCACCTTCCCCCTCCCTCCCAGCACCTCCAGGCCTTACCACTCTGTTGTATAATCTGAACACAATAGCTGTGAAGCACCATGTTGTAGAAACTGAAGACTGTAAACTCAGAATCATGGCTCAATAAATATTCAGAAATAATGACACGTCACATTAGTTATGTATTCCTTGGTCTGTAGTGTCCAGACAGAATTTTGCAAACTTATCCCCAGCTTTCTGGCCAATTGTGCTCACAGCCTATGTTAATGTAGTGTTTGGTTATCACATATCACCACCTTTATCTCAAGTAAACCTCTTTAGCTTAGTTGGTTGAGAGATGAATTGTACCAACTTTGTTTTAGCCACTTCAAAGTTTTCCTCTAAGTTCCCACCCGTAGCCCCTCCTTTGCCAAGTTTGCATTCTTTCTTAGAAATTTTGGCAGATTGCTTCTCTGTGGCTTCTTACTAAATCACAGATTTTTGGAGTTGAAAGTTTAATGAATTTCTAGACCAGGATTCTTGGGAATCAATGAATTTGTTTTAAAAAGTATTTTTATAGCTACATCTGAATAATTAATTACCTTTGTAATTCTATTTATTTTATGCATTTAAAAATATTATTCTGAAAAGAGATCCAAAAGTTTTACCAGGCTAATAAAGGATCCATTCTCCCTCCTCCCCCTGTGCCCCCCCCCAAAAAAGGTTAAGAACTAACCCACACACAAAATGAATCTCCATTTTGACATATTTGGCAAGTGATTGTCCAGCCTTTGTTTGTAAATCTCCAGTGAAGAGCCCTTACCTGTCATCTCCTGGAGAAAGCTCATTACACTTTTGGATAGCTCCAATAGAGTAAGGAAGGATTTTTAAAGTTTGTTTTGTTTGTATGTTAATCCTAAATTTGTTTCTTTGCCCCTCTACCTTTATTACTTCTAGCTTTTCTCTTGAAGCAAGACCAAACAAATCTTAATCCTCTTTCACATGGGAGCCTTTCAGATGTTTGAAGATAATTGTCACATGTCTTGAAATCCCTCTTTTTACCTGGCTATCCACCCCCAGTTCCTTTTGTCTTCATATGATTCAAGATCCTTCACTGACCTGGTTGTCCTTCTTTGGGTACTCTCCAACTTATTATCAGTGTTGTGCATAAACCGTGACTCTCAACCCTGAATGCAGTTTTCTATATATGTTCAGACTAGAATAAAATAAAAAATATATATTGAAGAATCTGTCACACTTATTTTTTAATGCTCTTACTCTCAGTATCATATAAGGTTAAATTAGCTTTTTTGGTTGTCATATCTCATTGGTGACTCATTGATCTTTTAGTACCTTAAAAACCTCAGGTTTTGTATAAATAAATTGTTCTCAAGGCATTTCACTCCTATCCTGTACTTGTGAAATTAATTTCTGAATCCAAACTTTACATTTACTAATACTAAATTTCATCTTACTCAGTCTGACCCACTGTTGTAGCTTGTGAAGATCTTTTTGGTCCTGACTCTTGACATCTCTAGTGGGTTAACAGTTCCTCCTAGCCTTGTGTCATCTACAGATTTGATATGAATACGATTGATACCTTTATTTTACTAATTGATAAGAGTATTAAACAGCCCAGGATCAAAGAAGGATCTTTCTATTGAAGACCTTTTAAATTGACATTAAACATTTAATGACTTTTTTTTATAGAGTTTGGCTATTCAGTCATTATTTTTCCATAAGAATAGTATGAAAAGCTTTATTATAAAAATTCTTTTAGAGATCTAAGTAAACTATGCCTATTCTACAGGTTTGTCAATTTTGTAATATTCAAAAAGGGAAATAAAGTTTGTCTGGCACAGCTTGTTAAATTGACACTGAGGTTTTTGATCAGCATGCAGTTCTTTGCCTAGATGATCACTAATCATTCCTTAATAATATGTTGTAGAATTTTGCCAGTAATCAAAATCAAACTTACTAGATTACAGTTTGTAGACTCCTTTAAATTTCTCTTTTAAGAATTTTTATATTTCCATTTCTGAATCATTTTCCATAATGTTTCAGATATGACTGATATTGACTTAGTCATATCTTTCAGTTCTTCCAAGGATTGCTTCATCTGGGTTGAGTGACTTGGATTCCCCAGTGGCACCTAGGTGCTCTTTTTCTTAACCACCTCTCCCCCCCTCCCAACCTAATCCTCTTTCCCCAGTTAAGAACAAAAGAAAAACAAAATCCATTACAAACATATTTAGTCTGTCAAAACAGATTTTCACCAGAAAATTTTGTCTTACTCTGCACCTCTTCATTAGGGGGTAGGTAGCATGTTTCATCATTAGTCTGCTGGATTTTTGCCTGGCCATTACCCTGATCAGAATTCCTAATTCTTTAAAGTGGTTCACCTTTACCATATTGTTATTTTGTAGCATTATTATTGTTGTTGTTGTTATTATTATTATTATTATTATTATTGTAACATTGTCTTGTTCACTTCACTCTGCATCAGTGTATACAAGTTTTCCCAGGTTTCTTTGAAACACTCTCCATTATTTTTTTAGCACAATCATATTCCATCACATTTATATACCTCAACTTGTTCATCCATTCTTTAGTTTATTGGTACCCCTAAGATTCACAGATTACCAACTCAAAAAATTCATGAATATTTTTGTACATCTTTAAGAGTTCATTTTGCTTAAGATCAATCTGTCCCTATAAGTGTGTGTGTGTACCTAGACAATAGTACAGGATGAGATGAATATGAAAGGATGATATCTAAAAAATAAAATTAAGAGAGGAATATATTGAGGAATAAGGGAGAGATAGAATAGGGTAAATTACCTCACATAAAAGAGACAAGAGAAAACTGTTACAATGGACAGGAAGAGCAGAAAGATGAAGGGGAGTGAGTCAACCTTACTCTCGTTGGATTTGATTTAAGGAGGGAATAACATACATGCTGAATTGGGTCTCTTACCCTACAGGAAAGTAGAGGGGAAGGGGATTAGAAGGGAGGGCAGACTGGGGGGAGAGGGTAGTTCGAAGCAAACAGTTTTGAAAAGGGACAGGGTCAAAGGAGAAAATAGAATAATTGGGGGGTGGGATAAGATGGAGGGAAATATAGTTACGCTTTCACAGTATAACTACTATGGAAATATTTTGCATAAGTACACATGTACAACCCATATTGAATTGCTTGTCTTCCTAGTGGAGGTGGGTGAGGAGGCAAGAAGGGAAAGAATCTGGAAATCAAAGTTTTCAAAACAAATGTTAAAAAAATTATTTTTTACATGCAACTGGGAAATAAGATGTATGGACAGTGGGTATAGAAATCCATCTTGCCCTACTAGAAAGTAAAGGGGTGGTGGTGGTGAGGAAGGACATAAGAGAGAACAGATTGGGGGAAGGGATATTCATTGTGCTTGCTGTCTTGGAGTAGGAGGTAGGGAAGGGATGGGGAGAAAATTTGTAACCCAAAATCTTGTGGAAATGAATATTGAAAAATAAAAATAAAATTTATTTAAAAAATGAAAAAGATCAATCCTTCCCTTAATCTACCTTCTAATTCCTCCTCCACCCTTCTCTTTTTTGCTTCCTGTGTGAGTACATAAATTCATTTCAGTATCCAACTCTGTATTTGTATTCTGTCTTTTGAGCAGTTCAGATGTGTGGAATTGAAGTGTCAGCTGCTCCTTCCTACCCACTCCTTGTTTATTTAGATGTCTAATTGTGCACCCTGATTTTGTGAGGTCATTTTCCTTAACTTCTCCCCATTCTCCATATTCTTCCTCTCTTGTTTCATTCTAAGATTATGAAGACATGATAAAACTACTCTTAGGCATTGTCTAATCTAATCTTTTCATCAGGAATGCTTGGAAGTCATCTGTCATTAATGGTCCATTTTATCTTGTGTGGCATTATATTCAGTTTCCCTAGGTAAGTTAATTCTTGGCTGTAAGCCCATATCCTTTGCTTCTTCAATAACTGTTCCAAATTCTCTGCTCCTTTATATTGATGGCTGCTAAATCATGTGTTATTCTGACTGTGGCTCCTCAGTACTTGAATTCTTGCCTTTTGCAGCATTTTTTCTTTGACCTGGAAGCTCTGAATTTTGGCTATCATTTTGGGGTTTCTTCCAGGAACTGTGACTGGTGTATTCTTTTTCCACTTTGCTCTGTGCTTCTAAGAGATCTAGCAGTTTTAAGATTTCTTTTCTTTTTTTTAGCTTTTTGGAGGGCAGTTGGGGTTAAGCGACTTGCTTAACACGGCTAGTTTTTCGTGTTAAGTGTCTGAGGCTGGATTTGAACTCAGGTACTCCTGACTCCAGGGCTGGTGCTCTATTCACTGCGCCACCTAGCCGCCCCAGTTTTAGGATTTCTTGAGAAATTATGTCTAGGCTCTTTTTTAGGTCATGATTTTCCAGTGATTCTTGATCCTCCCCACCCCCCAGTCTCTTTTCCAGGTTGTTCCGTTATAAGCATACATTTTCTTCTGTAGTTTCAGTTTTTGACTTTTTTTATATTTTTGCCTCATGGAGTTTTATTGGCTTCTCTCTGGTTCATTTGTATTTTCAGGGGATTTGTTACTTGAACAAGGTTTTCATGGCTCTTGTGCCAAGCTTATTAATTGCCTTTCCAATATTTTCTTTTATAGCTCTTATTTATTTTTCAATATTTCTTCAGATACTCTCATTTAAAAAAAAAAACACCTGTCCTTTTAAAACTTGCTTCATTTCTTCTAGAAGTTCTAATTGAGTTTGTGCCCAAGCTGTATTTTATTCTGAGGTTTTACTTGTAGAAATTTTGAGGTCATTTTCCTTTGGGGGTTTGTGTCTCTGCCAAGAAAATAGTTTTTTATGGTGGGATTCTTTTTTTGTTTGCTCTTTCTTTTAGCTTTCCTGACTTTAGACTTGATGTTATTGATGTGTTGACTGTCATACTTTTGGAGGGGAACCTTGGGCTTGGAAGATGAGAAAATGGAGGTACTTCTGCGTAGACCATCTTATTTAGAAATTTGACTTGTAAGAAGAGATACAGGATTTTTTAAAAATTAAATTTGGGAGAAATTATAGAGAACTTAACAAAAAATTAAAACTTGGGAAACTTGGGCATGTTTGAAGGTGATAAGGAAGCAGTCATTTGGTAAAGGATGATGGAAGATGAGAGAGGATCTACTGGAAGTAACAAGCTTAGAAAGTGAAGAAAGTGGAATCTGGAGCAAAGTGCAGGAATTAGGTGATTTAGGTAAAGAACTCAAAGAGGGCTATGAATGCTATTTTTTGTCATGTAAAATTAATAACTTGATTATGTTGAAAGCAGAAGTTTTTAACAAACTTAATTTTTAATGACAGGTTAGCAAAATGTATGATCTTTTTGTGCCCTTAAAAAGATGTAATTGGAAAGTTATTATTTAGAATTGACCATTTCCATGTTACATATGGTAAGAGAGGTGAAAAGTTTATTCAAGCTAATAGTAAGAATAAAGTTAAAAGGAATGATCAAAGTTTAGAAGGAAAACCAACATAAGAAATAATTTTGGTTTAACTATTATGTTATTGCCCTGAAAATAAATGAAATCCTGCTCAGATCTCAATCCTTTACATTATTGTAGTAAAGCAAAAATAGTTCTTGCACTCAGTAAGTTTTTATTCTAATGGGAAAGAAAACATAGCCATAAATCACTACATATAAGTACAGAGTAGATAGAAGTAATGTTAGAGAGGAAAGTAGTAGAAGATGGTCATTTAAACTGACTAAAGGAAGTTAGGAGTTGTCCAAGAAAGTGCTTGGGAGGGGAATGATGATGTTTTCAATATTTTAAATTTTCTAAGATTTTTACATTTAATTTTTTTTTTCAAATGAAAAGAAATTCACTGAAATCTCTTTTTTTCTTCTTTCCTTTCCATAAGTAAAAAGAGCAATAAAACCCTTGTACAAATATATATATATATACACACACACACACACACACGCACACACATAGAGAGATAGAGAGAGAGTGTTTAGAAAAATAAGCTCCCACATTTGCCATGTCCAAAAAAGATGGACATAATCTGCATCCATCAGGTCTCCATTAAGAGAAGATAGTGTTTCGTCCTTGCGTTGTTCAGAGTACATTAATGAAAATGGAAGACTTGGTTCAACAAACATTTATTATATACCTAATATATATGCAAGGCAATATTTCTAGGCACTCAGGATACTAGAACAAATAGGAAACAGAGCCTACTTTAAAGAAGTATATATTCTTTTGATGGGAAAAATCAAAGCATTGATGGATATGAAGCAGAATTTGAAGTGTGTTATCTCCATTGTCATGATAAAGATGGCTGGTTCAGAGTGCACACTGAGCATTTATATATATATTTTTTTTTAAGTAAAGAGCTCCTGCTTGAAAAGTTAGTGGAATCTAAGAAGCACTCATGAATAGTATTTCTTTGCCCATATTTTATTGTGATAGTCCAATAAGTTTAAGTACTTCCACCACTGCTGTCCTAATTCAGATCCTGATTATATGTCTTGTTTGAATGAACTCTTCATTGCCTACTTTACCTCCCTGCCCCCTTCCAATTTTCCAGTTTTGTTATACATTCTCTGTCCTCACACCAACTGATTCAGTGACCCTGGATCTCTTGATGTTCCATGAAAAGATAATTCATCTGTGGACTGGGCATTTTTATTGGCTGTGGTCTTTGTGCCTTGTCCACCCCCTTACCTTCCACATAGAATGCTCTCCTTATCTCTGGCTTCCTTCAAATCTTAATTAAAAATTCCATCTTTTACAAGAAGCCTTTCCCAGTCACCCTTAATTCCAGTTCCTGTGCTCTGTTGATTATTTCCAATTTGTTGTACCCTCCATTGGACTGTTAGCTTTTTGAGAGGAGGGACTTTCCTTTACCTTTCTTTATAATCTCCAGTGCTTAGCACAATGCCTGACATTGTAGGTACTTAATAAATATTTATTGATTGACTGACTGACTGGTTGACATGATGAACTTTTGTAAGAACCACACAAATAGTCTGTTTATACTTTCTGTCAATTCCAGTATGTGCATCATGTTTCTCCCAAACTGATCTTCATAATGCAGCAATCTGATCGTGTTAGTCCTTTGCCAGAAATAACATTTCAGTTATTACCAACAGCTTACCAAATGTAGTACACATTTCTCAGCATGGCATTCAAGGGTATTTATAATCTAGCCTTATTTCATACTATATATCTTCAAATTTTCAGGGCAATAAGGTAATAGTATTACCACCTTTCTTCCTGCCCTGTCTGATGTTACATCATCCTTCATCCCTAAAATGAATTTTTGCCTTGCTCCTGTCATCTGCTAAAACCCACTCTTTCTTCAGGTTCTTGCCCAGCAGTTTCCTTCATGAAGTGTTCTCTGAATTAGTCTCTCTTTCTTCAGATTTCTCATAGTACTTGCTTTGGCTCTCTTTCTATATTTATTTTAATTTATCTGATAATTGTTTATTTATATTTTGGCCCCTTTTAGATTTTCAGTTCCTTCAGAGTAACCGGCATAGTGACAGATTCTTCGCTTTGTTCCATGTTGAATTTTTATGGCATAAACTTAACATTTCTGGTTTCAAGAGAGGTAACTAGCCATCTGTCCTTTACACATGTGTAAGTTTTTATAAAATTTGTAAGATTGCTGTTAACTTGATCAAATAACATGGCCTACCCTCTTGTTTCCAAGAAATATGTCTGAAATTGGGTTGTCACCCAGTGGATGGTTAGATATGTTTCAAGTAATATAGTCTCTGCAGTCCCAGGCATAAGCTACTGATAGCTCTGAGAGTTAAAATATCTATTCAGTTAATATTACTTTTCTACAAAATAATATACTTTTATTAAAATGATTAATAAAAATACATGTCAATTTCACCTTATCTTTTAAAGAAACTTATAGGAAATGTAGAAGATCTTTGGTGTCAAAGTTCCTCAGGCACTTTCTCCTTACAAATGGACAGTTTCTTCTCTACTAGCCATCTCACAATAAATACCTGGTTTTAGGTAAGGCCACAAATCACCTTTTCCCCATATCTCTTATTGTTGAGAAAATGACACATGGCTCCTTTTCCTTGGTCTGTTTAAGACTTTCTTTCTCACCTTCTATTCTAGATATGGTTACCTGGGTAACAAAATTACTGTCTCATTGAAACTGGTACTTTTTCCCTCTTGTTCTTCTACAGTTATTTTTTATCTTTCTTTTTTTTAATGATGCTTCATCTACATGAGCAAAGATTTCTTTAGAATTCTCGATTTGGCTTTCTAACAGAATATTAATAGCTAGCATTTATATAGTAGCTTTAAAGTTTGTAAAACACTTTGCATTATGTAACATAGGTTTCCCCCTACTTTCTGAGGGCCAGCTTTGTCACTTTTGCCCATATTTTATCTTATTTGTTCCCAATAATAACCCTGTGAAGTAGGTGCTGTTATCTTCTCCATTTTACAGATGGGGAAACTGAACAGTAGAACCAGATAGCTTTTTCCCCCTGGACATGAAAATTTATAGTACATTTTAAACTATGTGGTGGTTTCCTATCAATAATATTGCTGAATTTTAGAATAATTATGTCAAGGAGCATCTCTTCAAATGATCTCTTCCACATAAATTCTCCCTCTGATGGTGCAGATTATTATTATCTTTGCCTTCTCCTTAGCAATTATTGTCTAGCATAATAATGAAATAGAATTTATGATTTAATAAATTTATAAAATAATATAGCTCTTGGCCCAAGCACTGGGAGGTAGGGGTGGGGAAGAAATGAAGGTGCTAGTGAAGTGGATATTCACTTGTGTAGGATGAGGTGGATATGAGTTGAATCGACATCATTACAGGGGGTACCTGTCCAGTGAGATGACAGCTATTCAAGTATCAACAAAGTTCAGGGAAAGTACAGTAAAACTTTCAATATGAGAACACTCATAGCTGGCATTATTTCAGTGGCAAAAGTCTCAGATGGATAGAACTGATTCCAGAAAGACTTCAGCAACCTGAAGTGATGTTCCTCACCCTGTTTGAAGCTTTGGACCAAACTGAAATCATAAATTTCCACAAAAATCAAATATAGATCTAGATATATGGACATGGATATAAATTCCTACCAGGAAGTCTTAAAATTTGGAAATTTTTTTTTTAAAGGTCTTTTTAAAGGGTTGGCTTTGAATGGTGGCTTCATTGTTTGACTCAGTTTTGTTTTTCAAATTCAGTGCTTAGGTTCCCTCCTTCTTTCTCCTCCTGTTGCTCACCTTTCACATCAATAACCATGTTTAGCAGCTAGGTCTAGATAGAAAAAGCCTGAGGTTTAGAGTTAGAGGAATTTAATTTGAATCCTTACTTGATTTCTTACTTCTTGGGCGATTCACTTGATTTTTTTGGTCGTGGTTTCCTCATTTGTAAAATGCAAGGGATTGAGCTAGAATCTCTAAGGTTCTTTTTCTGCTTCTGTGGTTAAGATGGTTCTGTGACTTAACCAAATTTTT
The DNA here is from genome assembly GCA_028646575.1 of Pseudocheirus occidentalis. Classification (NCBI taxonomy): domain Eukaryota; kingdom Metazoa; phylum Chordata; class Mammalia; order Diprotodontia; family Pseudocheiridae; genus Pseudocheirus; species Pseudocheirus occidentalis. The sequence continues at coordinate 146,475,960 of CM053595.1, read as the reverse complement.
TTTTTCTGTTTTTCATCCATCATATACCTACTTGATCTCACTCTAGTCTAGACCATAGCATAGCAACATCTCTGATATTACTTTTAAAATGCTGTATAACTGAAAAGTGTTATGTAAATATCATTTATCTTTAATTGCATGTTCCTCTTCTCTCATACCAAAACCACCTGACCTGCTTTCATTTCTAGTTTCTTCTGCCAATGAGTCTATCCTCCACTGTCGCCTCCAGTCTTGTTTAATACACTTACTATGTGACTGTACGAAAGTCACCCTCATGTATGAAATGGGGATATTAATACGACCACTGCATTGTTAATGTCAGTTATTTTAATGCATGTTTTCGATAACTATGCTTATTACCTAATCTCAATTGAGGCTTCACAATAGCAAGTAATCCTGATACTTCACTCCATAGCTGGTTCCCCATTTCACAACTGTTTGAAACCTTTTCTTCTCTTTTCCTACTTCTTCCTGTTTTCTCTTCTGAGGACTTTATACTTCACTGAAAAAATTGAGGCTATTCATCAAGAGCTCTTCTTTACTTCAACTCATTCAGCTGTATCTCCCTATCTCTTTGTTTACTTAGCTCACTTGAAGAGATAGTCCTTGTCTTCATGACAGATAAAGGGGTTGATCAACTATTGTACACATATCTGTAATCCCATCCTTTTCTGTCTTCTTCATTTGCCTGGCCTCTCTTTCTCTTTTTTTTAATCTCCTCCATCTTCTTGTTTTCCTTGTGTACTTTTCCTAAAGGCTCCCTGTTAGCTTCAGGATGAGTAATAAAAGTCCTTTGTCAGGAGTTTATATCTCCTTCCCAGCTTGACCCTTTCCCTACATTGCCAATTCTACTTTACCTCTGAACTTCATGCTTTTGCACTGACTGTCCCTTATTCTTGAAATACTTTTTTCCCCAACCTCTAGTTCCTAGAAGAATCTCTGAACTCCTTTCAGATTTAATTTAAGCATTGCCTTCTCTAGGAAGCCTTCCCTGGTCTTTACCAGCTACTGTACCATCCTCTCTAAGATGAATTTTCAAATATTGTTTATCTTATGATCTGACACTATCTCCATTTAGAATAGAAGCTAAAAGGCAGGGATTGTACATTTTCGTAGTAAGCACTTGATAAATGCCTGTTATTCTCTGCTTCTTTCTATGCACCTTCTTATCTCTTTTGACATACTTTCCAAAAAATTATACAGTTATGTCCAGTGTCTTATCTGTCTTGTCTCTATGCTGTACTCTTTTGTTTCTGATCTTATGGTAGTTTTACTAGAAGTACCGTAATGTGGACCTAGCCCATTAGGAGTGCTTGCTATTTTTGGTTACTGCTTGACAGGCTTTTTTGTTTTCCAATGACTTCCCTCCTGGACATTCTCTTTCCATAATATTGCACTCTTCTGTTCCGATTGGTCTGATTCTCCATCCTTAACTGCTCTCTAACAAGGAATTTTCCAAGGCCAAGTTCTTCTCTATTCTTCTCTTCCGTTATTTTTTACTTTCAAAATATTATGTACGGGGGTGGAGCCAAGATGGTGGTGTAGAAGCAGCAAAGTTTTGCAGCTCCCACACAGACACCCTAAATACCCATAAAATATGACTCTAAACAAATTTTAGAGCTCCCAAACTCAAAAAATGCAGAAAACACATGTCTCGCTGAAGGCAGCTCAGCAGCAGGGACTGATTGCGGCAGGCTGGGAGCCGGGGCCAACACAGCCCAAAACCAAAACCGCAGCCAGTCACCAGGGTGGTCAGGAGGAGCCGAGCTGCAGCTTGAGTATATCTGAGAGTAGATTTGCAGCACATGGAGCAATCTCCACATTTATCAAGCCAGGAGAAAAAAAGGCTTAGAGAAAGGTCAGTGGAATTCAAGCTTCCAAGCTAAATTTGGGGGAAGGAAAGCAGTCCAGCCAAACTGTTCCCAGGGCAAGGAAGCAGGGGGAAGTGGCAGGATCTGCTGCAACCAGCAATGGCGTCCACTGGGCTGCTTCAGAGCTCCTAGCCTGCCAATTGCAAGGGGGCCCAGACAATTGATCAGGGCCAAGGGCTTTTGCATTGAGCTGCCTGGATCTGAATCATGGTCTTGGGTGGTGGTCCTGGGGTGCACTTTCAGCAAGCCAAAGCTGGTGGGAGCTGCAATGCCCCCCAATAGCTCCGGCAGCTGTGAAAACCCCAGTGATTTGGGACAGAGCTTTCCCCCCTGGAAGCAGAGTTCCACAGAGCTAAAAAAAAAAAAATCAAGCAATTAATTGACTGGCCAACATGAGGAAAAGGAAGCAAAATAAGAATAGCAATAAAACTCTAGAATCCTTTTTGTGGAGAAAAAGGATCAAAGCATGGAATGGGAGGAAGACAACACAGTTAGAACTCCCACACTAGATGTTTCCAAGAAACATGAAGATGGCCTACAAGCTATAGATCAACTTAAAAAGGACTTTGAAAACCAAATAAGAAAAATAGAGGAAAAATTGGGAAAAGACAATGATGCGAGAAAATCATGAAAAGAAAGTCAACAATTTGACTGAAGAAAACAACACTTTAA
>CM053595.1:146431074-146472917 GCA_028646575.1 Pseudocheirus occidentalis | reverse complement strand
TTTCTCTTCCCAATTTCTCCTCCACTTCTCTTATTTGGTTTTCAAAGTCCTTTTTCAGTTGATGTATAGCTTCTAGGCATTCTTCAAGTGTCTTGGAAGCATTTGGTGTGGGAGTTTTGACTGGGTTGTCTTCCTCTCGTTCCATGCTTTGATCCTTTTTGTCCATAAAAAAGGATTCTAGAGTTCTATTGCTGTTCTTACTTTGCTTCCTTTTCCTCATGTTGGCCAGCCAATTAATTGGTTGGCTGTTTTTTTTGTTTGTTTGTTTTGTTTTTTGGGGTTTTTTTTTTTTTTTAGCTCTGTGAAACTCTGTTTCCAGGGGGGAAAGCTCTGTTCCAAATCGCTGGGGTTTTCCCAGTTGCCGGAGGTATTGGGGGGGTATTGCAGGCCCCCACCCCCCAGCTTCGGCTTGCTGAAAGCACACCCCAGGACCACCACCCAAGACAACAATCCGGATCCAGGCCACTCAGCGCAAGAGCACTTGGCCCTGATCAATCGATTCAGCCCCCCTGTGGAGTCTGCAGGCCAGGGACTCTGAAGCAGCCCAGTGGGGGCCTCTGCAGGTTCCAGCAGTTCCCTTCCCCCACTGCTTCCTTGCCACGGGGGCAGATTGGCCGAACTGCTTTTCCTCCCCCAAATTAAGTTTCAAAGTTTCACTTTCACTTTCAGTGACCGTCTTTGATTCTGGTTTGCTGGATGTGAAGATTCCCCCAGGTGCAGTAGATCTTCTCTGAAGTAGACTCAAGCTGCGGTTTGGGGCTGGGCCGGTCTCTGCTCCGGGCCTGCAGGCCTGCTGGACGAGCCTGTCCCATCGAGCTGCCCTTTCCAGTCCCCATTCCTCATTCCTTGGCAGATGTAGAGATGCTGGAGGCTGTAGATCTCCTCTCCTGAAGACTGGCTGTGGATGGGGCTCAGCTTGGCTCAGCTCAGCTCCTTCCCACCGCCCTGGGCCTGGCCGCGGTCTCGGCTTCAGGCTGGGCCTGCCACGGCTCCCCGCCTGCCGTGATGAGCCCCTGCTGCCAACCTGCCTTCAGCGAGAGATGTGTTTTCTGTATTTTTGTGAGTCTGAGAGTCTTAGACTTTGTCTTGGGTCATATTTTATGGGTGTTTAGGGTGGTTGTGTAGGAGCTGCAGAGCCTTGCTGCTTCTACGCCGCCATCTTGTCTCCGCCTCCTTGCCCCTCAATCTGTTTTCTTCCTCAGTTGATTGTTTTATTGTTTCTTGATGTCTCATGGAGACTCACTTCCATTTCCCCTAATTCTGATTTTTCAGGAATTACTTTCTTTAGTGAGCTGTTTGTACCTCATTTTCCATTTGGCCAATTCAGTTTTTTAATGTATTATTTTCTTCAGTACTTTTTGTGCCATTTTTACCAAGCTGTTAATTGTCTTAACAATTTTCTCCCTTGGCTTCTCATTTCTTTACCATTTTGATTTTGAAGGTCATTTTTTAGCTTTTCTGGAAATTTGTGTTGGGCTTATGTCCAGTTCACATTTTTTTTCCTTGAGGGTTTGCTTATAGCTGTTGGATATGGTTGTCTTCTGAGTTTGTGTCTTGATCTTCTTTCCCTTTCGTCACAGTAGCTTTTTATGATCAGGTTCTTTTTTGTTGTTTACTCATTTTCTCACCATATTTCTTGATTTGAACTTTATGTTAACGCTGTGACTACTATGGGGGTTAGAGGAGTAGGCTTCTGTTTAAAACTTCAGACTTTTTCACAAGCTCTTTGATCTGCTGTTTTCAGAGCTGATTCTGGGGCTTGGAAGATTTTGGTGCTTCTGAGATGGTGATCTGGGCAGAGGTTTGATCACTGCTCTTTTGTTCTCTATCTGCTCCTTGTCCTGGAACTTCTCCTCTGGGTCCCTCTTTCCTTAGGAGGCAGAACAATACTGTCCCAGATCTTTTGGGACTATAAGTGGTACACTGCCCCTCAGAGAATCTTCCATTTCCTCTTGACTGAAAGTGCACCTCTCTACTCTTGAACTATGATCCAGAAGTGGGTATAGACAGTGTAGCTGCCACATGGAATCTTGTCCTGCCTCCAGTGCTAGCACATGGGTCTGGTCCCCTGTAAACTCTTTGTGTTTGGTTACCAGGTGCCCTTACTATCTCTGGCTTGAGAGCTCCCAAACCTGCTACTCCTTTTGTCACCATCACACAGTCCCACCATTGGTGTTTCATTCACATGGGCTCCAGTCCAGATTCCTCTCTTATGTCACAGATTCATCTTTCCGATTTCTTAAGTTGACTGGAAGAATGTCAGGAATGTCTTACTTTGTTTTTGTTGGCTTTGCCACTCCAGAATTCAATTTGAGGCATTATTTTAAAGTTGTTTGAAAAGAACTATTGGAAGAGCTCAGCTTTCTTGATTCTGACGTCTTGGCTCTACCCAAGAAAGTCCTAATGAGTCATTAAAAATTTTTTTTTTAAATAAATAATTTTCAGTTTTCAACATTCACTTCCATAAGATTTTTAATTGTAACTTTTCTCCCCATCCCTCTCTTCCCCCCCAGTTCTACTGATTCTTAAATCTACCTGTTTGCATCAACCTCTTTACTGACCTCTAGTCTTGCATTTCCAACAGCCTTTTACATATCTTGAACTGGACATCTAGTAGACACAGATTATTCCAAATTGGAACAACTTTTCTTTCCCCTTAAGCCTTGCCCCATCCTCATCCTCCCAGGCTTTTAGACTTGTAAACTGGGAGTCACCCCAGACTTCTCACCATATCTCACCATGAAGCCCACCCCCAACCTCCCATCCAATCTGTTGTCAAAATGACTGATTTCACACTTGTGCAACGTCTCTCAAATGCCATATCTTATCTGACTCTGGTGCAGGTCCTCATTACTTTACACCTAGTTTATTGTAGTAATCTGCTTGGGGATCTGCCTGCCTCTAGCCTCTCCCAGTCTCAGTTTTAGATTGCACAGCTTTCCCCCCTTATCTTCTCACCTCTCCCTATTCCCTAAGGCTTTTATTTCTTTCTGAATTTGAAGACTTTCATGCATAGATAGATAGATAAATGTGTGTGTGTGTGTGTGTGTGTGTGTGTGTATTATTCCCTCTTTAACTGATTCCTGATCAGAGTAGGGTTCTAGAACTACCAGTCTTCCTTCCCCATCTAAATCCTTTGTGTCACTTCTTTTCTTGTACCTTATTTGTATAAGATAATTCCTCTTTTTATCTTTTCCTAGATGGTTTGCTTTTTAGTATTACATCATACTCTACCCCAATCTTTCTTTCAGACTACCCAATTACTACTAATAATCTTTGACATAATTTACATTTCTTCATATAATTAATGAAGTCTGTTCTTATTGAATCCCTTTTAATTAGTGTGTGGTGTTTCCCTTAATATTTTTCTTGGTTTTTGTATGTCAGATTTTCTGTTGATTTCAGGGTTTTTGCATCAAAATGTTGAAAGTTTGACAGCTCATTGAATGTCCCTTTTTTTTCCCCATTCAGAATTATGCTTAGCTTTGCAGGGTATGATATTTTTGGCCTCAACCCCAGTTCTTTTGCTTTTTGATATGTAGTACTCCAAGACCTGTGGTCTTTTAGTGTTGTCACTCCTAGGTCTTAAGTGACTCTAATTGTAGCTTCAGTATTTTTGAATTGTTGCTTTTTTTCTTGGTGCTCATAATATTTTCTCCTTGATTTGGAGGTCTGAGAATTTGACTATGATATTCCTGTAGATTTTTCTTTGTAGGATATCTTTCAGGTGGTGATCAGTGGATTTTTTTCCTGTTCTTACTTTCCCCTCTTGTTCTAACACCTCAGGGCAATTAATTTTCTTTAATTATTTCATCAAGATTCCTTTTTTTTTTTTTTAAATCATAACTTTCAGGTAGTCCAATTATTCTTATGTTTTCTCTTCTTGATCTGTCCTTCAAATAAGTTGTTTTTATTATGAGATGTTTCACATTCTCTTCTAGTTTTTCATTCTTTATTTTATTTATTTATTTATTTATTGCTATTTCTTGGTCTCTTATAACTTCATTGGCTTCCACTTTCCCACTTCTGATTTTCAAGTTGTTGTTTTCTTCCTTGAGATTCTGGATCTCCTTTTTCTATTTGGTTGGCTTCATTTTCATGATCTTGTTTTTCTTCTATTGTTCTTATTTTTCTTTTTAATTTTTCCTCAGTTTCTCTGATTTGAATTTTAATGTCTTTTTATAGTTCTATGAATTCTTTTTGGGCAGGTTACCATTCAGCTTTATTCTTTGGGATAGAAGAGTTCTTTTTTGCTTCAATATCCTCTTCTGAAGATGAACTCTGGTCTTTATTCTCATGATAACTTACTGTTGGTTGTGTTTGGTTGTTTTTTGCATGATATTCCTTGGATTCAAATTTTAACAGCTTTGTTGATAGAGCAAAACAGAAAATATTTGACATTTCCTTACAAAATTACTTTTTTTTTGTATCTGTTATATTTCCTTGATCATTAGAATGATTCTTTCCTTTAATAACAGCTTCACTGTCCATCCAAAAGCTTTCAGTTAGGTTGGTATCCTCTCTTATATGGTTCTGTGAAAGTAATTCACTTTTAAATCCTTGTATTTCTTTGTGAAACTAGTGCCTCTTAAGTATATTATTAAAATTCTGTTTTGGGGATTGGGCGATAGGATGGCTTGATGATATCACTTATCTGGAGGGAGAGTATTCATTGGGCCTTGCTTATTGGTTTTTCATTTCAATTCCTTTCACATCAGAACTTTTACTTTGTTTCCCTCTAGTACAGAAAAATGACTATTTTGGGGGGTTAAAGGAAATTAAAGGCATATGCCTATGATTCTTTATAGTAAAACTATTTCATTTTTTTTCAAGTGTTCTATTATCAAAATATTTTGTTGATGAAATTTCTGTTCCACATAATTAATGTTTTTAGTTTCTGTCTCTTTTGCTTGTAGTTTATTCTTTCCTCAAAGGAAGGAAACATTCTTCCATCAAAAAGCCTATCTAAACTTCCAGTCCATTTGCAAAATGACACAAGACTCAAACAGTCTTGGAACTCATCAACTTGGAGAAATAAAGGTTATGTACATATACTACTATCGATTTCCCTTCCTGGATTCAGAGTACTATATTCAGTCTTGAGATACTGGCCTCACATTGCAAATGTCTCAGGTGATATAATTATTGTAATGAAAGGGTAAAGGATATGAGCTGTTTCACTTAGGACATTATAGGTTGCTGCCTTGGTGGCAGGTGGGGTTTTTCTTCTCTTTGGAGATTCAGAAGTAATCAGATCAAGGTGGCTAGATGGCGCAGTGAATAGAGCCCCGGCCCTGGAGTCAGGAGTACCTGAGTTCAAATCCAGCCTCAGACACTTTACACAAAAAACTAGCCGTGTGACCTTGGGGGCAAGTCACTTAACCCCCAACTGCCCTCCAAAAAAACAAAAACAGAAAAGACTTTAAAAAAAAAAAGAAAAAGAAGTAATAAGATTGTCAGGGATTGATTCATGCTTATAAAGCCATGGGAAATGCTAATTTATTAATTTATACTGAAAATTATAAATAGCTAATATATTCCTGTAGCTGTATTTTAAAAGGCATATTTTTAAAGCCAAATTAAGAGCAGCAAGCTATGTTGTATGCATAGAGCTAAATGGTATTAAGGAATTAAATTTTTGAGCTCTGCCTAATATCATGCTTATCTACTATGTAGATATTCTTTCCAAGCCTCACTAAATACTTGTGTCAGAGCATGAGATTACCCTCTGTCTCCCTGAGATGATGCTCACATGGGACCTGAAGGGAAGGTTGATGCTCTCATACTTTCTCATTCATGAATGTTGTGAAGCAAGGTTGTAAGCTTGCAGAAAACATGCTGAAGAGCATGGGAGCAATGTTATCAGATGCTTTCGAAGGGGGAGTGAAAATAGCGTGAAGATCAGCTTCTGCACTGACAGCGAAGGATAATTGTAGCAGCACAAAAGGAATGTGAACTGCACAAATCCAGTCAGTCGCACTCAAAACATTCTAACGGACCACTTGGACCATCTGTGTAGGACCTTCTGAACTTGGACTGTTGGCCACAGCTGAACACACCATACTCTGACTCCACCATTATGATGTGATTGACCAAACAGCAACAACACGAGGCTGACGTGTTCACTTAGCTGAAGCAGCTATAACTGGAGCCATTTACCAATATTCCAGGGTCAGCAGGGAAGCAGTATTCATAAGCTTCAAGATAAATTAAATTCTTACGTGGCAAATTTGTGTTTTTGTACCTTTCTTTGTTTTAGTTTGTTCTCATATAGGGCTCTATATGTATTCAATACTTTGGATCTCTGATCTAGCTCATTGTTCAAAAAAGCATTAAGTGCTACACTAAACACTATGCTTGGTGCTGGGTTTACAAAGATTGGGGGGGGGGGAGCAATCCCTGCTCTTAATAAAAAAACTTAAATTCTATGGAAGGAGATAGTATGTACATTTGTAAACATGTACAGAATGTATGATTGTGTGTACATATATACACATGGGTACATACATAGTTATTATGTATGTAGTAGTAGTTAGGAAAGGAGAGCACTAAAAATTGGTGAGATTAGGAAAGATTTCATATAGAATATGATGCTTTCAGCTACATCTTAAAAGAAATGAGAGATTTTATGGGACAGAGAGAGTGCGTTATAGGCATGGAAGTTGCCTGTGTAAAGATAAAGCAAGCATATATAACTCACAGGAACATCATAAATGAAATCCAGAGCTTGCAGGTCAAAGAGAAAATAGTTACAAGCAGGTAGAAAGAAATAATTCAAGAACTGAGAAGCAATAAGTCAGGTTCACACGCATGATTTGGCAGCTACTTCTGTAAAGAAGGGAGAGAGCTTGTAATACAGTATTCCAGAAAGGGAGTCAAGAAAAAACTTACCAACAAAATTTAAGTAGCATCCTTTAGGGGGAAAATGGCCTTGTGACAACAGATTTTCAATCATTCCTTACAAAAAAGCCCAGAATTGTATAGAAACTTTGAAGCACAAACACAGGAGTAAGTGAAATACGAAAAGGTAAACATGAACAAACACTCCTAAGAGACTAAACAAGGATAAACTATTTATATTCTATCATGTGTCCACTCTGATTTCTGTCATCAGGGGTTTTAGAGAGTCTAATTAGAAGGTTTGGTAATGGTTCTATTATGTCTTGATGATCTAAGAAAAGTAGAACGGGAGAGGAGGAAAAGAAGAATAAGGTTGCAAAAGGTCTCCTGTATACACATACATTGAAGTCTTTGTAAACAAGGAGAATAGATTGAAGGGAGCTAATACTTGAAATTTACTCTCATCCAAACTGATCAGAGGAGGGAAGTTTACACACACACACACACACACACACACACACACACACACACACACACTCAACAAGAAACTCAGAGGGGAAGGGGGAATTAGAGGGAGGGTATTTTAAAGGAGGAACTAGTCCTAAATTAAAAAAAAAATACAGGGTTAACAAGAATGTTGATTCCTTTTGTGTTGTGGCAAAGAATTGGATGCTGAAGATTTGCCCATCTGTTAGGGAACGACTGAAAAAGTTGCACCAAAATAAAGTGATGAAATACTGTTGTGCTATAAGAAATGATGGAGCAGATGGCTTCAGAGAAAACTTTTGTATAAAGTGATAAAGAGTCAGGTGAACAGGACAAGAACAAATTAAACTGTTTCTTCAAAGACTTAGGAACTTTGATAAATGTAATGACCAACTGTAATTCCAGAAGAATTGAGATGTAACATACTACCCAACTCTTTACAGAGAGTGAAAAACTCAGTGCAGAGGAAATAGATATATGTAAATGTGCATGCATATGTATTTATATATAAGTATGTAAACATACACATGTGTGTATAAACATGGCCAATACAGACCTTTTTTTTTTTTTTGCTTGATTATATATGTTTGTAACGGTTTTGTTGTTTATTTTTTAAAGTGAGAATTGATTTAAAAAACCACTTATTGCTCATAGATAAAAATAATTTTTAAAATTCTTAATTAAAAAAAAATTACAAACCCATGGGAATTGATATAGTTGTCAAGGGAGTACATGAGAGGGAAGAGGAGAAGACCCAGGATCAAGTCTTAGGGTACACCCACAATATAAAAGGTATGAGATAAAAACAGTGACTGCAAAACAAACTAAAAATTAGTCCAACAGGTCAGAGAAGTAGTATCATGGAAATCCATAGAGGAGAAAGTGATTAGTAGTCAGAATACTATTTGGCAATTTAAAGATGGTTAGTATCTGGAGAGCACAGTTTCAGTTTAGTGATCAGATTAGAAGCTAGGTTGTATGCAGTTGTAAAAAGAGTGAGAGGAAGGTAAATGAAGCAACAAGCATAGATAGCTTTTCTAAGAGTTCAGCTGAAAAAAAGTAAGTTGAATTAAGATAACTTGAGGGGACTTGGGCATGTTTGTAGGCAGCAGGGAATTACTGGTATATACATAAACACAAAAATTGGAGAAAAGGGGAAGTGATTGAAAAGGCATTTTGCTGGAGAAGATAGGAAGGGTATTCTCTCTAGCAGTACAAATGGCAGCCTATATAAACCAATTTTTCCTTTTCAGCTCTTATCCATGTCATCTTATAAATCTTTCACAGAAGTTTTGTTCAACACTCTATGGGCCTTTTGGTAAATGTCTTTGACATTATGTGAATATCAATAAAGCATGAAGAATATGCATGTGGTCCTCAAAGTTATATGACTAAATTTTTTCTCCAGATTTTGTTTGGTAATATGTTACAGCCTATTCATACTTACCCCTCCATTGTGATCAACAGTGTTAAAATATTCTAAAATTATGGCATTCTATGACTCGTAATTTTACACCGTAATTTGAAGGGTCTTAGTATTAAAAAGATGGTTCTTTGTTGCACAGAAAAACTGGGAGACCATCTTGTCTCTTCTTCAGCTCTGGGACCAATTCTGACTTGTTTACTAATTGCATTGTATTATGGTCAATTGACATTGTTCATCCAACTCAATCCAAATACACATGTAGGTACTTTAAAGTGCTAATTGAATTGAATTAAATGTAATTACTCTTTGTCTTAGGTTGGTGCAGATGGTTTGATGAAGCTGAATGGTTCAGCCCTTAACAATGAATTTTTCACTTCAGCTGCTCAAGGCTGGAAGGAAAGATTATCAGAAGGTGAGTTTTTTCCATAGTTTTTCTCTCTAAAAAATTATTCCCCTATTTAGACGTGACTAGGCCAGTACTAGGACAGTGGAGCTTCTCCATATTCCAATTTTGGCACTCTAGACAGTGGGGGAATTATTCTGGGTTGGCAATAGGATGGTCTGACATATCTCTTAATCTAGGTAAGGGTGCTATGATACCTCCACGATCATCATTTGGAGTTGGTAGATGCCTAAGAGACATCAGATGGTGTCTCTGATAATAAGATACACTTTCTTCCTCTTAAGTAAAGAAGTGGTAGACGGTACATGTGCAATGAGCTCTACATTGTTATACATAGTCAGATGTGTTCTCCTTAAGGTTATTTGTTATGAGGGAAGTTTCCATTTGGATTTGGGCAAGAGAAGGGGAAGAGAAAGGATTGGGAAGTAACACTACTGTTTTTAAAAAAGTTTTAAAACAAAAAAATTAGATGGACATTCAAACAGTTTCTACCTGTGTAATTGTAAGTAAGTCGTGTAACCTCTAAGGCTCAGCTTCTTCCTCTGTAAAATAAGGATAATTGTGAGAAATCTGCATTGTACAACTTAAAACTTCTGTATAAATGCAAATTACTTTTATAATTGTGCTTTATATATATTAAGTGGCCATATGTGACATGCAGTTATTTTAAAAATTGACTTCTACATTGCCAAACCAAATTTTTACAATAGTTTTTCATTTTTCTTTTGTTAGTCCTATAATAGTGTCTATAATCACCATCGGTAGTGATAATTTTCTCCGATCCAACATGCGGTTTACTTTTCTTTATTCAAACACATTTGCATAATTAAAACTCAGGCATAATGAGGAGGAAAGGTCATAGGATTAAACTCCTCCAGTAGCTGGGTTCCCTTTCTATAGCTCAGTGTTAGTTTCCTTTGTTCTCTTCCTTGTCTTCTCCCCTAGCCTTGAAGGTTTCTTGAGATGCTAGTTATGTGGAGAGGCCTTCATCCCTAGGAATTCTGAAGGCAAGAGAGAGAGGGCAGGAATGGAAACTGAAAGCGTCAGCATTAGTTGTTCATGACTTGCTTGCAGTGACAGCCTAATCCCCATGTTTTGCAAATGCGGTGGGGAAGCCTGAGTGCTCAAGAGAGTTGAAAGGAAGAGAGGACAGGACCCAAGAAACATGAGCTCTGGAAAAGAGGAAAAAAGAAAAAGCTTTAACTAGTAAGGGAGATGAGGACAATATGGAGGAAGGAGGTGAAGATGTGCCCAGGGCAATGGAGATGAAAAAGAAGATGAAAAAGGAGGTGAAGAACTGTACGCAAACTTCAAAATTTTCCAATTTTTCCTAGGGTTAACAGAGACAAATTGAACAATTGCCCTGTCCCTCAGCTTAGCCCAGAGCACTACTTTTGATGAAAATTTGAGAAATTTCTGTCATTCTTGAATTACAAACTAGAATTTAACAAGTGTTTGTTGAGTACCTGTTCACACCAGGCCTTGTACTAAGAGAACTGGGAGTTGCAAATAATGTCATTTCTGTTTAATTTCTCTTTTTGTACATTATAGGTGAGTTCACGCCTGAAATGCAGGTGAGAATAAGACAAGAAATTGAGAAGGAGAAAAAAGTGGAGCCATGGAAGGAACAATTCTTTGAGAGCTATTATGGGCAGAGGTAATAAAAAGCATGATTTTTTGTTGTTGTTGTTGGTAGCTAGTCTTTTAACTTTCCACAGAAGCTTAAGTGCAAAGAGAGAAGACAGTTTGCCCACAAATCCTTGTGAAAACTGGCATTTGGTGTCAGTATATCACATTGAATCTCTTCTCACAAAGTTCATTCACTTGTCTACTTAAGTGTCGTCGTTTCTCATGAAATCATAAAACTTCTTGCCTTAGTTGTCAGTCTTCCAGATTGGAGATTGTTCCAGTGGAATCTTAAAACTTCCCTAAAATCTTCATAAGAGACATTAAACACATAGGCTTTAAGGTCTGCAAAATAATTTTCTATAATTCCAAAATATGATGATGATGGTAACTGCTATTAGAAACAAAGGGAAAATCTTGTTTTAACAAACTTGGAGAAAAATCAGAATTGCTACTATAGCCACAAATTCCTATCCCCTAAAAATTCAGTACCATATGCAGTGGCTCATTTACAGTTTGCATTTAAAAACCTCTGACATCACTTCATAATCTATAGTTGCTCTCACACAACTCTCCTGAGCCATCAGTACAGTGGAAAGTGACCTGGACTGAACATCAGGAGAATATTATTCTAGTCCAGGGAAGTTATTCCGCTGACGTGCTTGTGGACCGCGTGGGTGAGGCAGTCCTCTTGATCTTTCTGGGCTTCAGTTTTCTCTTCCATCAAAAGAGGAATTGGGCTAGATGATCTCTGAATTTCCTTCTAACCCTAACTTTCTCTGTTCCTGCTAGGATTCCCTGCATGGTTTTCTTTCAATTCTTAGCAACTGAAAAGGTTATATCTGGACCACATCTTTGTCAAATTAGCATGGTGATTTGACAGTTTTGCAAAAAAAGAGGCTCAAATGTTCTGTATTAGAACTGCTTTTATAACCTTCCAAGTTTATCATATCATACCCTTTCAAATTTTGTTACAAAAGAAACGTGTTGTTACGGTGTGCAGAAAAGGTACTCTCACTATTTACAGCATGTATATGTGTTGCACTGAAGGGTTTATTTATCCTGTTTTCAAGAAGAGACTCCTGGGGGTCGCTAGGTGGCATGGTGAATAGAGCACCAGCCCTGGAGTCAGGAGGACTTGAGTACAAATCCAGCCTTAGACGCTAACACTTGCTGTGTGACCTTGGGCAAGTCACTTAACCCCAATTCCCCTGCTCCTGTATGTGTTGCTATATACACACACAATCCCCCTACTAGTATCAAATGAGCAACAGCTTTGGGGAAACTTTTTCAGTATTGTTACAGATACTTAGTGTAGAATATAGATACAAAGAAAACTTAGAAATAATCTATACTCATTTATTATATACTGTATTTGCAAACAATTAGAACCTGTAAGGAGGCACTTCTTTTGATTGAGTTCAGCCTAATCTGTGCAAAAGGGAATGCGTTACTGGTTTCCTAATTATGCCTTTATCCTTTCTGCCATCATTCTGTAAAATATAATTGTTCTAACATCTTCACTACCAGTTTTGCTAATTGCTAGGCACTTTCGATGCATGTAGGGTCTTTCTTTCAAAATCATTGCAGACGTGGCAGCAAAGTAGCAATCATATAGAATGTTGACCAGAACATAGAAATAAAATAGCTTTATATATAACCAGAAAACATAATGGCAGTCCTGAAAAAGGAATTCTCCTTCTGTTCTTACATTATCATAGTTGTTGATTTGGGTCCCATTTTTTACACAAGGACTCCTTTGGAGCTCGTCGTACTTTCTTCCTAGTCCTCAGTGATGTAGGACTGACCCTTCTAAGTCCCTTTGGGGTTGTTCAGCAATGCGCTGCTTTTTTCCAATAGTTTAGGTTTTTAGAACAGCAATAATAGCCTCTTGTTATCCAGTAAGTTGCATGTAAACTCATTGAATTTACTTGAGGTAAATTTGTCTCATTTTTGGCTTGGTAGTCTCAAAACCTAGCATATTGCCTTCCTTAAAGTAGGTGCATAAAAAATCTTTGTTGAACTAAATACTTTGCACAAGGGCAGAAATATCCATGGAATCCTCATACTTTGGAGCTCAGCATTTGTTTACATATCATTGTGACTCAGGAGACACTGAAGCTGTCTGTGTAGGGCTGTCTCCTCTTTAGGAGGATTCTGTGGAATTCCAGGCACTGGCAGATACCTGAGATGCTTCCAGAGTGATTCATAGTCCTTGAAGAAGTCTCCAAAGCAAGTTTCCAATTGTCTCTTTCGAGAGAGAGGTGACTAGGAATTAGGGGGTGAGACAGGCAGCAAGGGAGATGAAGTAAGCATGCCAGACTGTGGACATTTTTGTAAGGAAAAAGTAGAACAAGTCTGTAGTGGTTTAGCATCTTCTCCACTCTGTTTTAAATGGTGCCCCCCTCCCCCAACACACACATGCACACACAAGGTTTTAACCCTTCTTCAAGAGTTCCTGGAATGTAAGCTAAAGATATGCCCTGTGGCCACCATGGGATCATAGAAACGTGTACTTTGAATTTGAGCATTGCCATTAACCAGAGCATTTGGTACCCTATAAATAGGTGATAACTAACTATAGTATCCCCACTAAAATAGGCTTGATATCTCAATAATAATATCTTTTTTCTTCTTTTCTATAGTTCTGGATTGAGCCTTGAGGATTCAAGGAAGCTAACTAGTGCTACCAGTGACCCCAAAATGAAGCAACCACCAACTGAACAACCAAAACTCACACCACCTTCAGATGAAACTCCCATCAAAACAGTGATGGCAGCCCCAGAAGCAGAGTCTAAAGAATCAGGAGTGAGCACCGAAGAAGTGTTGCCCAAACCCTCCAAATCCCCAGAGCCTTTAGTTTCCTCAGCTAGCAGTGTCACTGAGCAAGACAAAACAGACCCTATCCCAGGCCCAGAGGATGAGGACCCCTTAGGCCAAAGGAAGACAGTAGTAACCTCTGCTGAGCCAAAGCCTGAAAATGAAAATCATCTCACTACAGCTACTCCTATCATAAAGGAAAACAAAGGCACAGCTATTTTGACTCCAAGTAAACCAAAGAGCCCAGGAATTGGAAAACCAGTCATAAGACCAGTCATAGAAGAAAGTCCTCAGGAGAACACTGTGAAAGTTGCCTCTCCCTCAGAGCACAGTGATCTGAACCCAGAAGGTCTCAAGAGGAAATCTTCAGTCACTGAAGAAGGGCCACCCACAATCTCGGAGAAAAGACCTCGTGTCCTTGAGAACCACCAGCACCAGCAGTCGCTTCAAGCCTCTCAGCAGCCCTTTCCCTTCAGAGGGGAAAGGGTCCAGGTTCGAAAAGTACCACCACTCAAGGTGAGGAAGGAAAGGAAGTGGCAGATAAAGAGGGGGTAATTGCAGGAGTGTGGACCTCCGTTCAGACTTATTAAAGAGCTGTTGCTTTGATGTTATTCCAAGAATTCACCCCTCACATAGGGCTGAACATGTAATTATTAGATCATAATTTAACAGGAATTAGTTAACTGACAATAAGAACAAAATTTGCAGCATAGAATAGATATTGAGAGTGGCCAAAAATGTGACTAGAGGAAATTGAGGCTTTGGAGGTCTATGTATAAATGCTGAGGAAAGGGTAGCTCTGCCAAAACACAATGAACCCGGGTCATAGCTATCAAATGCTGGTGAGCTTTGGTTGTGTAATGTCAGTGGAAACTAAGTCACCTTTCATTTGTTTTCCTCCACAGATCCCGGTCTCCAGAATCTCCCATGTGCCATTTCCTACAGGACAGGTCTCTCCCAGGGTTCGTTTTCCAGCCTCTATCACTAGTCCCAACAGAAAAGGAGCCAGAACCCTTGCAGACATCAAAGCAAAAGCCCAATTGGCCAAAGCCCAGAGGGCAGCCGCTGCTGCTGCCGCCGCTGCCGCTGCCGCTGCCTCTGTTGGAGGGACCATCCCAGGTCCTGGCCCTGGAGGGGGAGGAGAAGGAGCAGCAGGAAGAGGAGGGGAGCCAGGATCAGGTGGAACCAGTGAAACTGGAAAAGGGAACACACTGGAACTGGCAGGAACTGGAAGCAGGGGAGGTACGAGAGACCTTTTACCCGATGGTTCAGAGACTCAATCCCAAGTTGAGACCAAGGCCCCAGGCCCGACATCACCTCCCGGTGTCTCTAGAGCACAACTACAGCAAGCCTCCCCCCTACCATCCAGACCTACAGTCAGTGGAGCAGCCCTCACTAACCCACCCCCCACAACTTCAGAGAAGCTGAAGAATGAAAGTCTGGACTCCTCTTTGGGAACAGACAGAATGGTTCCCTATAGCCCTTCCCAGGTTCCCAGTAACTTCAAACAAGAGAAAGCACCTTCTCCTTCAGCAGGCTCAGCCCTGACCTCAGGGACCCCACCTGCTCAGGTTACAGCAGAATGCACATTTGAGCCTAGAGCTAGTTCTAGGAAGGACTTAATGAGTGTTGCAGCTGTCATAGAGACAAGTCCCAGTGCTCCTATGGAGGTGGCTCCTTCTCCTTTGACAACTTTACCAATAGCAGTCACTTTAGAAAAGACTATGCCACTCCAGACCAGTGTTACTGCAGCACCTACTGTATCAACGCCATCCTCTAGCACTTTGCCAACCTCTAGCCTTAAAGCTCAAGGAGCTTCCTCAAATACAAGTGGACCCACTGCACGGCCAAGCTCTAGTATTCCTGCTAATAACCCTTTGGTCACCCAGCTGCTCCAAGGCAAAGATGTTCCCTTGGAGCAAATACTGCCTAAGCCTCTCACCAAAGTAGAAATGAAAACTGTTCCATTGGTTGCAAAGGAGGAGAAAGGGACAGGAGCACCCAGGGACACCAGCATTACAGGAACTAGTACCAGAGGGGAAGGTAGTGAGAGACAGTCTCATCTGTCTACACCTCAGTTGGAGAAAATCCATCAGAGTAAGCAGTTACCCCAGGTCCCAAGGACCCTCCACCTTTTCTCAGGAAAGGACCTGAGGGACTCTAACATTGATCAGTATCCTTGCCAAGAAGGACTCAATAAGGCAACCCAAGAGCAGCTCCTCCAGACACTCATAAAAAGGGTTCAGAGGCAGAATCTGTTGTCAGTCTTGCAGCCCACCCAGTTCAGCCTCGCTCACTCAGGTTTCCAATTAGAGGACATCTCTACCAGCCAGAGGTTTATGCTGGGTTTTGCAGGCAGAAGGACATCCAAGCCTGCCATGTCAGGCCACTACTTACTCAACATTTCCACTTATGGCCGGGGTTCAGAGAGCTTTAAGAGAGCCCAGTCCATGAATTCTGAAGATCGTTTTTGTTTGAACAGTCCTCCTGAGGCCTTTAAAATGGAACACCAGGATTACAAAGGAGTTACAGCAGATGGCAGCAGCAGTAAAGATGAAGATGAGACTGATGAAGAGAGTACTGACAATGAAGAGGAACAAATTCTAGTGAAGGAAGAGCCTTTACCTTCCCAGGTTTCTGGCAAGTGCGAAGGAGGTCCAGGGGTCTACAGCAGAGATACTCTATCAACTTATGACACTCTAACCAACAAGAATATGAAAGTTGAAGCACCAGTGATGGGTCATGCCACTGTCAGCAAGGAGAATTTCCACCTCTTTCCTACAGGTCAGGTATTTGATGGAAACACCCTGGCCAGAGATTTCATTCAGGCAGCACAGGAACGAATGGTCCATGCAATGAGGGGAAAGATGATAAATAGTAGCCCTGAGCTATATGGTACTCTTCCTCTTCCCACAGACAGCCCTACACATCAGCCTCTGCTCCTTCCACCACTGCAAACCCCAAAGCTTTATGGAAGTCCTCCACGCCAGCTTGGGCCCAGCTATAGAGGCATGATCAATGTCTCTACTTCTTCTGATGTGGACCACAGTTCTGCTGTGTCAGGAATGCCTGACTGTAATCAGGTGTCTAGCAACATGGGGGATGTCATGTCCTTCTCAGTGACAGTCACCACCATTCCTGCTAGCCAGGCAATGAACCCCAGCAGCCATGGACAGACCCTCCCTGTGCAGGCCTTCCCTGAAGAAAACAGTGTGGAAGACTCTCCTTCAAAATGCTATTGCAGGTTGAAAGCCATGATCATGTGCAAAGGTTGTGGTGCCTTCTGTCATGATGATTGCATTGGCCCCTCCAAACTGTGTGTCTCCTGCCTTGTGGTCCGGTGAGAGACAATGGAAGAGCAGAAAATGAGACCCTAGAGGAGGAAAAAAGTCAGTAGACAAATATATAGGGAGACCCAAGTGTGTATAGGTCCTTCTTTTGAAATCACAGGAAGAAATAACTAATTTCAGTTGTCTTACTCGAGATAAATGTTACGGAATCAGGAATACAGAACACAGTTTTTACCTTTTAATGGAAGAGCACCTTGTTGTACAGTAAGTCTAAGTCAAGCAAGACTTTGTGAATTGTGACAAGTTTGCACTTATAAAATCATGTAAATATGTCACATTATTTTGTTTAAAAATTATTTTTCCAAGTGTTTAGGAGATAATGTATTGCCGTGGACTCATGTTTCGGTTCCAGTTCACATGACTCAGAAAAGCTTGTTACCCTAGAAGAGATCCACTTTCCTCCCAACCTCTCCCATGTGAGTCAGGCTAAGAAAGGAAGGTAGAAGGAAAGGCCAAAGGTAATGGCTCTCCGTCCTGATGAAGGCCTTGAAATTCTGGTTGGAGAAATTACTTGGCCTCCTTGAAGGATTTTGGGCATGGGGCATACTTAGTCCCTTTGCCTAAGAGAGAGTCTTGTTCAGTTTAGACATTGCTAAGGCATTAATTTCACAAAGAGCATTGCAAACCTTTTTTCCACTAGCTCTGACCTGCTTCTGCTCCTGGTTCTCAGAAGCTGTGTGACATATAAGCACTATGCTTGTGGATACTTGCCATTCTCCCAACCCCACCCATGTGCCCTGAGACAGGGTATTCTAGAAAGGGTGCAGCACCTTTGGCTGCCTGCTAACTTGGGTAGGGCAGTGATTCCAGCAATAATAATGAGCACTTAGTTATTCCTGGGAGCTCTTGAGTAGGTCAACAGCAGACATGAAAAAAAAAAAAGACGGTAATAGAACTTGGACTGCATTTACTTTGGTATGTGTTTGAAATCGTGGGGGCACAGAAGAGCAAAAACTTGCTCAGTTTTAACACTAGCCTTGAAATAGCTTCGTCTTTCTTTTTTCAACCAGACACTCAGTGCTAAGCAGACAGTCCTTAGATAGGATATGTGAGTAATGCCACAGTTGCAGCTTCTGTTACACTCATTTTGGCCTGACAGGACACTGTGGGGCATGTACTAGGCTAATAATTTATATATTTTTAAATTTATATATGTATATATTTTTTAAAACACAAGTCAGGCACTTTTCACATTTTTGAAAATACCAAACCCTCAGTTTGTCTGTGTCTGCTCTGGAAAGCCTAAGAGTAAATAAGCAAGGGAGAAATAGCAGATTCACCTGGGAGTACGAAACTAGAGCAGGGGTCTGCACCCTGGCTAAACAGGACTGGAGGTTATCGTGGGCTTACTGGGCCTACGACAGCAACCAGAATTATTGAGCAAATTTGGGGTGACCTTGATTTGCAAAAATTGTTATGTCAGGTACAAGGCCTAATTTCAAGTGTGTAAAATAGAAATATCAGTGCAGCTGACAAATACAACTAGTTATATTCAGACTTATTATTCAGGGCATAGCATTTCTGAAGTCCAAAACATTTTAGAACTAAAAATTTGAATTACATTCCAGAATAGGAGATAACAAGAGATACCTATTTAGTTTACTTGATTCTTTCCCATTTTATTCTTTTTCCCCCCTTGTTATTGTTTATTCTTAAACTCCACAATCTTACCAGCACCCTATCCTCTTCCCCTTCTTCCTCCTTCCCTGTTCTAAACTTTGTCTAAGACCCATTACTGGTCTCTCTTTGTTCCCCTGCTTGTGACCTGATGCAGTCATAGGACTGTCTGAAATTCATGCTCCAGGTTGGCATGATATTCTTCTATTGTTGACCCCTATGCACATACAGTCAAGAGGAAGGACTACAGGAATCCCAAGGTTGGCAGTATCTGCTCTAGTTAAGTCGCACAGCAGGAGATCAGACTGGGTTTGTTCTGCTCTCTACCCACCTGTTAGCACGTTGAGGAGGTTGTAAGTGGAGAAGAATTTAACCTGCTGATGGGTAACTTCATTCTCTATATTTCCTTCTCCATGCTTGTAGTATAGGAGGCTCTTCACTGTAGGGTCAAGGAAGGTTCTGGTTGATCCTTAAATCTAAGGATAGACAAATGAGTTAGCTACAGAGGAAGGGAAACTTCAGGCCACCACAAGGCCAATCTATATTGTTGCTTAATTCATATTGACTGGTTTAAAAAAAAAAAGATCTTAAACATTATAACTCTTTACCAGATGCTCTAACATACAAGTTAACTGAAGCAAGCTCCTAATTTTCAAATTTTCTTAAAAAAAAAACCCAAGAAACAGATTTTTGCATTTCCCTCACAATGCAGTGTTTGACTGCGTTCCTGTCCTGTCTTCTCAGACTAACACAACTTATTAAAAGGATTAAGTCCATTTCTCTGTTGTTGAGGATCTTATACGAACTACAAGGAAACCAGAGGGAAACCAATTTCACATTCTCTGTTGGAAAATAGCAGTGCATTGTTCAAGTTGAAAATCATGTCTTACATATTAAACAGCAAAAAAAAAAAATACTTTTTAACTTGGTATTGAAAAATGAAGCAGTTGGAGATAAAAACCTATTGGAACATTATCAGTAGATAGTGGTTTTCCCGTATCTTCTGAGGGTTCTGATTTTGGTTTTAGTTTTAGGGTTGTTTTTTTCTCCTATCTTCCTTCCTACTCAGCTTGAAGTGTTTTCAAGCAAAGTGCTAAGCGTTGTTATAGAATAGAGTTAAATTGCACTACTCCCATTGACTTTAGTTGGGTGTTGCATCCCTAGGGGGCATGCTTCAGATACACCCCTCTCTATCCTTCAGATGCCTTCCAGTACAGGTTCTTCTGCAGGGAAATAGCATTAATAATACAATATCTCCAGGTCTTAATTATGTGTGTTCTGAATTGTTTGTTATAAAATGTTCTTTGAATTTGAAATTGTACTAGTTATAAATATCACACCATCTAGTCAATAATAGAAAACCAAATAAACAGATGTCCTAGGTTCTCTGTCCTCTTCCTTCCCCCCCCCCCATCCACATGCTCAAGCTATTGATGCTCTTTGCTATCAGATTGAGCATCCTTAGTAAGAGCTGGTGATATTTTTTGCGGGCCAAGAGATGTTTTGGAATTTATTTCTAAAGTTTAAATAACCATCTAGGGAAAGACCAAATCTGTCAGGTAAGAGTTTTAATCAACACATTGTTAATCACCTGGCTTTAGCCATTAAGAACAACGAGTTAGTGATATTAAAAATATAACTGGCAATTACTGCTTTTGACCACCTTCAGGACCACGAAAGCTCTCTGGTTAGGGTCTTATTGAATGTAGTTACCAAAATGGAGGGGTCTTAAGGGACTCGTGTTAACTGGGTGTTTTGAAGGCTCCACTAACAGTGAGTAACATCAGTGTCTTACCTGTGTCTGGCCCTCCTGTATAAGGTAGACTCTACCAGTTTTCCCATTACAGCAAAATAGAAAAGGTCCTCATTATGCCCCAGTTACTTAGCTCTACAAAGCACTTGGGCTAAAACTTGGTCCAGGGGGTAGGCTTCAGCTTGGGCTTTTGAAGAGTCCAGAAAGACTTTGGGACACATAATAGGCAGGGATTTTTCCTACCTAAACCTGTTGGAGGGAAGCAACAGGGATATTTGCTAAGATTGAAGTAATACCTTCAGAGATTCTTGGTTACTTTATTTTTATTAATCCTATACATTTGATACAAATATTGAAGATCAGTTTAAAAAAAGCTTTCCAATAATATATTTTAAGTAATATATATTTTAATATCTGTAAAAAAAAATTGACAGCAGAAGACTTGTGAATTTCTGATACAGGGTATGTTGGGTTCGGGGCCTCTGCAAAGGCACCTCTCTCCAAGGAAGTGACTGAAGGCACTCAGATTATTTCCATATAATGCAATAAGTAAAGGGGATAGTTCTGGGGTTTGTTTTTTATTTCAAAATAAATTTGACATTGTTTACCACAAGCTATTTTTTTCCTCCTGGCTATAAGGTTTGTACAAACTGGTTTAGTACATGCTAAACGTTAGTGTCTTTTGCCTTTTTAAAGGAATTGTTAACATTGGAATTGAGGGTATGTACAGAGAAGTTGGTGTCGACACCATTCATATTTTTTCACAAATAATATAGAAAATCATTTTACATAAGAATTTTAAGTATTTGCAATAAATATATGTATATAGACTGTATGTACTTCATATATTCTCTTATTTTTCATTTTATTATTAAGTAAAAGATGGCTAAAAAATTAAAATAAAAACCTTTGAGCTGGTGAATTTTGAGGTGTGACCTGTATCTGAGAGTGAGTTGAATGAGTGTTTCTGTTGCTTGACACTATTACTGGGATAATACCCCTAATAGTAGGGGAACAGGAAAATGGGGAGATTAATAAAGAAAGAATCAGAATAGGTTTTCTTTCTAAAATCTGGCACAGTTGTTTTTTAGCCCCTTATTCTGATTGTCTGATTTCTTCACATTCTATGCTACATGTATAGAACTGTTTGTTGGCCCTCAAAAGAGGAAGAGAAGTAGTCACTTTGTAGAGTGGCTGTTTTTATTAGTTCAAAAGAAAGAATGATTGTGAACTTTGTAAAGAAGGAAATACTGCTTTCTTCCACATTTGTTAGTGACCACTTAACAAGAGAGCTCCTCTTCTCCTACCTTAAGCCCCAGGATTATGTGAGGAAATATTGTCTAGTGAAGAGTGTAATTCCCTCTCCCATCCTCTTTCCCCCCAAGAATTGCAGGTAAGTAATTAGTATAGTCTCTGTCAAATAGTCTTCAGGACTTTGGAGAGGGCTTAAGTTGGATCAAGAGAATCTTGCTGAGGAAATGACTGAGGCCACTGCCCAGGGATATATGCTTGTACCACATTGCTTGAATTCACTCTAACTTATATGGTGAATTTTCTCATGTCTAATTGTTTTTTTTTTTTTTGGAGGGAGGAAAGGCAGTGCATTTGGGGTTGAATTGCCCAAGGTCATATGGCTAGTAAGTGTTAAGTGTCTGAGGTCAGATTTGAACTCAGGTCTTCCTGACTACAGGGCCAGTGCTCTATTCACTGCACCACCTAGCTGCCTCTTAATCTCTAATTAAAAAAAAATTTATAAGGAAGAAGTTTGGAAACAAATATTTGATTGAATTAGCAGGAAAGAGCAGTAGTTTATTCCCAGAATAATAGCTAGCTAGCATTAATATAGTAGTTCACTTAGGTTTGCAAACCACTTTACTTGTATTTTATGAGAGTCTTCTGGAAGTCCTTGAGAGCTAGGAAGGTTTACTGGTAAACTTAACACCACTAAGAGATTATACTTTTGAGATTGTAAGGTAAATATTTGGCATAGATCCAGACTCTTAGTATTATCTGCCATGGGCACTGAGAGGTTAAGCCACCCAAACTCAGTCTGTCACCATAGTGCTTTCACTGCCTCTGACTATAGAGTATGGGATGTCTAAACACATCAAGGTGTGCAATCCAACTCTGAAAATTTAAAACAGCTATTCTATATGTGTGATTTCTTAAGGATTTGATAGAAAATCAGACTCAAATCTATATTTGCTGAAGGTGCGCGCATCTAAAAGACCTGATTTAATCTCAGGAAAACTGCTTAAATTCTTTATGTAAAGTAAGGCATAAAACATTAAAATGAGTTCAAATAAAATGAACAGGCAGACAATGAACATTGATTCAGATCCAATAACTTGTAATCTACACTCTTTTGGGAGTACAGTTCACATTCAATCAGAAGTTTTTGTTTGTTTGTTTGTTTGTTTTGTTTTTATCCCTCGTGCCTTGATTATTGGCCGGAACATGGTTGGTACTTAACATGTAATGATATTTTTTAATCATCAGGTGAAGTACCGTGCATTCATGATAAGGCAAAGTATTGATTTAGCAACATTCCATTCTGTAGCCCAGTGGGAAGTTTGAAGAATGATTGAGTTACTTTGATGGTTGTGACCTCATCAATGTGAGCACTCCTACCACTGTTTCTAATTACAACTCATTCATCTCTTTTTAGTTGTGCCCTGTCCTTCCATAAATTCTTTGTGGAGAATTTTACCTGTTCTAAAGGACTTTTGATATTTTGTTAACTATCAACAGTATTCATTATCTATAGGTGACCAACTTGGTGTGGACCTGTACAGAGCATCCTGCATGGTGCCAGTAAACGCCTTTGGTGAGCATCTGTCTCCCCACTTTATTTTTTATTAGATATTTATATTCAGAAAATGGTTAAAGTTATTAGTGTGGCTACATCTATAAGGGAATCTTTTTTTTAACGCACTGAGGGAGAACCTTTAAGGTTAAAAGTGCCTCATATTCTACCGAGTCAAATACTTTTTGTGTACAACAATTAGTAATAAATCAGGATAAAGGCATGGTCTGATATAAAATGTTCAAGAACCTTATTTTTTTTCATTGAATATCTCCTCAACATGCATAGACCATCCTTATTAAGTTTATTTTAGAGATGAGTATGTCACATGGGTCAGTAGTTGATAAAGTTTTCTAAGCAATCGTTTTGTGGGGGATTGTAATGGGGACAGTAATAGTATTGAAATATGAGAGGGTTTTAGTCATTGTTACATGACTGGTGAAATGTGAAATAGGACAGTGGCTGGCAGCATGTTAAACTAAATTTAGATACTAGAGAGATGGCAATTTTGGTGAGCTGTACAAATATTAGCAAAAATTGGGATTTGTTAAAGGATTTGGAATTGTTAATAGGTCTAGAAATGTTACAGACATAGGTAATACGCAAATCAGATAATAAGCTATCATTTTATGGTCTAAAGGTACCATGGGACTGCCATTTCTTAGGTTCATTGGACCTTTTCAGTGATGAAAAGATTTGCTGTTTGCTGTTGCAGTTCCTTTCCCATTGTATGCCTTATTGGGTAGAAATTTTTTTTACAACTCTCAGCTGTTAGGATCTGTTGAGACCTGGTAGGATTTGCTCTTTCCTCCCACCTTTCCAATCATCTTAACAAAAAGTCATACATTTGAACAAGATGTAGCATAATTATTTTTTTAATAAGAATTTTAATGCTTGGTGTTTTGTTAATACTGATCCTGATATTTGTTTTGGTGATTTTGTGTAAACAGGACTCCATGAGCTTGTGCTCCTCATGCTGTTCCTTACAATAATCTATCTGCTACCCCAAAGCATGGCTCTGGATTTCAGGTTCTGTTCTGTTTTGGTTTTGCTTCTAGAATTATGAGATTTATGCTTATTCTCAATAAAGGGGGAAACAGGGAAAAATGAGTATTTCTCCCTTTTGTAAGATATGACTATTCTAATATTTTGAGACATTTTATCAAAAGAGATAAAGATTTACTTAGGCAGTAAATTCCAAATCTGGACTCTTATCTCTCAACCCCATACTCATATTTCTAATATGGAATAATGGAGAGAATGTAACAAGCAGTGATCAATGATTTCAGGACTGAGTATTGGGTAGACTCTTGGGGCCCTCCATTTGGAAGAGTCAGATGATTTTCAGAAAACGGCAGAAAAAGACTGTGCCTGAATTATCTTTGTTCTTCCAGAACATAGAAGCCATCTTGGGGAGAGAGAAGATAAATTATATATTTATTTGTTAAATTAAAAATTGAAAAAAAAATCGATAATCTCTAGGATGCTTTAAACTTCTTAAGAATCACCTGTAGTTTGTATTATATAAAGACAAGGTTAATTCAGTGTTAGTGGAATGTATTGTCTATTGAGTCACTTTACCAGATTAGAGATGGGTTTCTAATACAATGGCAGTCAATTGATCTGACCAGGATGTTGGATCTGGGCTATGGATCCTGCTTCTGACTTCACTAACACTGTTCTAAAGAGCTGCCTGCTCTGTTAGTTGCCCTGAACTTACTCGTATCATTAGCAACAAATAACAGCCATAGAAATGAGACCTAAGTAATTCCTTTTTCCTGTAGATAAAGTGATTTGTGACTATGAAACAGAAAGGAGTTGTTTATAGTTCAATCAGTCAGAGGTTCCAGTTGGACACAAAGAAGAGATCTTGGGTAGGAGCCTCTGTGTGTGGGCACGAACAGCCACACCTGCAAGTTGTAGCTTAACCATGCCTTGACTATGTTGTGCATGAAGCTGAACATTTCTGGGATCCGTTCTTTTTTTTTTTTTAATTGCATGTCATCGTAGCCAATAGCATATAGGACTTGTTAAATAGTCAGGACACTTAACCTATTTTAGGTGTCCAGGTATCTTTTACCTGTAAGCACCACCAATGAGCTGTATAATTCTTTTGCACAAGCCTTAAAATGAGTGAAACCATGGATTTAGACCCCATTTTTATGACTTTGGAGATAAGGGCCAATAGAAAGCACTCCCTAAGAGTTGGTCAGCATTAATACCACTGTAGGGCAAGATTTTTGTCAGGTATTCTTTGAGCTTCAGATTGCATTGAAGCTCCACTGACTGTTATATTTTCATCTGGCCATGCCATGCTGTATCAGGTTCCAGCTTACCATCTTCACCAGCACTGAGAGACCAGAGGAACAGGAGCAATTACCATATGTGTCCTTGTCACTTTAAAATCTTACATGCCAGTAGGCCTTAGCACTTTGAAAAACAAAATCTGCCTTGTCATTTCCTGTCACTACCATACCTACTCTTCTTACTACCTTACACCATTCCTGTTATTGTTCATGTAAAACTACCTGCTTCAGAACTGAATGTAAAATAGTATTTCTGCACATGGACAGATTGTGTATTTTATCTTAATGTTTCATTTTATGTTCAATAAAAGCATATAATTTTACTCTGGTGACTGTGCCTGCATCTTTCCAAAATAGCTAAGGAAGCATGGTTTCCTCATAGTTAAGGCTATGGAAGAGGTCTCTAATCTATTCCTCCTTTCTTGAGAAATAACACCCTCTTTCCATTAGGAATCATATTCAGAACATAAAGATTCACTTGGGAACTGATTGAAATAGAAAGGATAGTCTATTTGTAATTTTAGGAGCAATTACCTGATTCAGCAAGTGTATCTCAGAGTAGGGCATTTCAGCTCTTAGATAAGAATGAATGTGGGAAATCTAATTCATGTAGCAAGAGTAAAACCATTACAAACTCAAGACAGGAGGACCCAGAGAAAGTGAAACTCATGACTACTGGTTTACCAGTCCAGAGTTCAAATCCTTTCAAACCTTTCTTATGTCCATGCCTTTGCTACCTCCATTACTAGGTTTTGGACCTCTCTTCAACTATGTTTTCCTTCAGTGGTGATTCACATGAAGAAAATCTGTTTTAAAGAAGGGAAAGAAAACATTTCTCTTCCCCCTCCCCTCAAACTGGTTCATACAATGAAGGAAGAGTGTCACATCAGTAGCATAGTGTACTTTTTTGAATATGTTCTCTGCAATGTAAATAGCAATTATTTCTGTTCTGGCCAGAAATCCTGAGCACCTTCCCCTCCCAGGTTGTTTTTTTTTTCTTCTTTTAGTAGGTAAAAGAAGCCATTTTCTGGCCTCATTACTTACTTAGCTTTAATCACTGAACGGGTGTTGCCTAGGTAAACTGAGACCTGGGAAAGATCTTGACTTTAAAAAGTCAAGGTCTCCCACTGGACCTGGGACAATGTCCAACCATCCTGTTCAATGTCTTGCCACTTGACCCAGATGGTTCTGGAGGAGATCCGGGAGGCTAATGACTCTGCACAGGCCTACCTCACATAAATCCAGTTCATTTGCAAGTCAATACATCACCTTCCTGTTGTCATTGGTCCTCTTCCAGAACAAAGGACAAACCACAACAGCCATACTTCATGGAGTGGAGATTTGTAAATTCACCCAGCCCAAGTACAGGAGAGAGTTGGTGACATCGAATGGTGGAGGAGGCCAGCCATGCTAAGCCTGCTCCAATACTATGTAGGCCAGAAGGGGATGCACATGATACATTCTGACAAGATAAATGAGGGGTTTGCTTAAGCCCAGCTCTATACCACCATTTCAGAACAAGTTATGTGTCAAGTAGCATAATGGAATGACAACATGCAGAAACAAGAGAATACAAAAATAACAGAAAAATGATTTTTTTAAGATAAGAAAGACCCAATACAACCACTAAATATTATAGAGTATAATAAATTTACTCAGAAACTGCTGATAAAAGGAGACTTAGCAATTATCATGAGAACTCCTTAACTCAGAAAGAACTGAACAACTTTAAGACACTCCAGAATTGTTCAAAAGAGCAGTAAAAGACAAATGAGTAGAGATTAGAACAGAAAGGACAACTTGAAGAAATCAAAAGAAGAGTAGGGTATATAGAGCCAATGATAAGAGAACCTCCTCAAAGCAATAGACTCTCTGAAAAAGAATGGCCAACTTTGAACTTGAAAATGTAGATGTGGAAGAAAAATTGACATAATAGAGGACAACAAAACCAACACCCATGTCTTTTCTTGAAGGCAGGAGAATTAAACTTTATAAAATTGCAGTCTCTAAGAATCATGGGTCTTCCAGAAGATCACAATCAAAATACTTTAATACTATACTTGAGAAAATCAGGAAAATAGGACCAAAATAGTGGAAACTGAAAGTGACTCGATAGAAGCCACAATCCATTAATAAAAACTCCAAGATTAACTGACCAAGTGTGGTCACACTTCACAATTTCAGTTTAAACTACAAATATCGCAACCATCTGTACTAGGAATCCCTTCCCACATGAAAGAGGAGCAGTTTGAATCACCAAAGAATGCACCTAATTTAAGAAATCAAAGCATCTCCAAGTAGGAGTGGGAGAGGGATATCCTAGGAAATAAATGTGATATAAACCAAAGATACCTATACTTATTTTAAAATGAAGCATCCCATTAAATAGGCATTTCACAACTTCAAAAGAAAGTTTAGTAATATTGAAGAAGGAAAAAAATATAGATTGCTGGACATATAAGAGAGGACAATAGCTATTCTCAAAGCCAGAAAGACCCTCTTTATTGATGTTTGAGTATGCACTATGCATACCAATTAATTTGCTTTTTAAGCTGTATCCCCAAATAGAGACATTACAGAAACCCACAATTAAATACTTCTCTTGGCTGAGAGGCTAAAGGAAATTTATGACCTAGTTAGACGTTCATTATCAAAATGTATAGGAATGGATGAGTGGCATTATTCATCATTAAAAGGAATACCCTTGTCAATGAGGTTACAAATTTGTTTGCATATTTGAGTCACTAGAAAAACAATTATATTCTGCTGTACCCCTTTTATGAAATTAATACTTGATACCTACAGAAATAGATGCCAAGAAATATCAAATATGACCAAGTTGCATTATATCAGGGAGGATACAACATTAAGAAGAAAATCAACAAAATTCTATAAAAACCATACAAGTATATCAACACAGTTTAAAAAAAGCCTCAAGATGCATTATGTTTTTTTAAAACCTAGAAGGATAGTTATTAAAGGAGAATTAGTATGTCATTATATGTCTGAAATGCAAAGTATGATTATTTGCAATGGAAAAGCAACGCATGCTTTCCCATTAAGTTCGGGGGTAAAGCAAAGATGCCCTCTCTTCCCATCATAATTTGATAATGCTCATTACAGCTATAAAATAAAAGAAGGTAAAATTATTTGTGGATAGTATGAGTTTAAAAACTTCCACAGATTGTTGTCCAGTCATTAAGTTGTGTACAACTCGTCATGACTTTTTGTATGATTAGCATGTCAGGCCTTCTCCACTATCTCCTGAAGTGTGTCCCCGTTTATATTCATTGTTCTATGATACTATATCCATCTCATCCCCTGTTATTCCCTTTTCCTTCTGCCTTCAGTCTTTCCCAACATCAGAGTCTTTTCCATTGAGTCCTGTCTTCTCATTATGTGGCAAAAGTATTCATGCTTTAGCTTCCATATTTGACCTAGGAAATAACCTGAAGTAATTTCAGTGGTGACTCTTTACTATCCAAGGGATTCTCAAAAGGCTTCTCCAGCACCACAGTTTGAAAGCATTGATTTTGCATTGCTCAGCTTATTTTATAATTCAGTTCTCATAGCCATACATTGCTACTGGCAAAACCATAGCTTGGACTATACAGACTTTTGTTGACAAGGTGATATCTCTACTTTTTAGTAAGCTGTCCAGATAGCTTTCCTTCTAAGGTGCAAGCAATCTTAATTTCGTGGCTAGAGTTGCTATCTGCAGGGATTGTTGAGTCCAAGAATGTAAAATCTGGCACTGTTTCCATTTCTTCTCTATTTGCCAGGAAGTTTTGGGAACAGTTGCCAAGATCTTGGGTTGGTTGGTTGGTTGGTTTTTTTTTTTTCATGTTAAGCCTCAAGACAGCTTTTACACTCTTTCACCCTCATCAAGAGACTTCTTCACTTTCTGCCATCTGAGTGGTATCATCTGCATATCTGAGATGGCTGTTACTTCTCTTGGCCATGGTGATTCTAGCTTTTGATTCATTCAGTCTGGCATTTTGCTTAATGTACTCTGTATAATTTAAATAAATAAAATGACAGTGTACAGCCTTGTCATATTCCTTTTCCAGTCTTAACCCAATCAGTTGTTCTATGTTTAGTTCTAACTGTTGTTTCCTGGCAACATTCAGGTTCCCCAGGAGACAAGTAAGATGATGTGGTACTCCCATTTCTTGAGGATTTGCCACATTTTGTGGTGGGCCACACACTCAAAGGCCTTAGCATAGTTAATGAAGCAGAAGTAGATGTTTTTCTGGAACTCCGTTGCTTTCTCCATAATCTAGCAAATGTTGATAATTTGTTCTCTAGTTCCCCAGCCTCTTCAAAAACTAGTCTGTGCTTCTGGTCATTCTCAGTTCTCACATTGCTGAAGAATTCACGTATTGCTTGCAGGATCTTAAGTATAACTTTGTTGGTGTGTGAAATGAGTGCATTTGTTCAAGTAATTTGAACATTCTTTGACATTGCCCTTCTTTAGGAATGGAATATAAACTGATTTTTTTTCCAGTCCATTGGCTATTGTTGTTTTCCAAATTTGATGGCATATTAAGTGCAGCATTATGTTTTAGGATTTTAAGTAGCCCAAGTGGGTGGGACTCCATCACCTCCACTAGCCTTTTTTGCAATGCTTCCTAAAGCACCCTTGACTACATTCTCCAGGATGTTTGACTCGATCAGTAATCACACTGTTGTGATTATCAGTGATGTTAAAATCTTACATAATTCTTTCATATATTCTTGCCACCTCTTTTTAAGCTCTTCTACTTGTTAAGATCATTTTCGCATGAAATATTCCCTTGATATCACTTATTTTATTGAGATCTCTTGTCTTTCCCATTCCATTGTCTTCTACTATTTCTTTGCATTGCTCATTTTAGAAATGCTCCACTTGCTGTTCTCTGGGATTCTGCATTTATTTGATTGGGTATATCTTTCCCTTTTTCCTTTCCCTTTTACTTTCCTTCTGTCCTCAGCTATTTATAAAGCCTCAACTAGACAGTAATTTTGCTTTCTTGCTCTTCTTTTTCTTTGGAATGTTTTTTGTTGCTGCCTCCTATACAGTACTGCAAAACTCTGTCCATAGCTCCTCAGGCACTCTACTAGACCTAATCCCTTCATCACCTTTACTTCATCTAAGAGATGTTATTTAGGGCATTCCTATATGGTCTGGTGGTTTTCCCTACTTTCTTCAATTTAAAATCTTAATTTTGCAATAGAAAGCTCATGATCTGAGCCACAGTCAGCTCTGGGTCTTCTTTTCACTGACTATATAGAGCTTGTCCAGCTTGGTCTGCAAAGTATATAATCAAACTGATTTTGATATTGATCATGTGGTGATGTCCATGTGTAGAGTTGCTTCTTGGGTTATTGAAAAAGAGTATTTGCGGGGGCGGCTAGGTGGCGCAGTGAATAGAGCACCGGCCCTGGAGTCAGGAGTACCTGAGTTCAAATCCGGCCTCAGACACTTAACACAAAAAAACTAGCCGTGTGACCTTGGGCAAGTTACTTAACCCCAACTGCCCTCCAAAAAGCAAAAAAAAAAAAAAAAAAAAAAGTATTTGCTATGACCAGTGAGTTATCTTGACAAAACTCTATTAGTCTCTGCCCCGCTTCATTTTGTACTTAAGGTCCAAACTTGTCTGACATTCCAGTTACCTTTTGATTTCCTTATTTAGCATTCCAATCTTGTATGAGAAATGCATCATCTTTTTTAGAGTGTTATTTCTAGAAGATGTAGGTCTTCATAAAATTGATTAAGTCTCCTATTTGACCATTTCCTCCTTATCTTGGTTCATAGATCTTACATTCCAAGTTGCTATTGAATATTAATCTTTACAGCATCAGATTGTCCTTTCATCACCAGGTACATCTGCAGCTGAGCTTCCTTTCAGGTTTGGCACACCTGCCTTAATAGTACTGAAACTACTTGCAGTTGTCCTCTCTTCCCCAGTGGCATATTGGACACCTTCTGACCTGAGGGGCTCCCCTTCAATGTCATCTATTTTTATCGTTTTAGTACTGTTTGTGGGCTCTTCTTGGAAAAAGTATTTTTTCCAAACCCCAAAAAATGGTTTGCCATTTCCTTCTCCAATGGATCCCCCTCTGTCAGAACTCTCCACTAGTACCTTTCTTGGGTAAACCTACATGGTATAGCTCATAGTTTCATTGAGTTTTGCAAGTCCCTTCACCATGACAAGGAACTGATCTAGGAGGGGCTCAAGAGAAAGAGGACAAAATAGTTTTCGCTAACAGATAAAGATGGGGAAAGGAAGAAAGAATGGCTAGTTCAGGGGGGATAACATGGGAAGAATTGGAGGGGTGAGGAATTTGAAGTTATGGTGTGGCTAAAGAGCAAGGTTTGATATTGAAAAGCAGAGGGAGAAATGGGATGCCAATAAATTGAGATCAGTTAAGGAAATCTCAGAGTCTGAACATAGAAGTGGTGCATTTGTGATTGATGACAAGATCAGGGATATGATTATCCTGTGTGTGGCTGACATAGGGTGAAGGATTAGGTCATAAGACATGAGTAAATTGAGGAACTTGGAGATTAGGATGTTAGAAGGAGTATGAGGGCAGGAGTTGAGGAAGAGAGAAAGATTGTTAGCCATACACTGAATTCATGGAGGAGAGGAATGTCCTTCAGGCCAGTAGACAACACCTACTAGAATTTTAATTGGGTGCTAGACATGAATTGAGTGAACCTCAGAGGAGAGATTATTGAGTGATAATGGTAAAAGGGGAGGTTGGACATGGCATTGAGGAGCAAGGAGTATTCCAACTCTTCCATATTGATCAGTGAATCAGGGGAATGATTGAAAGTGCAGCCAGCACTAAAAAAGGTTCCCAGGGGAGGTTGTGTCATCAAGAGGGAGCCAGGTCTTAGTAAGAGGAAAGGAATTGATTTAAGATGATATTTTTATAATGTTTAACAAATAAATAATAAAAATGGGCTCAATGCTTACTATGTGCCATTTGGTCTAGTGCTATTTTTTAGGGTTTAGTTGGATGTATATGGGAGCTGGGTTGCCTAACCTCTTGTTTCAGTAGTCATCTTAGTCAGAAGTTCCTAAACAGCCAAAATTTATGGGGCATCTAAGGTGGTGCAGTGAATTGATCACCAGCCCTGGAGTCAGGAGGACCTGAGTTCAAATCCAGTCTCAGACACTTAACACAAAAACTAGCCATGTGACCCTGGGCAAGTCACTTAACCCCAGTTGCCTTCCAAAAAAAGCAAAAAACAAAACAAAACCAAATTGATCACCCCATCCAGATCCTGGAAGCATTTAGATTGCCAACTCAGTTTCATTTTTCATTCTTTCTCAAAGAATTCAAGGACCTTAGTGTACAGCCTTCCTCTTTAATCCGTCCCCTACCCTCATACTTGGGGACTTAAATATACATGTTGACATATTCTTAAATCCACAGGCTTCCCAATTTGCCAAACCCATCAACTCTCATCACCTGAAACTGCCCTCAACCACACAGTATGGTCTGAAGCCAGATTGCAATGGGTTAAGAAATGAAAAGGTGAAGGCAATGAGTGTAGATGTTTGTTTCTAGGAGTTTTTCAATGAAAGGAAGGAGAAATATAGAATGGTAATTTGAGAAGATGATTGGGTCAATTGAAAGTGTGTTTTGTGTTTGTTTTTGTTTGTTTCTTTGTTTTTACCAAACTCTTATTTCTCTGGGATGGAGAAATTCTTGTGAGGGAACTTGCTCTACCCATTCAAATAGGGTAATTCCCACCTAACTTAGTCCTGAAGAACTATCTGGGATACTCAGAGATTAAGTAACTTGTTTAGAGTCAGGGTCACACATCTAGGATGCATCAGAAGTGGCACTGGAACCCAGGTCTTATCACAAATTTAGAGATGAAAGGTCATCTGTCTCTTCACACTCTCTATATTATTTTCCCCTCAGTGAAATGAAAACAAGTCCCACAGCAGGCACTCAACAAATGCCTTATGAATTTAATGTAATTGGTTATATGTCTCCTTTAATTGTCATTTTCATAGTTCAACACCCATGGAGAAAGGATTAATAGCTCTTTCCTTACCTCCTTCACCTCCCCCAGTCTGGTCAGGCTTGAGGGAATCTGCATTTGGACTGTTTGCCCTTTGTTATCTTGCCCACTGGGGTTGGGGGTGGTAGGTGCACTGAGAAGTCAACTCTGTAATTAGTCTAAATATAGGAAAAGGCTGCTGGCTCATAAGTTAATTATCCCACCACAGCAGAAGAATAAAGAACAGGGGAGGTGTGCAGAGTTTACTCCACCATTCTCCTCAGCCCTTGTTACTGAACTTCACCTTGTGAGCTGGCCACCTAAAACACCTAGGAAGTCGAAGAGCTGAACTTTGCTGTATTAACAGGAGTACCATTTGGAATTAGAGAAAGGATTATGGCACTTTGTCCCAGGGCACAGAAATGTAAAGAAAAATAGAACTTAACCCCTAGATAGCAAAAATCCTTAATTAAAATAGGAAGGCACAAGATGTTCCCATTCTTCCATGTTCCTCCCTCACTTGTAGCATCATTGTGATGTCCTGAAGTATGGATTCTTGATGTCCTGAACTTCCCCTCCCCCCCATGCCTCAATTGAATCTGTCTTAACAAGTTGATACAATGATAAAATAATAAGTTGTATTTCATGCTGCAGTGCCCAGGTAATCAAGTTGCTGACAATGACTAGTCAGAGATACTATGACTGACAGGGTATCACCCCAGCCCTTTGGATGCCCAACCAAATAAATGCAAAGAGGGGATGGATGTAGAACAAATTGTGATACATGAATGTAATGTAGTACTACCATGCCATAAGAATTGATGAAGGGAATGATTTCAAAGAAACCTGGGAGGTCTTATACAAACTATTGCAGAGTGAAGTAAGCAGAAGTAGGTGAACAACTTAAATAATAACAACATCATAAAAAGAAACAACTTTAAAAGACTTAAGAACTAGAAGCAATGCAATGAGCAACCACTATTCCAAAGAATCTATATTAAAGCATTCCACCCTGACAGATAGTAGCTACAGGGTACAGAATGAGACATATTTTTTGGACATCACCAATGCAGGAATTTGTTAGCTTGACTATGCATTTTTTCTAGCATTTAATTTTTCTTGTCTTTTTGTCCTCCATGTATGTGTAAAGAGGTATGAGAGAAGGAAATAGATTTTAATTAATTGGAAAAATTAAGTTACAAAAAAAAACTCATTCTAGAAGAAGAGAAAGAGGAAACAATCTTAAAGCAGTGAATCTTTTTTCTTAATGGCTTCCCTTTATCCATATCCTACCCATGGGATTTCAAGATTCAAGATTTCAAATTCAGTAAACACCTCCGTCATGAATTTTTTTTTCTAATAGCTGTCATTCATTCAATCAATAAACATTTATCAAATGCCAGTCAATAAACATTTATCAAATATCACGTGCCAGGATCCTCTCTTTGCTCTGACCTTTGGCCCTGATCTGTGTGTCTACTTAGCCCTCCCCAGGAATTTATTTTTTCTCCCCAGCTAGTCAGTGCTTCTTAAACTATGGGTTGCGACCCAAAATATTTGGCAACAGTAAAAGGTTTCTGAATGCACAACAGCCAAAAATTAACTAAAAATCAAACATATAACAAATCAGAGGTGTTTCTGGCAGTCCTTGTCCATGTTGCATCATGCAATTTCACTGCAGCCTTGGTTCTGAACACAAAGCATGCACACTTTGCACTGTGCATATATGCACTATGCCATGCAAGACCAGTGAAAGTGAATGCGGCCAAAATGTGAAAAGGTGTTGCAAGTGGAAAAAGAAGCCCTGAACTAGATGGACTACTTGCTGAGCAAAGGATCATGAATTTGTCCTTTATGTGCCCCTGTAGTGCCCTGCTCATTGTTGTTGCTGTTGTTCAGTTGTGTCTTACTCTACAGGATCCCACAGACAATGTCCTTGGAAATGTCTGAGGCTGGGCTTGAACTCAGAACTTCCTGACTCTAGGCCCTGCCCTCTATGCATTGCACCACCTAGCTGCCCAATTCTTCTCAAGCCTACATCACCCAGTATCCCTAGGCTGTTCTTAGCTTCCAAGTTCAGATGAGATTGGACTCAACATGTCCAACCTGAACATGGTTGGTATGGCTATAGCTTTCACATAGCAGAGATCTAACATTTTTATTGAATGAATAGATGAACATATTCAGTAAGCACAAGCTTGAGATGGTAGGAAGAGAACAAGAATAGACTGTAGGGGTCAGCAAGATCTGGGTTCAAGTGTCTCCTCTGACACATTGTCCCAACTGACCTTTGGCAAGCTATATCTCAATGACTTAGTCATTTACCTAAGAAGTAAGTTGCTGAGGGGCAACTAGGTGGCTCAGTGAATAGAGCACCAGCCCTTGAGTCAGGAGGACCTGAGTTCAAAGCTGGCCTCAAGACACTTAACACTTACTAGCTGTGTGACTTTAGGCAAGTCACTTAGCCCCAATTGCCCTTGCTTCCCTCCTCCAAAAAGAAAGAAAGAAGTTGCCAAGCTAGCCACCATTGGTGAGTGGAGTTTCTCCACCAGGAGCTCCCTATACTTGTGACATCACTGGCCCAACCTTCATCCCCAATGCATTCAATACAGGAATTTTGGAAGTCTTATTTCAGAAGATATGGGAAGCAGACAAGAAAAGCGGGAAGATAAATGCCATCTCCATTTCCAATGTCTAGAATATAATTTATTCCAGTCAGTCAACAAAGTACTTTTTTTCCTCCATAGCCAACTTCCTTTATTCCATAAGTATTTACTGAACATTATCTCTGGATAAGGCACTGTGTTAAAAGCAGTAGTCAAAACTGTGGGAATTCTTAGAGGGAGAAGAAAAAGCTGGTATAGTGCAAAGAACACTGAACTTGAAATCACAACACCCAAGTTCAAATCCTAATGCTTCCACTTAGTGCCTGTGTGACACTGGGCAAGTTACTTCTCAGAGATGCAGTTTCCTGTGCAATGAGGTTTTTGGACTAGATGACCTCCATGGTTGTGTCCAGCTCTAGATCTATGATTTTCTTAATGAATCACTCAAACTCTTATTTCAGAGTCAGGAATTTTCTTCTTTTTTAAAAAATTATTATTTGCTTTTACTTTACAACATGCAATTCCACAGGAATTTTCAAGGACAGACTATGTCAAAAGACAAAGGGGTTCAGAACCCTTCAGACTTAGAGAAGCTTGGTAGTTAATCAAATAAGCATTACCTGGCTTTTAGTCTAGGCTTCATTTATTAAAATTGGGCTGGATGTGGAATGATTGCCATAAACTAGGTAAGGTCTGACAGAGTGATGCAAATCTCTGGACCAGAAAGAGAGAGGGGTCTGTATCAGCAAGCACCCTAGCATACCCAGAATCTAGCACAGGTTCTTAGATCTGCTTTTCTAAAGGAAAGCAACTCAAAATGGATTAAAAGTCTTGCTTTAATCAATCAAACATATATTATTTATCTAGTTCAGGGGAAGAAGTCAACACCCTGAACTTCAGAGAATACAAACAGAAGTTACAAGTAGACAAAGAAACAGATCGGCAGACAGGCTTCCAGCCATCTGACCATTACATCCTTACCTAGTTAGTTACCAGAGAGAGAATCACCAAAATCTCTGGATTTTCAAAGCTGGGGGGCTCAATGGCTGCCCAGTCTCATCTGGCCAAATTACACAATTCTTTCCAAAGTAAGCCCCAAAGCAAAAACTCACATAAGGATATATAGCCTTCTCCTGAATCACAGAATGTTACAACGCTCTGGACCTAATGCCCAATCACAAAGTGATAAGGTGTGGGCATTCCTGAAAAACAAGCTTCCAGCCACAGGCTCCATGTGACCACATTCAGCCTATTAGGGGGCAGAGTATGTTTTCAAATCAGGGAAGGGTCTCAGAGTCACTTAAGCCTATGAAAGGGCCAAGGGGCAGGGAAGATCTTCAGATTCCCATAACAGGGTCTAAGAAAAGACCATGCCGGGGCGGCTAGGTG
Organism: Pseudocheirus occidentalis; assembly: GCA_028646575.1. Lineage (NCBI taxonomy): Eukaryota > Metazoa > Chordata > Mammalia > Diprotodontia > Pseudocheiridae > Pseudocheirus > Pseudocheirus occidentalis. The sequence goes on along the minus strand of CM053595.1, from coordinate 146,435,484 downwards.
GCACAGTGAATAGAGCACCAGCCCTGGAGTCAGGAGGACCTGAGTTCAAATGCGACCTCAGACACTTAACACAAAAACTAGCCGTGTGCCCTTGGGTAAGTCACTTAACCCCAATTGCCCTCCAAAAAAAAAAGCAAAAAAAAGAAAAGACCAAGTCTAGCTGGAAGGACTCTGCTCTTTGTTCTAAAGATCTTGGTGCCTGGGGTCTAGACTTGCTGAGGAGGTGAGAAACATCAGTAGCCAAAGCTCTGAAGGAATAAGAAAGCAAGAAAAGGAAGCTTCGTCTAGTTTGCGGGTCAAGATTTCTGATTTCTTTTTTTTGCATTTTGGAGGAGGAAGGCAGGGCAATTGGGGTTAAATAACTTGCCCAAGGTCCCACAGCTAGTTTTTGTGTGTCTGATGAGTACAGATTTGAACTCAGGACCTCCTGACTCCAGTGCAGGTGCTCTATTCACTGTTTCACCTAGCTGGCCAGTTTCTAACTTTTCTAAAAGAGCCAGAAAAATCCTGTGGGCTTTACTTAAGATACCGATCATGGGAAATGATGCACCCAACAGAGCAGTATTTGAGGGAAGCTATCCTTTCAGTGGGACTTCATCCTCCATCAAGGTGGACCATTTGTCAGATTAAGGCTATATAAGCAATTGAACAACATCTAGCAGAAACTAAATGGCTAGACAGGGGAGTGAAACCAGTGTGATGACCGGAGTGATACTATAGTATCAGAGCTGTGAGTTGCTCCTTTTTTTTTTTTTTTTTAAAGAAAAGAATGATAGCATGTATTGCTTCAGTATCTATTTAAACTCTGGTCTTTCTGGATCTTTCTCTGAATGTAGACATCTGTGATTTGCTCCTTTCATGCATGTTCCTCTTCATAGTGTAGTCTAGGCACATGTGTTCCCTTTGTGTGTGTCTTCCCACATATGTTCCCCATTACTGTTCTCTCTTCTATGTTTATGGGAGATTATACTAAAGTTTATGAGTGAAACGTCTTATTATTTTTCTTAGTGTATCATTTCACTAAATTCCTTTGCCTTCAACTAGTTGTGTCATCTGGCTGACTACTAATGCGGTAAACACATTGGGAGGGCTTGTGAACTATGGTTTCAGAGTATGCAGACCTATAGAGTACCTTGATTCTGGGTAAGTCATTCTTTGAAGAACCCCTATGAGTCTTCCATGAGTAAGGGGCTACCACATGAATATTACATGTGTTATTTCCCTGCTAAACCTTATAAGCTTCTTAGAATACGATCTAATGCAATATACCTTTATTAAACACCTACCTTTATTAAACACAGTGCCATTCACTGTCCTAAGTACTAGTTGTTATTTATTCATCTGAGTCTGTCTGACTCTTCATGACCCTTTTTCGAGTTTTCTTGGCAGAGATACTGAAGTAATTTGCCTTCTCTAGGTCATTTTACAGATGAGAAAACAGAGGCAAATGGTAAAGTGACTTGCTTAGGGTCACACAGCTAGTTAAGTGTCTGAGACCAAATTTGTACTTAGGAAGATAAGTCTTTCTGTCTACAGGCCCAGCACTCTATCTGAGCATAACCTAGCTGCCACTAAGCAATGCGGATACAAACAAAAAACCCTTTTTGCCTTCAAAGAGGTTACAGTCTGATGGGGAAGAAAATACACAAATGTAAGTTGAAAAGGTGGGGAGGCACCACACCTGACTGGGGATGTGATGAGGGTGGAATAGAAACCAAGCAAAGTGGCTGGTTTGAAATAGAATTGACAGTGAATTGAGCCCCCTCGGCAGGAAGACTTTGGAAAGAAGAGATTTGGGGGTTTTGGTTTTGGTTTTTGTTTTTGCTCCACCTTCAAGCCCTCTAGTCAAATAAGCAGAGATGCTGTAGAGGTCACTATAATGAGGTATGAATACCAAAGCTGAAGCAATGTATCCATGTTGAGTTTCCTCATGATAAGCTTATCTGGAGGGGAAGGACATAATGACTGTGGAGTCAAAAGCAAGCAGAGCAGCTGGTGTGAAATGACTGTCCTTAAGGGCAAAGACATGGGCAACTAGGTGGCACATTGGATAGTGGATAGAGTATGGGGTCTGGAGTCAGGAAGACTCATTTCCCTGAGTTCAAATATGACCCCAGAAACTAGTTGTTATCCTGGGTAAGTCATTTAACTATTTGCCTTAGTTAAAATGAGCCAGAGAAGGAAATGGCAAACCATTCCAAGATCTTTGCTGAAAAAACCCCAAATAGAGCTGAAAAGAGTCAAATACAACTGAACAATGGCAGAGGACAAAGATAGAGTCTTATTCACCTCTCTATGCCCCTCAGCCAACTTAACGCAGGAAATTGAGTTAAAACTGAACTCTGCTTCTGCAGTATTGGAAGTAAATTTGAAAGTGTGGGAGAAGAAGTGCTTTAGGATCCCCAGTGAGCTGCTCGGAGTGATAAGAGGTAAATCTAGCAGCTTTCAATTATTTATTAATGATGCTGATAGAACTGATGTCTCTTTAATTTGAACCTCCATAACACAGACATCTCTGAGAGCTGTTCAGCAGAACTAACATTTCTCATTCCTTGACCAAGTCATTTGCCTCATTTTCCTCAGCTACAAAATGGGGATAATAGCACAAGGTTGTTGTGAAAAGCAAATGAGATCATATTTGTAAAGTGCCTGGCACAGTATCTGGCACTTAGTAGGTGCTCTCTGTCTCTGTCTGTCCCTGTCTCTCTCTGTCTCTATCTCTATCTCTGTCTCTCTGTCTCTCTCTGTCTCTGTCTCTTTACACACACACACACACACACACATACACATTTTCATTATAATTTTCATCATCAGTCAGACATTATGCTAGGTACTGGATGAAAAAGAACAAAATTCAGCAATCCCTGCCCTTAAAGAGCTTACTTTTTATTGATGGGAAACCTGTACATAACAAGTAAATACAATACAAAATATTTACTAAGTAAACAAAGTCATTTAGGATTGGGAGAGTCTCAGCAACTGGGCAATATCAGCAAAGACAAAGGAGATAGTACTTTGACTGAGCCTTAAGGGAAGCTAGGGATTCTAAGAGGCTGAGGTGGGGCCTGAAAGCCAAGGAAGTAGAGATACAGAGAGCCCCAATCCCAAGACGAAGGAAATGAAATTTAACTGGAATGGCGAGCAGGCCAGTTTGGTTAGAAAATGAGGGTGTCACTGGGAACAACGTGTGGCAAAATTGGAAAAAATAGGTTGGGACTAGATTATAAAGTGCTTTAAATGCAAAATGGACATTTATGTGATAAGTTAGCATTTGTGAAAGAGTTACTAACTTCTTCAAGGAGCTGAAAGACAAAACACCACTCTAGGAAAACAATATTTTGTATGTCTTTTCAGGTAGCACAAAAATATTTCAAAATCAAATTTCTGTGCTCTGTGGAAAAAAAAAACTCAAGTAAAGGCAAATCCAACAACAGAAACAGTTTTTAAAACTCATCAAACACTGTAGAACTCTCCAGCCAAACGAAGGGGCATGTAGAGCTACTTACAGGAACTTTAAACTAACAGGACTCCAGAAGTAGTTATGGAGCCCAGAAAATGAGAGAAGAGACTGCTTCTCCCCCTCCCCACCAATGCCATGGCCTTTGCTCAGCTGCCAGTTAGTATCAAGTGAGTGAGCAATGGTTTTTATTTTTTTAATTGATTGATAAAAATGGATATATTTTCTTGTTGTTTTTACATTACCTTTATTTCTCAGTATATCATTCCCTTCCATCCCTTATAAGAAAAGATACCAGAAAGAGGAAAAAACAGTTCAACAAAACTAACCAATATGTCAGTCAAGTCTGACAGCAAATGCACATGTGCAGTGTTCCATATCCATAGTCCCTCACCTCTGCAGAGAAGGAAGGGAGGTTCATTCTCATATCTCTTCTTCAGGGTCAGGTTTGGTCATTATAATTACACAGTATTCAGTTTTAATTTTTTTCATCATTGTTGTTCCTTCTGCCAGCAATGCAAAAACATTACATTAGTTGTCATGCTGTCACTACTAGGGCTGATGGTAATTTAGAGCTGGGTCAGCAATGCTGCATATGGAGGACTAGAAGACATAGGATGCAATTTCCTTCCCTCCCACCTCCCTATTATATCCCTATAATGGCATTAGAAAAGGTCTGAGGGCACAAAGTGTCTGTTGCTGCACCATTTTCCCCTAACAACCAAGTCACAACATCATCAGACAATAATGAATCCAGAAGAGAAGGAAGATAAGAGAGAGGCTTAACAGATAACAGAAGCCCAGTTATTTCCCTGAGGTTTTAATGTGGATAAGTGCAAATTCATTATCTATCCCTTCAAGCCCTCCTTTCCTCCTTATTTCTGTCAAAAATACCACTATTTTTCAAGTTGACCAAGGTTTACAATCTTGGATCTGTCCTGAACTCTTCATTC
>CM053595.1:146396530-146424995 GCA_028646575.1 Pseudocheirus occidentalis | reverse complement strand
CTCCCATTCCATGCTTTGATCCTTTTTGTCCCCAAAAAAAGGAATCTAAAGTTGGATTGCTGAGCTTGGTTTGTTTCAGAGGGGAGAGCTCTGTCTCAAATTGCTGGGATTTTCGCAGTTGCTATTAGGAGGCTGCCACCATCTCTGCAGCCTCCTCCAGCTTTGGCTCACTGAAAACCTCACCTCAGGACCACCACCAAAGACCACGATCCTGATCCAGGCAGCTCATGGTAAGAGCACTTAGCCTCTGAATGATAACTTGGACCCGCTGCAATCTGCAGGCTAGGAGCTTCTGAAGCAGCCATGTGGAGGCAGCTACAGGGCCATTGCTTCAGACTGATTCCAGCTCTGTGGCAGTTGGCTGGATCATCTCCTCAAAATTTAGTCAAGTTCCACTGACATTTTCTCTTTGTTCTTGGCTCTTATGGTTGGTAATTCTGGAAACCACCACAGCTGCTAGTGATCCACTCTCCTGAAAGCTCCAGCTGGGCCTAAAACTGCATGGGCGTGGGCTCTGCTCCCAGCGCGCTATGATGAGCCCTTTCCGTACATCTGCCAGGCTGTCTTCAGCAGGAGCTTTGTTTCTCTGTCATTTTATGAGTTCTGGAGCTCTAAAATTTGTTTAGAGTCATATTTTATAGGTATTTGAGGAGGTTATGGTGAGAGTCACGGAGTTCTCCTGCTTTTACGCAGCCATCTTCACTCTGCCCCCTGCTCTTTTACTTTCCAAAATATATTATTTCACTTCCTTCTGCCATTTTTGGGGGGCAGAGAATTCTTCTCTTATCAGAATCTCCATTCCTTTATATTTGAAGGTAATTTGCATACTCCTTCCATTGCTTATTTTTTGTAATCAAAACTATTAGATTTAATCACTCTTTGTTTTGGAGTTTAAAGTATAGGGTATTGTTGGGGGCTTTTCCTAGAAACAATCTGTACATTTTTTCAATGGGTGCTTTGTCTTCTGTATTCAGAAGTTTTGAGCAGTTTTCATGTATTATATTTCATGCTGTGGTGTTTAGGTTGTATAATTTGTCATGACTAATGGTCTTTGTCTCCTATACATCCTGTCTTCAAGATCAATGAGTTTTGCTTAAATAAAGGTTGTGTGTGTGTGTGTGTTTAATATTATAGAGCTAAAATACAATAAAATTTATCCGGAAGAACAAAAGTTGAAGAACAACAAGGAAATCAATGAAAAAAATGAGAAGGAAGGCTGTCAAGCTATACCAGATTTCAAACAACATTACAAAACAGTAATCATGAAAACAGTCTGGTATTGGCTGATAGACTGGTGAATTGGTGGAATAGATAAGGTACCCAATACACAGTAGCAAATGACCATAGTAATCTAGTGTTTGATAAACCCAAAGATCCAAGCTTTGGGGGCAAGTACTCACCATTTTAAAAAAATTTGCAAGGAAAAGTAGAATGCAGTTTGGCAGAAACCAGGCATAGACCAACCTCTCATACCAAGCTGAATTAAAATGGATAAATAATTTAGACATAATAGATGACATCATGAGTATATAAGGGGAGTATGGAAAAAATTTAGCTGTCATAGCTATGGATAAAGGAACTGTAGGACCAAACAAGAGATAGAGAGGATCAATCAAATGCAACAAGCAATTGAATTAAATGCTATGTTATTATAATGACCAAGCTTCACCCTAAAGAAGAGATGAGAAAAAAATTTACTGTCTTTTTTGAAAACGTAGGTGACTATGAATGTGAAATATTGCATATAATGTGATAGTTCACTGATCTATTGATTAGTTTGTTAGATGCTTTTTCAGTGAGTTTCTCATGTATTTTTTGGTATAAAGGATGGCTCTCTAGGAAAGAAAAAAGAAATATTGAAAAAGAAGTGATATAAACAACAAAAAAATCAATGATTTTTTTAAATAAAGGGAAGGAGGGGGAATAAAATAAACATTTACAAATATTATTTTACTTTATCTTCACAGTAACCCTTCAAGATAGAAGCTGTTGTCTCACTTTGGCAGCTAAGGAAATTGGGGGAAACAGAGGTTAAGTGACTTGCCTAAGATCACAAAGTTAACAAAGTACCTGAGACTGAATTTGAATTTAGGTCTTCTTGCCTCCAAACCCATTGCTCTATCTACTATACCAACTAGTTGCCTCTAATAAAAAAAAATACTAGAACAATAAAAATTAATGGTCAAAAGTCTTCTGCAAAACATTACAGAATGGATCAAGAAACAAAATCCATCACTACATTGTTTACAGAAAATATATTTAATGAAGCAATTCTCAATCTGTGGGTTGCAACGGGTCAAACGACTCTTTCACAGGGGTCACAGGGATCACCTAAGACCATTGGAAAACACATATTTCTGATGGTCTTAGGAACCTCCTCTATCCGTCTCCAGGCAGGTCCACCCACATGTAGACATGCCCACATACAACTATTAAAGGGTCACCGCATTACGAAGGTTGAGAACCACTAATTTAATGTAAGAAGATACATAGCTAGATTAGAAGTAATAAATTATTCTAAAATAAATCGTGTAACTTCAAATTGAAGAAAAAAGTAGGGATCACAACAATGCTATTAGATAAAGCACAATGCAAATTAGAAAAAATTCAAGATCCAATAGCTTAATTTTTCCTTTTTTAAAATACGTGTTTATTGATATCTTCTATTTCTTAAATTATAAGTTACCCCAAGTACTCTTCTTCCTCTCCTTCCCTAAGAAAATAATAACCAGTAAATATGTTTCAATATCCTATGTATTAAACCACTTGATTAGTTCATAAAGAAAAATAATCTGCATTTAAGCAGAAGCAGACAAAAATATAATAATAGTAAGGGACCACAACACTCCATTATCAGAATATGAAAAAAATGAATAAGATTAAAATAAAACAAACAGATTTAAATTATCTACTTAATAATCTGGGATTAACAAGACCAGAGAACAAAATAAGACAAGAAATATGCAATCTTTTCAAGTACAAAGTTCAGAAAAATAAATCACATAAAAGGTTAGAGAAAATTTATGTAGATAAGATTTAAAATCAAGAAAACGCATTTTCAAATCAAATTGAAATAAAATAGAAACTTTAAAATAGTTACAGGAGTAAAACTACATGGAAACAGAAAAGTTTTATTCAATGAAAAATGGGTTAAAGAACAAGTCAGAAAAATAACAAACACTGAACATTTTCTTTTAACTTAAATGATTCTGAGGACTAAGGCTTGGGTCACTGACTAATGTACTAATGACATAAATTTTTTAAAAGTCAGCCTATAAGATGTTAGAAGTAGCTAGCTCATGTATTTGGATCATAGCATTCAAGGAAGGGAGGTTAAGAAAACTGGAAAAATGGGAAAGGGAAAGGTTATGAAAAGTTTAAATGTTAAATAGTTTATATTAATCTTGGTGGTAACAAGATGCCTCCAGAATTTGGGATTTAGAGGAGAAGGGAGAAGTTTGATCTTAACTGCACTGTTGACAGCTGTGTAAAAGATGGGTTAGAGGAGAGGCTTGAGGCAGGAAACCCATATAAGAAGATACCACACAATTACAGTAGTCTAAGGGAAAGGTAGTGATGGCCTGAAATAGGGTGCTTGTTGTAACTGGAAAGAAGATAAAAGGATTATGCAGGAGATGTTTTAAAAAATTAAAACTATGATATTTGTTAACTAATTGGATATATGAGATAAGTGAGAGTGAAAAGTTCAGGATAACACTAAGTTCGGGAACATGGCTGAGTAAAGGATGAAAAAGTTGTGATCTCCGTCAATAGGAAAAGCCACCTATATACATTAAATAACAGATTAAAGTCAAATATAAATATTGATTACTTACAATGAATATTAGGTGGTAGTTTTTTGTTTGTTTTTCAGAAGAGGTAATCTGTCCATAGCATCACAGAGGTAGAAGAAATCTTAGAAGCCATCTAGTAAATATATTAATTTTTCCTTTTTTAAAATAAGTGTTTATTTATATCTTCTATTTCTTAAATTATCAGAGTTATCCCGAGTAGTCTTCTGCCTCTCCCTCCCAGAAAGCCATCCCATACAACAAGTAATATTTTCTAGAGAAAGAAAAATCAGCACAACTCATCAATACATTAAAAAAAAAATCCAAAAACACATGCCATGTTTAACACCTTTGGACCTCATACCTCCACAAATGGGTGAGTTTAGGGTGTCATCTCATTTCTCTTCATTCAAGTCCTGCTTGATCTTTATAATTTTGTTATATACTAATTTTTTTAACATGGAGTCATTCTTTCCCTTTACATTGTTTATAGCTCTTATATATGTTGTTCATGACATCAGTTTAGTCTACTGGGATCTTTATTTTTTCAAACAATACCAGATGGTTCTAATGACAGCAGCTTTGGAATATAGTATAAGGTCTGGAAATGCAGTTGTCCCTATTCTTTTTCCCTCCTTTTCATCATTTTCCTAGATATTCAGATCTTTTGCTTTTTCTAAATGAATTTTGTTATTACATTATCAAGTTCCATAAAGTATCTCCATGATAATTTAATTAGTACTGTATTAAAAGCATAAATTAATTTTGGTAGTAGTCTTTTTTATTATATTGGCATGGTATAGCCATGAGCACAGGATATCTTGCTAGCAATTTAATTTGTGAAATATTCCTCTTGCTTTTTAAGTTGTTCTTTATTTCTTTAAGGAGCACTTTACAATTGAATCTACAGACGTTTTTTGCATGCTTTGGTCAGTCCCCAGATATTTTAAGCATTTTGCAGCTATCTGAAATGGGTTTGACCCTTATGTTTTTGCTTCTTGGGTCTTATTATTATTATTATCATTATTATTATTATTATTATTATTATTATTATTATTATTATTATTATTATTATTATGTAGAAATGCTTTTGATTTCTGAGGATTTATTTTGTAGCCTGCAACTTCACTGAAGGTCATTAATTGTTTCAATTAGTATCTTTGCTATTCCTAGGATTTTCCATGTAAATCATCACATCAGAAAATGGAGATAGTTTTATCTCTTTTTACCTACCTTTATGCCTTGAATTATTTCTCTTATCTTATTGCTGTTGTTAGCTTTTCAGAACTATATCAAATGATAGAGGGGAGAGTGGCATCTTTGTTTCACTCCTGTATTTAATGGAGAAGGCTCTTATCACTAACTCATTTGATTCTTGCTTTTGGTTTCAGATAGATTCTTTTAAATTTAAAAAAAAAAGGTTCCTATATGCCCATACTTAAAGTTTTTAGAATAAAGAAATGTTGTACTTAGCCAAAGACTTTTTTCCGCATCTATTGAGAGGATCATGTGATTTTGGATGTTTGGGTTTTTAATATGATTATGTTGTTCATCTTCCTAATATTGAAAATTCTTGCAATCCCACTTGATCATGATGTATGATTTCTTACATAAATTGGTGTAGTCTGTTTGATAGGATGTTGCTTAAAATTTTTGAGTCAATATTCACTAATGATACTGACCTATAGTTTTCCTTTCGTGTTTTTTCTTTCCTGGTTTAGGTACTAGTACAAGAATTGTCTCATAAAAGGATTCTGGTAAAGTGCTTTATTTCTCAATGCTTGAAAATAATCTGTGAAGTGCAAATACTAATCGCTCTGTAAAAGTTTGACAGAGTTCTCCTGCAAATTCATCAGAAACAGTAGTCATTGGTTGTTGTTGTTTTTTCCTTTTGGGAGATTTTTTATAACTAGATCTCTTTCCTACTCTGGTATTGGGTTATTTGATATCGCTATATGGCCACCTAGGTGGCACAGTAGATAGAGTGCTGGGTGTGTAGTCAGGAAGACTCCTCTTTATAAGTTCAAATATGACCTCAGACACTTAGTAGCTGCATGAGGATAAGCAAGTCACTTAACCCTGTTTGCCTCAGTTTCCTCATTTGTAAAATGAGCTGGAGAAGAAAATAGCAAACCACCTCAGTATCACTGCCAGGAAAAAGCCAAATGAGGTCACAAAATATTGGACAAAATTGAAAAACAACTAACAAAAAAAATCTGATCTTCTGATAGTAAGGATCTTCTGTATTTCTGAAGCTATTCCTGTTTTTTGTGTGTTTGATTCCTCAATTTTGTTAGCATATAACTGTGCATAATGTTCTGATTATTCTTTATGTCTTCTGATTTTGTTGTGATATTTTGCTCGTTTGCTATTTTATTTATTTGATTTTTAGGTCTCTTTTTTAATCAAATTAGCTAAAGGTTTATCCATTTTATTAGTCTTTCCAAAGAACCAGCTTTTAGTTTTATTTATTGTTTCTACAACACCCTAATTTTTCAAATATAGAAACGGAGGTTGAGAGAGGTTGAGTGACTTGCCCAGTGTTTAAGAAATAGTAAATAACATAGCTAGTGATTAAACTTAAGACTTGTAACTCCAAATTTAGTGCTTTTTCTGGCACACCATCCTGCTTCTCTGAAAAGAATGGGACAGGAGACAAGGTGAAATTAAAGATTGTTGGAAAAGGAGGCAATAAGTGTGAAAACAAAATCTTTCAGGAGCTGTAAAGGAAGAGAGGATGAAGGTACACCAAACCACCTAGCCCTTCACCCCCATCATGTGGAAAGGATAACTGTAAGTGTTATCTTATAGCTCTTGTCTTTACATCATTCTGTCATATATAGTGATTTCTTTCTTAACCCCAGCAATCTTCTCACCAGCCCCCCCCCACCCAAAACTGGGTTATCTTTGTTTTCTCAGTTTCATCTGTTCTATTTATTGATTTACTATTCTGTTTTGGTTCCCTGTACTTACTCCCTCTTCCCTCAGCTTCAGAATAACAGCTGTCATCAAAGGATAAATGTGGTACTTAATACAGTGATTGGGGTCACTGAGGATTTTCTTATATTGCCTTAAAGGAAACTGAAGGGAATTTACTTTTGTAATAAGATCCATTTTGTGGTTGAAATGTTTCCTATAATTGCATGAAAAGCTCTAGGGTGTCATTCATATAAAATAATCACACAAAACATGAAAAGTAAAGGTACGCTCGAATAGAGAGAGTACAATATATAAGATAAATTTAAAACTTCTTTTTAAAAGGTCCTCAAAAAAATGCATGGAAGTATAAGTAGCCGTTAAAGAGTGATATGTGTGTGTATGGGTACATATTTTAAAATTTAATGTTTCTTTAAAAATTAAGATTAAACATCAACATGCCAATTAAAGTGTCTTAGCAACTATTTACATTTAAATTAACTGAAGCACAAAGCATCATAACAATTTTTCAGCAACTCCTAAGTCTACATCAATATTCTTGGTCCATTAATTCTCTAGTACTTTGCCTCTTATATCTATGGTTAAAGCTATTGTGTAGTGAATTTCTTCATTTCATTTTTTGAAGATTTGAATTATTCAGTAAAAATCTACATTTCTTTGTATTCCTCAATTTTATTGGTTTTGACTACATTATAACATTACACTATAGCTTATATAATCATTCCCCTATGGTTGGACATTTAAATTGCTTCCTTTATTTGTGCTATAATAAAAATTTTAAATAGCTTTTTTTTGTTTTTTATAACATTTAACGGTATATTTCTAACAATGGAATTAATAAGCTGAATGATATAATCATTTTCACAATTTTTACTGTATGTTGCTAGCTTGTTGTCCAAAAAGATTTTACAGTTTACAGTTAAACTAGCTATGAACAACTGTACCAGTTTTTCTACAATCCTGCCAGCACCAAATTTAGTTGCTTTTAGTTATTCTCGCCAATTTCATGAATGTAACATGGTGAATAATTTTTATATTTGTATCTCTTTTGCTCATCAAACAGGAAATGGCTTAAAAATATGATACATACATGTAATAAGTATTACTGTAGTAGAAGAAATAACAACTATAATGAATATTGGAAAATATGGAAGGACTGATACAAAGTTAAATAAGCAGAACCAGGAAAATGACGTACACAATAAGTGCAACAATGTAAATGGAAAGAACTAGAAAACAAAAGATGAATGTTTCAAATTACAAAGAACAGGCTTTGCCCCAAAGGAAGAGAGAGGAGAAGACATCTTCCTGATGCCTTTGCTGAGACAGAGGGTCTAGGGAAGTGTAATGTATATAAGATATTTTATAATGATTTTTTCAAAAGCCAAAGAAAAAGAACTAAGGCAACTCCAGCCACTTCACAAGTGCATAAATTGACTGCTAGAATCATGGCAAAGCAGAGGGAAGACAAAAGGCAGGCAAGCCGAAGCACAGACCTAGGCATGGCCCATACTAAGTTCAGGTGCCCACTTACAACTTTAGGACAATGCCGAGGAATATTTATTGAATATTTTCTGGTAGAGTTGAAGTCATGTGGGCAGAGAAAGGCTGGTCCAAAGCCATGAACACCACCTTGCCCAATCTTTACCAGACAGTGGGAACCAAGGAGCAGGCCCAGGTACAGCCTGAAGCCAAAGATGCCACCATTTTTAACTGTACTATTTATGTATTTCTTAACCATTTAAAGTATATAAAACTGTTGCTACTGTTTTTATTAGATTATAATTGTTTGTCACTGATTGCATTTTTGAATGTAAATGTATAATAATAAGGCATGACATGAACATAAACTGCTGTTATACAAATACATAAATGCACATACACATTTATAACTATATACTGATGACATTCACCTTACCCTAAGCTATTTTAAATTTGTTTTAAGCAAAATGGAAAGGTGCTACAGACTAAATAGTGTATTATATGTTTAAATGATAAAGAAGCAACACCATGTGTTTGTAAGAATGCTAGGATCTAGAAAATATCATGCTAGACGCAGGATCATCTATTTGCTACATTGCAATTAAATTATCTGGATTTCAATTTCCTCACACGTAAAATGAGAAACCTAGACTAGATTATCTGTTCCCTTCCAGGCCTAACATTCTCTGAAAACATAAAAGATATTTGAAGCCTTTTAAAGGACTAAGTCAAGTTATCCTGTACCTTTACTATATGAGGGAGGAGTAGAAGGCACTCTAACAGAAGCTATAAGGAAAAAAAGAGGTTTTATAAATCAATTAAAGGGAAAAAAGACTTAATGAAGAAATATGTACTGACTCCAATTTAGAAGAAGTATACCTCTAAACTCAGCTATTAGTGTATTAACCAAATGAATAATTAATATTGGTAATTATTACTGTTTTATGACATAAGTCATTAAACCTCAGATCTGAAAGGGATTCTTAGAATCATCTAGTTCAGGCATTTAACCTTTTTTGTGTCATATACTCCTCAGAAGATTTTTAAAAGACATAAAAAGAATTACAAATGAAATAAATTATATTAGAATAGAGATGTATTTTTTCCCACTCAAGTTCCTAGACCCTCTCCTAAAATCAATCCACCTGCCCCTTGGGATCCAGGGGGCAGATAAAGAATCTCAAAATAGTCAATCTACTTCTACAAAGTAGAAAAGTGAGGTTCAAGGAAATTAAGGGAATCACCTAAGTTCCACTAATTGTTAGTAGATGAATGAGGGCTCTCTCACATCTCCAAATTTCAAATCTAGTGTTTTTACGCTTAAATTGCTTCCTGTCACATTTGGATAGGTAGTGGCAGTTGGGATTTGAATCCCAGACTGACTAAGCACATTTCTAAAAGATCATATTTCAGAATCAGAAGAAGTAAATAATTACATCTTTGCATTTACATTTAAGTAAATGAATTTACTTTGTTAGATAATTATTTCATGAATTTGCTTTAAGGCATATATACTCTCAGTTTAGTCACTTAAACTTAAAATTTTATATTTTGATAATAACATAGAGGCCTAACTATGCTCCCTCAGAATTTAGTATGGATAAACATGTGTCTACATATATACATGTACATATGGGTATTGTAGTACATATATATATATATGTATGCACATATGAGAGAGAACAAGAGAGAGAGTGATTCCTGAGGCTGCCAAATTGTTCAGTGATCACTTCCATACAACTGGCACCAAGTCACTATAAAATCTGAGGGCTAAGATCTTACATGAGATCATTTTAAAAGTAAATAAAAATTACCTCAAATCTTTGCTAAGAGTAAGAGATGTTATCTAATACTAAAGGAAACTATACAGAAAAGGATAGAAAGAACAATTTTTTTAAAAAAAGGATAGAAAAATGGGAGGCACAAATGTGATCAGAAAAAGTCAAATTAGGAAGAGGGATAAAACTGGACAAGTAGGCACAGGGAATATGAATCTGAAGGCATAAGAAAATTAAAGATAAATATTACACAGAACAGAATCAAAGATTTGAAGGATAAGAGAAAGTGTGAGCAAAAGGTAGAAGAAAAGTACATGATCAAAGTACCAAAGAATTATCATTTAATATGTTCCTCTGGTACTTATTAATACATTAACATTTCACGTAATATTCTCAAAAATAAGGATGGAAGGAACCAAAATATAAGCCTCTGGACATGCAGAGGTCATAATAAAGTCCATATACTTTACTCAAAAGAGAATCCTCTAATATCTTTACTTAAGTCTCATTTAGTTTTAACACAGAAATAATTCTTTAAAGATTGTTCAGTAGTTTTCTTATCTATCCTTATTCTTAACTTTTATCTGACCTGCTAAGAGAAGAAACCAAGTATACCATCCATTTTTAGAGTATGTATGGAGTGCGTCTTATGCCTTGTACATCTTAAAATAGAAGAGGCTAAGGAGCTGATGTCCTCCACGTGTTCAGTCTTGGTTTCAAAAACTCAATCATCAGATATTGTTGACCCAGGCCTCTAACATAAACCACCTGATTCCCCCTACCCTCCTCAAGTCAGTCTGTTTTTAGAAAGGGAAGAAACCACAGGGGCTAATGACAATTTCCTTAAATTTTTGCCATTTTAATCTCATCACACATGATGACAGAGGTTGGTACTTCCCTGCCTTCTGGCCAGCAGATTTCTACTTCCTGCTCCTTGAGCTCCAGAGGTCCAAAGTTACTATGTGCTGAGGCAGTAAAACACCTGCTAGTACCTCACTGTCCACTTCCTTTGCCTTTTCCTTCCATATTCTAGAACCTCTGTTGTTGTTGAATTGTGTCAGACTCTTTATGACTCCATTTTTCTTGGCAAAGATACTGGAGTGGTTTTGCCATTTCCTTCTTCAGCTCATTTTACAGATATGGAAACTGAGGCAAACAGAGTTAAGTGACCTGCCCACGGTCACACAGCCAGTGTCTTTGGCCAGATATGAAGCCATAAAAATTAGCATTTCTGATTCCAAGCCCAGTGTTTTATTTACTGTGTCATCTAGCTTCCCTCTAGAACTTCTACTCTATTGTTATTCTTCCTTTCATCCTGTTTCTCTTACTTTCACACACACTATGTCTTCTTGCACTCATTCAATCTTGGCTCATTCTGGAAGACAATCCTGGTTATCTTCTTCAGTGCTGGATGTTCCTTCTCTCATGTCCCCTGACAAAAAGAGCCAGGAAAATGAGTTGGTATGTTCCTTGCTCCCCACTGCTACTTCTAGCCTCTGTCTGCCATCATTAGTCATTAACTTCTCAAGTATTCTGACCTCCCAGTTCAATCACTCCCTCAACTACCATAAAAGAATTAATCCTTCTAATCGCTATGCCAATTCCATGATCTCAAACTATGAAATTCCCTTTTCTGGTTGCAATTTCCAATCCTTTTATCTCTCCTTTTGGATCATTCTTTCTAAACTTGCTCTCTGTACATATTACAACCTTTAATCCCTCCACACTTTTCTGCTCTCATAGTCTATCACTCCAGCTTTAACTTCTTTCTCTTTATAGAGCTGACTAGTTCAACCATACACTCTGCACTACCTTTGAATTACTTTCACCCTTGTCATATCATTCACAGTTTGCCAATTCCTGGCCACAGGTTAAACTTTCTGTGTTTCTACTGCCATGATGAAAACTGCTGAAGGAAATCCCCACCATCTGCCACTCACAGGGCAGATAAGTCCGCCTAGCTTACCTAACAAGGAACTCCTGAGGAGGGATAAAAGGGAAGCATGCACTAGGGAAGTCAAATCATTGCTACAACTTTGACCAGCAGCCTCCCCCCTTCAAGTTCTGATACAAAGAGCCTAAGATTCCGGGCCCTAGAATTCTGGAATAGCAGAGTCTCTTCTAACCCCACCCCCACAGACTACAACCCATGCTTCTAGTCTAGTCCCTACAATCATCATCCAAGGAATTTACCTTTGTTAAGAAGCCACATATAAACCACACTCTTGCAGGTACTGCGGCCCCTTCCTTCACAGCAGACACAGCAAATGAAGCCCCCCAAAAGTCCTCAGCATTATTTAACAACATCAAAAGTAGCTAAAGCTTTAGCAGTGGAAATAGCATTTAAAAAGATGATGATGCACCTGTTACAAGACGCTAAAAACCAGGTAAATTCCATCCAATTTGTAGTTGAAAATCTTCTATTTGTTCTTCCTCCCTATTAGAACATAAGCTCCTTCAGAGCAGAAACTTGCTCTTGTCTTGCATTTTCTATTTGTATCACCAGAGTTCATTACAATGGTTAGCACATAAGAGCTTAACAAATACTTTTCCATTCATTCTCTCTTGAATTCCAGACTTGTGGGATGTTCTCTTGGCAAGGCCATGCAGGCAGGAAGAAGGATGGAAGGGAGGAAGGGAGGAGGGAGGGAAGGGACACAATTACTGTGGACCAGGCACTGTACTAAGTGCTGGGCAAACACAAATACAAGCAAGGAAGCATCCTGTCCTCCAGGACCTGACATTGTAATGGGGAAAGATAACCCATAAAAGGTACTGGAAAAGAGGTGGGAGGTAAGGAAATGTGAAGAGACTAAAAGCTATCTCTCATGCCTGGAATATATCCCTTCTTCATCTCTGCTTCTTAGAATCCTTCAAAGTTCCGCTGAGGTATCACCTAATCTATGAAGTCTTTTCGAATCATTCTAGTAATAAGTATTTTCTCCTTCCTATTACCTTGCTTTTCCTTTTCTTTGTATTTAAAAAAAAACAGAACTCTAGAAGCATTTAGTCCCTGAGGACATTATGTTACTTAAATGCTCTATTTAGGAAGTTAGGGATGGATGTTATATATTTTGGGAAGTCTTCCATCTAAAATGGTTAACCTAACAAAAGACTTGTTGTCTTTTTCAAAAATACATTTTAAGGGAAAAAAAGGACACAAGCCATAAAGTATATTTTCCCCAAGCAAAACATAACAAAAGACTGAATACAAAGGAACTGCTTGTAACCCTAGTGATTGTAGGTGTTGTTGTGGAAGGTACAGTTAGTCACAATTATTATCTTCTTAACTTTGGGGGATTTAATGAGTCACTACCTCTTACAGCAATTAGCTCCTTTAAAAAAAAAAGCAATATAATTGCTCCTCAGGTCAATATGATGATTCCTTGTTCTGTTGCATTTTGGAGTTTAAATTAAATGAAAAGTCCAGAATATAATCACAATTACTCAGTGCCCTCAGGTAAATTCCTAACATTTAGGTAGAAGTTTAGCTTTCTGCACTAATTTGAATTTTTTTTATTTATAACTAAACCCTAGACTTTTTATAGTCAAAGCAAATATTTCTGTAACCAGAAATACTGAGGTAAAGGTAGAGTATACCGCAGTATCTGTTAATGGACCTATATCAGTAAAGAATGGGAGGGGAAGAGAGGCAGTGTGGAGTCATGGATAGAGTGCTGGATTTGGAGTTAGGAAGACCAGAGTTTAAATCCCATCTCAGATATCATCTAGATGTGTTACTCTGTACCTCACTTTCCCTATCTATAAAATGAGGGAGTCTGACTCAATGGCCTCTGAAGTCACTTTCAGCTCTAAATCTATGATCCTATGTTCTATGTTTCTCAAAAAAAAGATGCAAAAAGTTTCCCTTATCTAGACAGTTTATGTCAAGTGACTTGTTGGTATCACTGGAGATGTGAAGCATAACAGATTTATAGCTGGAAAAAAGAACTACAACATTGACTCTCCTTACTAATGTGAAACAATATTACTGCTTTTACTTAACTGGCATAATGCTCAAGTACATAATGTAAGAGATAAACTTCATCACATATAAAAGAAGCTAGATTGTGAGTCAGTAGAGCTTTACTCTTCTGCCTACTAGAGGCCATGTAAAGAAAATTGTTGCCATCTGAGTTTCAGGGACCTCTACATACCTCAAAACACATAAACACAACAAATTGAACACAAGAACATATATACCTTCCCCAAACCAACAGTAACCAGAAGAAATTAGAGTAATTATGGTACCCCACTAGCAATGATTGCCAATTGTGTTTTATGTAAACGTAGAAAATGCAAAAACCATACACATTATATCCCATACACATTATAACAACCTCCTTCCTCCTTGCTGCCCCAGCTAAGATAGCTACTGTTGCTTCTAATTGTCTAGCACATAACATGTCCTTAATAAATACTTGTTCATTGATTAATTGATCATGTATAGTATACAACCAACTCCCCATTTCTCAGTTTTTACTATTCCTAAGGAAGCTGGCAATTTTAGCAGTCTAGAGACTACACTTTTCAGTCACCTCCACAAAAAATCTCAACTTAGTTTCTTTTTCTCCTCATAGTCAGCAAAAATTCATCTTATTTCATTATAGTTCTCTCTACTACTTCTCAAGTTAGGCATGACAGGATACAAAATGAATTCTAGCCCTCAAATAAAATATCTGTGGAAGCCATCTTACCAATCACCAAAAAGGAGAAACTGAATTATATCTTTATCATCAAATGCTTTCAACCTTTTGTGGCCAAGGGTAATTCAGTTCTTACCTTTTTTTTAAATTCCCAAATAACTGAGATGATCCTAGAGATCAAATTTTTTCATTAAAACACAAATGCAGGCAATATTCACTACCAAGATAAAGTCCAAGATATAGACAATAGGGATTCACAGCTAACACCAAATTGTCAGTAAATCAAGTGTTTCAACCTAACCTATTATGAAATCTATAAGACAAAAAGAACTAAAATTAATTAGGTTGGATTTCATCTCCTATTTTCCCCTAAGCTCTACTGGAGGGCTTAAGAAATAATGAAATGACCAAAAGAGAGCTACCACAGGGGAAAGTAGCAATAACTAAAATAAACAAAAAAACAGGTCATCAGATCTTAAATGCCTAAGTTATAGAGCAATAAAAAACAGCTTAAACATAATAAATATTCTTGACAATGAGGAAATGAAGAAAAATAAACAAAAAGTAGCTATCAAGTTTCTTCTCCAAATGAAAGAGATCAATATTTTCCTGTTGTTTTATAAAGCTTTTGGTATTATATAACATTAAGGATGGGGCAACAAAATAAATGTCACCCTACTGACTTTGACTTCCTCTTTCCTCCTCCTCCTCCTCCTCCTACTCCTCCTCCTGCTCCTCCTCCTCCTCCAAAATGAAAGGCTGATCAAAGAAAATGAATAGAGCCAACTGGTCAGAAATGTTTCCTCTGAACAGTAGGCAACATTAATTACAAACTCACAGGAAGTGAGCAGCTAGCTAGGAATAATGGACAGAAGAAATAAAATATATCAGCTCAAACATTCTGAAAATTAATGGCAGACTATACAAAGGCCTAGTCTGATTAAAAGAATCTTTGAAAAAAGAAGAAAATACTTACATCTTAATTTGTCCAGCATTTTTCCACCACACATGGTTGCTAACATAGCTTTAACTGAAAATACCGTCAACTTTCCTCGGCCCTCACTGCAAAATAAATTACATTAGAAATAAGTGCTACCTGGAACCATTAAGTCAAATAAGCAAACTGAATTACTAAAGACAAAACAACCAGTTAATGTATGTTGGGCTGTCAGTCCTCGTGTGACAGAAGTTTCTCAGTTATAGTAGTTTAATAAAATTCAAGTATTACTCAAATATTTTCTGGAATTCTTGGGAACACTGGATTATTCTCATGCTGAGTCATGGCTTCTTCTAAACTAACACAATAATATTCAGACTAATAAAAGTAATTTGGTAGTGAATTTTGTAAAAAGGCCATAACAGTTAATGAAGAGGGACTAGACACCTGTAGTTTCACTGTTATAAGGAGCTCTCCGATAAGAAAATTCCCCCTACCAATTCAAGTAAGCACCTGGTCTGCAACTTACCATCTTAGAGTATTGCTTGGAGAACTGAGAGGTTAGATAATATGTCCAGCGTCACATTTATCAGAGATGAGACTTGAACCCAGGTCTTCCTGGCTTCAAGATCAGCCCACTACCTACTATACCATGATGCCTCACTTGCTTTGAAAGCAGCATTTGGGCATTATTCACAATTGCTAATACACAGATAGACAGATGAACAGGCATTCAACCTGGTTATGAAAAAAATTATTATACATCTTATTAGCCTAGAAAAGCAAAAATGATGTTAATGGCAATGAATTTGTATACAGACTAGTGCTACATTAAATTATTTGTTATTTATTGCCACTATAGGATTGACAGTAAAACAATAAAAGAGCTAAGGCAAACAAAGAAAGCAAAGAATAATCAAGGCACGCTCTTAGCTGGAGTAGTTTCATGAATACTAATTCGCCATCAATCTAGCTTCTGACCCAATCACTCAACCAAAATTTCTCTATCCAAGGTGGATATCATTCCTACCACATCCAGTCTTCATTCATTCTAACCTTTGCAGCATTTCACACTACTGACAATGACTATCACCACTACTTCCTCCTCCCTTTCTCCTCTTCTTCCTCTTCCTCCCCTCTATTTCTCCACCCCCACCCCCACTCTAGCTCATCAGTTCCCTTGGCTTAAACTATCAGTCCCATATAGATAACTTCCAAATTTATATATCCAGCCCTAAACTCTTCTGAGAATCAGTCCCATATCTCCAATTGAGGATCAGACATTTCTACTTAAAGGTACCATGAACATTTTAAATGCACCATGTCCAAAACCATAACTTATTATCCGCAAACTTATCCCTCCTCCTCATGCACCCATTTCTGTTAAGGGCACCAAAATTCTTCCAGTGCTTTGGGCTCTCAACTTATGAATTATCCCCAGTTCTTCATTCTTATCCTATATATCCCACCGCTTGCTGAGTCTTGTCAATCCCTTCTCACTACTAAAACCGCCACCACCTCTAGTTCAAACCTTATCACTTTTCACTTGAACTACTGTAATAGTCTCCTAACTAGATTCTGCATCCAGTTTTGCCCTCTACAAAACTGATATACCTAAATCTCAACTCACATCCTCAAAAACCTTCCATGGTTTCCTATTGCCTCTAGGATAAAATACAATCCTCCCCTCTTTGGCAAAGTGATACACAGCCTTGCTTGAGTCTACTTTTACACACTCTACATTCCAGACAAAAGAGTCTACTTCTGAGTCCTGTACATTTTATTTCTTCTACCAGCTCTGAACCTCTGCAGAGGCTACCCCCACATACCTGGGATTTTTTCCATTCTAACCTCTAATCCTTGAAAAGTCTTAGTTTTTTTTTTCCAAAAAGCAATTCACGTGCCAAATGCCATCAGAAACTTTTCCTAATTTTCTCATTTTAGCACCCTTTCATCAAATTATTTTGTATTTATCTTTGCATTTTATGTTTATGTATATGTATGTTACTTTCAAGCAGTAGAATTTAACTTCCTTGATAATGAATAAATCAATAATCAATTATTAAGTACCTATTATATGCCTGGTGCTGTGTTTAGCACTGGGGATACAAGAAGAGGCAAAAGACAGTCCTGCCCTCAAGGAGTTTACAATCTAAACAAATATATACAAAGCATATATACAGGATAAATAAGAGGCAATTAACAGACAGAAAGCACTGGACTTAAAAGGGGTTAGGCAAGGCTTCTTGTAGAAGGTAAGGTTTTAGCTGGTACTTAAAGGAAGCCAGCAAAGTTAGTAGTTGGAGCAGAAGAAAGAGTGTTCCAGGCATGGTAGAATGGCCAGAGAAAATGCCCGGAGCCAAGAGATGGAGAGTCTTGTTTGTGGAATAGCCAGGAAGCCAGTGTCACTGGACCAAAGAACACCTGCTTGGGAATAAGATGTTAGAAGACTGGGAAGGTAGGAGGGAAGTAGGGAATGAAAGGCTTTGAATGCCAACTAAAGCATTCTGTATTTTGCTCCTGGAGGCAAGAGGAAGCCACCAGAGTTTACTGAGTAGGAGGATGACATGATCAGACCTTCACTTTGGAAAATCACTTTACTGGCTGAATGGAGGATGGGATGGAGCGATAAGAGATTTGAGGCAGACAGACCACCAGCAGTCAAATGCAGAAATCCAGGCATGAGGCAATGAGGGCCTGCACTAGGGTGGTGGAAGTGTCAGAGGAGAGAACAAGCATAGTCAACAGATGTTGTAAAGGTGAAATTGACAGGTCTTGGCAACAGAATGGATGGAAATGAAGAATCCAGGATGATTCCTCGGTTGCAAGCCTGAGGGACTGGGAGGATGGTATTGTCCTCTACAGTAACAGGGTAGGTGAGAGTTCAGGGAGATGGAGAGAGTTATGGAGAAAGATCATGTTTTGGACATATCAAGTTTGAGATGTCTACTGGACATCAAGTTCAAGATGCCTGAAAGGCATTTGGATACGTGAAAATGAAAGTGAACAGAAAGGTTGGGGTAGGATAGGTAGATGTGAGAATCATTTGCATAGAAGCAGCAATTAAATCTAAGGGAGCTGATGAAATAATGAAATAGTACGGAGGAAGAAGAGAAGGGAGCACAGGACAGAAATCTGATGGACACCTGTGGTTAGAGGGCATGCTCTGTATGAGGATAGAGCAAAAAAGACAGAGAAACAGCAGTCAGATAGGTAGTAGGAGAACCAGGATAAAGAGGTGTCCCAAAAACCTAGAGAGAAGAGAATATCAAGGAGGAGTGAATAACCAACAGTGTCAAAGATCACAGAGGGGTCCAGGAGAATTAGGAGTAAGAAAAAGTCATTGGATTTGACAACTAAAAGACGATTAGTAACTTGCACAGAGAGCGGTTGCAGTGGAATAAGGTCAGAAGTTGAATTATAAGGTGTTAAGAAGAGAATAAAGGAGAGAAAATAGAGAAACTATTGTAGATAATCTTTTTGAAAAGTTTAGCTACAAAAGTTTAGCTACAAAGTTTTAGCTACAAAAGTTTAGACAAAAGAGATATACAACAATAGTTAGCGAGGATGCAAGGATCAAATGAAGATTTTTTTCAGGTTGAGGGAGACATGGGCATATTTGTAGAAGGTAGGAAATGAGCCAGTAGAGAGGGAGAGTTTGAAAATAAGTGAGTGAGGATGACAGAGGGGTCAGCTGTTGAAAGAGACAGGATAGAATGAAGAACTTATTTAAATTTTATCTTTTCTATCCTTCAGTCCCTACCACAATGTCTGGCACAATGTTTTTAGAATTAAATATCACTAAACTGGGTAGCACTCAAGATTAATCAACAATTTATAATATAATCATAATAATAATAGTATTTATATAGTACTTTAAAGTTTACAGAGCACTTTACAAATATTATCTCATTTAGTCATCACCAAAGCCCTATGAAGTAAGTGGCAATATGATCTACATTTTACAGATAAGGAAACTGAGGCAAGGGAAAGATTCAGTGACTTGCCCAGTATCACAAAACTAGTAAGTATCTGAGACAGGACTCCAAGTCCAGTACTCTATCTACAACACCAGAAGATTTTTGTTACATATTGACACTTAACCATATCACTAGCAGATTGCTGTCTTAAAAGATTATTATATTGTATTTGGTTAAAGGGGCTCAATTTCTTATAAAGAGGTTTATAACTGATTTATCTGAATTAGAAAAATCAAAAGACCTTGGGATGCTTTTTCTTCTGGAAACATTAAAATACTTCTAGTATAATACCATTTATCTATAAAACAACTTTAGGGAATGTGGGTAGGAAAGAAGGGACAATGACTATGTTCATTTATTTTTGGCAATCAAATAAATTAAGAAATTAAATGAGCCTATTATCTCAGGTTTCCTCTGGGACCTTATTCTATTATTACCTTGCTCTGGCATCTTCAATTTCTCCCCGTGTTAGCTCACTTCTTTATGCCTAAAAATATAATTAGATTTCACCATTTTAAAAAAGTTAATATATAGCCACCACTACCTTGTCTTTACTTTTCCCTGAAGGCGGCTATGTGGTCAGCAGTGAGAAGGTTGGCTCTGGACTCAGGCAGAGCCAAAGTCAAATCTCACGTCAGACATCAGTTATATGACCCTGCATAAGTCACCTGACCTCTGTTTACCTTGGTTTCCTCCACTGAAAAATGAGGATAATAACAGCACCCACCTCCCAGGGCTGTTGTGAGGAGCAAATGAGATATTTGTAAAGTGTTTAGTACAATGCCTGGCCCATAAATGATACCTACTATTATTATTATTAAATTATCATCTCTGCTCTCCCACTTCAATGCCAAATTCCCATTAATCAATAAGCACTTAATTAAAGACCTTAGAAATCTACACTTCCATTTCCTAACACTCAATTTCCTGCCACTTTACTTCCATACCCAGCATTCTACTGAAATTGTTCCCCCCAAGGTAGCCTCTTCTCGGCTGTCATCCTCCTTTTCTATTTTCTTTTATTTTTTTGCTTTATGGAGGGGGAAGGCAGGGCAGTTGGGGTTAAATGACCTGCCCAAGCTCTCACAGCTAGTAAGTGTTAAGTGTCTGAGTCTGGATTTGAACTCAGGTCCTCCTGACTCCAGGGCTGGTGCTCTATTTACTGCACCACCTAGCTGCCCCCTCCTTGACTTTTCTAAAACAAATCCCCACTTCAAAATTATCTCTCCTCCCTTAGCTCCATTACAACACTTTCTCTTCATTTTTCTCATCTTATTATTCACCCCATCTTCCTCCATTAGCTCTTCATTCTTCTTCCACCAATAACTGGTTATCATTTGCCTCCTTGTCTCCTCATTACATTCTGTCACTTGGCAAACAGTATTGTTTGCCACTGCTTCAATTATTCCTTCTACATGTTTAACTAAGTATTTTTCTATAATGAAAATTCTACATTATGAACTGTCTAATGCTCATCTCCAACAACTTGTGCTACAAATATTTCCAACTCAATACATTGAAAACCAAACTGAGCATCTTCCCTACAAAACCTATCCTTTTATCCAGTCTCCCATGTTTACTGATGCTACCATCCTCCTACTAACCCTGACTCAAAATTGGAGTGACACAAGACAGGCTGTATTATAGTAAATGGAGCAATGGACTTTAGGGAGACTTGGGTAAGTTATTTTTATCTTTATGTCCCCGCTGCTTGACGGACAGAAAGTACTTAATTAATGTTGGCTGAATTTCTGAATTAAATAAGAGAAGAGGGTAAAGAACACTAGATTAAAGTTCAAAGGATCTGGGTTCAAAACCCAGTTTTGCCATTTACTGCCTATGTGAGGCTGGGTATGCCATGTCATCTCTCTGGATCCCATTTACCTATACCATAAAAAGAAGAGAGTTAGGTTAAATGAGAAAGCTATTATCTACACCATTACTCATTCTACCAGTTTATTAAGTCAAAAGGGAGCTGCGGGGAGCGAGGTTGGCCTGGCATAACCTGTTTTGGATAAAGTTATTTTTGTTCTTCGTGATAACTGTTTCCTTATCTAAATGCTCAATGACCATCTTAAAATGATCTATTATGGACTTCTCCCAGGAATGAAATCAATCAAGCTCACTGGCTAGCAGTTTATATCCTTGATCCTCTTTCATTTTTTTAAATGGCATAACTGGACAATAGTAGTCCTGAAAAAAAATCTAATGGTTTTAGTGAGATAAAGTTCAATATGAACTAAAAATGTCATGAAACAGATGAAAAAGTTAATTCTGTCTTGGGCTATATATTAAGAAGAATATAACTTCAGAAAATAGAAGTGACAGTCCCACAATAATTCTGCCCTTGTCACACTTCATATGGAATATTGTGTTCAGTTCTGGGCACCATAATTTTAAAAGGTCATTGATAAGCCAGAAAGTATGCTGAGGAGGTTACCAAGATGGTAAAGGGCCTTTAAGTCCATGCTATATAAAAATGAATTAAAGGAACTGGGAACATTTGGCCCATAGAAGAGAAGATCCAAGGAGGACATGGTAGCCATTTTCAAGTGTTTAAAGGGCAGATATTAGAAGATGAACAATATTTTTTCCCATATGGCCCCAGTTGGCAAAACCAGGAAATGGGTGGAAATTGCAAAGAAGACATTTCAGACTTGATATCAAGAAAAACTTCATTATAATTAGAGCTGTCTAAAAGTAGAATAGATTGCCTTAAGAGGGGGTGAGTCCTCCTACCTTGGAGGTCTTCAAGGAGAAGACAGATGACCCCATGTTAGGTATGTTATAGGAGGTATTCCTTTTGTATAAGGGTTGGTCTAGATGGTATCTAGAAAGCATTAATGAGTGCTGGGGTAAGAAACTAGAGACCAAAAGAACACAGGATGTATGATCATTATTGCTATCGATACAAAGCAAAGGATTCAGAAGAGTCAGATTTGGAAAGTACACAGTTGACTGAGTGGATGGAGTAAAAAAAATTAGATTTAGATTTTTGGAATATGGTTTAAAATACAATATAGACTTTCTATCTTAAGGATGGGGTACATACCTAATAAGGCCTAGTGTGTGTGTTTTCCTGTAACCCCTCTAATAATTTCCATTTTCATATTTTGTCATCCTTGATAATCCCATGAGTGTGAAGTGGAACCTCAGAAATGCTTTATTTTACATTTTTCTAATTATTTGTGGCTTGAAGCATTAAGATGTTTACTGAGAGTCCAGATTTCTTCTTTTATTCATATCTTTTCACCATTTATTTACTGGAAAATGGTCTTTGTTTTTATAAATTTAAGTCAGTTCCTTTTATATTTTGCATATGAGATCTTTGTCCAATAAACTTAATATGAAGATTTTTTCCTCACTTACCTATATCCATTCTAATTTTACCTACATTGATTCTATTTGTGCAAAAGCTTTTTAATTTTATGTAATCAAAATTGTTTATAACATTATCACTTTAGAAATCATTTTCATTTTGTTTTAGTACATATAAGTCTTTTCAGGTTTTCTCTGAAACTATCCATTTTGTCATTTCTTATGTCATATCATGTTATACTGCACTCATACACTTTAATTTGTTTAGTCATCCCTTAATAGGTGAGCACACCCTTAGTTTTCAGTTTTCGCTACTACAGAAAGAGGCACTATAAATATTTTTGTATAGTAAGTTTCTTTTCCTTTCTTGGATTTCTCTGGAGTTATAAGGCTAGTAATGGTACTGCCAAGTAAAAAAAGTCTGAACCATTTAGTGGTATTTTGGGGCATAATTACAAATTGCTTTCCAGAATGGCTGGACCAATTGTATGTCTTTTCCTGTCATGAGAAAGAGAAACTAGACTCTTCTGTTGGCCTCAAAAGATAGAGCTAGGAACAATAGGAGAAAGAGGACAAAAGATAAATTCACCCTTTGTGTCAGGGAAAGCTTTCTGACATTTAGTGCTTTATGAAAGTGGAATGTGCTGCCTTGGTGGGTAATGGGTAGCCCTTCTCTGGAGGTCTTCAGGCAAAGGATGGATGACCTTCTGTGGGGTATGCTTTTTGGGAGTATGAGTTGAACTAATGGTTACTTAAGACCTCCCTAATTCTTAAATTCTATGATTCTGTAAATACTGGATATAGTCAATCAATCAACAAACATTTATTAAGCATCTATTATATGGCCAGCATTATGTTGAGTGCTGTACATGACCCATATTTTGGGAGAGTAAATTTCAAAGGAATTAAAGAAAGGATAGATAGGAATCTGTGGCCTAAAATCCTCCAGGGAGTCAGCCTACAGACACAGGAAAACTCAAAAATAAAATTTTAAAAATATTTAGTGTTTTAGTAAATTATAAATTCATAACAGGTTTCATTTAATGTGAGTCAAAATTCAACTAATGCAATTTGTATGAACTAATCAAGGGTTTTTATCAGGCTGCTATACCATCAGTCTGTATTTGCCTATCATAGCATGTGGATGTGATGTGCTGCTGCATGCATACCAACATCTGGGTTAAAAAAAAAATTAAGTGCCCTTAACAAAAGGACAAAAGGAGGAATACTTCCACAGAAATACTGCCAGCACACACACACAAAAAGACTTTTTACATTACAACATAAATTTGTATAATTAATTAGCATGAATATGATCACAGTGACTAAAATAGAACAGGATGTCAAATTGCCTAAATCTAAAGTATAAAATACAGATGAAACAGAATAAAAAGACAAAGTCACATCAGATTTTTGTGGTTTGTTTTTGTGATACAATGTTATTTTTTGTGACATAATGGAGAAGCTTTAAGAGCTAGTTTGAAAATTGGAATCAAGAGTGTATTCCTTTCCTAGAAAAACCATTGAAACAAATGTTTTAAGTTTATTTGAGGTAGTGAAAAAAATGGAAATAAAGTAGATAATGAAAAAAAAACCTTTTACTATATGCAATGGTTCAATTGCTTTAAAAATTTAGTTCAAATGCATAACATTAAAATTACTAAAGAAGTGGACAGTACAGATGAAGACATGGCAGCTAAATATCCTAATGTCTTGAAGAAAATATTAGAAGGTGGTGGCACTGAACAACAAATTCAGTAAGATATGCATAAAACTTAAGGAAAGAGAATCCAGTCTATGTAGCTAAAATGTTTTAAATGACAATAAGAATGTTTTTGTCATATCAATAGTGTGGGCTTATCCTGAGGTATTATACCTAGTAATTTTTTAAAATTTTGCTTTCCATGACTACTTTTACCAACAATGATTCTGGAAGACCAATGATAACAGAAAAGTAAAGAGGAAAGAACTGCCTACTATGTGCCAAACACTCTACAAATATTATCTCATCTGATTTTCACAACCACCCTGGGTGACAGATGTTATTATTATTATTACCATTTTTACAGCTGAAGAAAATGAGGGAAAGAGAAATTAAGTAACTTTCCCTGGTTCACAGAGCAAGTAAATGTTTGAGACAGAATGTGAACTGAAGTCTTTCTTCCTGATTCCATCCCAGGACCCTATCTACTACACTACCAAGCTGCCTCTAATCAGAGTAACAAAGAATGGAAAATAAAAGCAGGTTCCCACAGGTTAGCTAATTGCTAAATATGCTGTGATAATGTTCTAGAATATTATTGTGCTGTGAGAAACAACAAAGATGATGAATACAGAGAAGCACATAGTGAAACTTAGAGAAGAAAACAGCAACAAGCAAACAAAATATACAACCACACAATATAGCTAGAAAGAACTACCACAAAAAACTAAAAAATGAACGTTGCAAACATGATCACAAGTAAGTTTGGCTCCAAAAATCCTCCTCCCAACGCTTGCTAGAGGTTTGGAGTACACAGCTTTGGAATATTGCTGATAATGTCAAATTTTTTCATTTTATCGATCAATTTCAAATTTTTCCTCTTCTTCCAATTTCCCTTTTATTTTAAAAAATTATTTGATGTATAAATTGACCCTCTGAGAATGGTATGGGGGAAATGAAGTCAATGTCAAAACAAAGGTGATCAGAAATGTATTTTGAAAGAAAAATAATTTTGGTAAGTATGATATATGGTTTTCCTAAAACTGCATCTTTTTAAAGAATGAAATACTTTAAGAATTAGATTTTCAGTAACTGTTTTTAATGATTTCAAATTTCTAACAAATTAGATTTAAGCTAAATTCTCTGAAATGTTATTATTTGTAATTTTTTAAAAGTGAAATAACAATCGTTTCATGATGCAAAAATTACATAACTGGTTTGAAGATAAAATTAACTCTAGCAGCTGACACAGAAACAAAGACAACAGAAATACCTTAAGTAGCAGACAAGCAGGAACAATGTAAAAAGAGTCAATAAGCATTTATTAAGCACCTACTTTATGGCAAGTACAGTGCTAAGTGCTGCTAGATACAGAGAAAGTAAAAAGACAGTCCCTTTTGTCAAGGGATGCAATATAAATATAACTAGATATGGACAAGATATATACAGGATAAATTGGAAATAATCAATAGAGGTAATTGTTATCATTAAGAGGAGAAGAAGGCTCCTCATAGAGGATGTAATCTTATCTAAAACTTGAAAGAAACCAGAGAAACCAGGAAGTGGAAATGAGGGAGACAGTCAGTGAAAATGACCAGAGTTTGGAAATTGAATATCTTGTACAAGAAACAAAATAGAGGTCAGTGTTGCCGAATCAGAGTATAATTAGGGAAGTAAGATGTAAGAAAATTGTAAATGTAGGGAGATGGGTTGTAAAGGGTCTTGAATGCCAAACAGAAGATTTTATGTCTGATCCTGGAAGTGAAAGGCTACTACTGGAGTTTACTGAACAGCAGTAAACCCCAGTCAACATGGTCAGATCTGTGCTGAAGGAAGGTCCATTTGGCAGTGGCATGGAAGAAGGACTAGAGCAAGGAAAGACTCGAGGCAGGGAGACCAGCCAGTAAAGTACTGCAATAGTCTAGGCATATGGTGATGAAAGTCTTCACTGGGGTGGTAGCAGCATCAAAGGAGAGAACAGAGTATACAAGATATATACAAGAGATGTTATGAAGATAAAATTTATGAGACCCAACAACAAACTGGATGAGGCAGGATAAGAGAAGTATGAATGCTTTATATGAATGTTTTCGCTGCAGATGGCATAAAACCCACTAAATTTAAATGACAGCCTAAAATCCTATCTGTAGCATTTACTTTTCATGTGATCTTGGCAAGTCACAAATTCCCTATATCAGAGTTTCCTCCTGTATAAAATGAGGGCAATAGATGACATGGCTTATTAAGGTCCTATCCAGCTACACATTTATGACCTAAATATAAGTGCACATGTAGTTTACTGCTAAGTTCAGTAAATGTGTTGGTTAATTTTGCTGAACTGTTTTTTTTTAATTCACCCTTTTAAAATTCTTTGATGTTTCCCTTGTCAGAGGAATGGGAAGGGATATAGTAAATCAATAAATAATATCAATCAATAAGCATTTATTAAGTACCTACTTTATGCCATGCATTGTGCTAAGCACTGGAAAATGAAAGTGATAAAAATCAATTAAAATTCTAAAAAGAAAATGCATATGTAAAATATATTAGTAAATATATGCTTGACCTGTGGTAGGATCTTCTGAGTTTATATTGGTTTGACCAGCCACAGCCGGACACACTGTACCTTGATTCCAATATAATGATGCCATTTTGATCCTCTTTGAGAATGGATAACAATCCAACCATTACCGAAACAAAAGAATTTCCAGAGAAAATGAGATGTTTTTAATAAATAAAAGCTAAATTTTTCGCAAATCATATTTTTTGATTATCAAAAGGACTGCATGCATCATAGAAGGTTGCTTCTAGAACTAAGAATAAAAAACCTCATTTGATATGAGAAATGTTGATGCTACTTGCGAGTACCACTGTAGCTGAAATGATGCTTAGCAAATGATATGCATAACAGCTCTAAATGGTTGAACTTGCAGATAATATTGCAAGAAAAGTCAATTACCCATATGTCTAAAGACATCTGGAGTCAATTAATCAAGAAACTAAAAGCTTCCCATTTTGCACTGCAAGTGAATAAAATAAAGGAAAGATGTGATTAAAGATGCTCAATTTATTATGGACGTACATACAATACAATGGTGAAACTGCGGGTAGTTTAGGTAAGGTTTTTTATTTTGGAAATTCATTCATGGTGATGTCATATCAAGATAAATTTTCAATAGACAAAATTTTTAAGTGAAATGCTATGTGAGATAACATATACACTGAGAGTTCAATTGTTGTCAGGATTGACCTACTAGTGTTTAGCACGATTCCTGGCACATTGTATATGTGCTTTAAAAGCACCTCTTAACCAAAACACACACCTATAAGCATTAGTTTAAATGTAACCCTTTGCATAAAATCATTGCCCTAATCATTTGTGTATAAAAATATGAGCAAAGAGCTACATCGTTTTTCAAATTGTTATAAGTAACCAATTTATAGAAACATTCCATTAAAAAGCAGACTTTTAAAACTTGTGATAACAAGTTACACGAAGATTTCTCATGCACTCAATGCTATCTGATCCAAGAAATTAAAAAACTTTTGCCATAATAATAGAGAAAAAGCAAATTCATTTTTTAAACAAAATTTTCCTCTAGAAACAGGTATTTAGCTATTATTCTTAGAAAACTGCATTTTCAAGAAAAAAAACATTGCAAGGTCTTCTAATTTATACTCTGATCAAGAATGATCAAATAGCAACATAAATTTGTTAGATATATTGGTAATAAACATACAAAATATTCTTGATGTTCCCCAATAAAAAATTTTCCTTCTATTTAATGAAACAGAAGTAAAGACCTGTTTATTAATTCCTTTACCAGTCTACAGAAATAATTCTCATTTCATTTTGAATGTCTAAATATTTACAAATGTGAATGGCTGAAGTAC
>CM053595.1:146384632-146396430 GCA_028646575.1 Pseudocheirus occidentalis | reverse complement strand
TCAAATAGCAACATAAATTTGTTAGATATATTGGTAATAAACATACAAAATATTCTTGATGTTCCCCAATAAAAAATTTTCCTTCTATTTAATGAAACAGAAGTAAAGACCTGTTTATTAATTCCTTTACCAGTCTACAGAAATAATTCTCATTTCATTTTGAATGTCTAAATATTTACAAATGTGAATGGCTGAAGTATCTATTTGTCATAGATAAATATGACATATTTGGCCTTACTCTATCTGAACAAGAACTTTTAAGGAGCTTATCTATTATGTTGATATAAGAATTTAAGCCCAAAAATCTTACATTTGGCTATAGGAAAATAAAAAGTATCCTGGTTTATCAAACAAAGCAATACAAATCTATTACCAAGAATTTCTTATTTGCATAAAGTGGGGTTTTCTGATGTTACTGTAAAGGTAAAATATCAATCTTAATTAGTAGCTAAAAAATATGTCACAAATAGCACCATGTATTTAGAGAAATTGCATCTGAAAAACAAGTTCACATATTTCATTAATAATATTATTAGTATGTTTATTTTACAAACTGAAAATATGAAAATCATAATTTTATCAATTGAGAATCTGTATATTATCTTATTTTCATAAAAATTTTTTAACTGTAATATTATAAAAACTTAACTTCTTGATTTTATTTGAAGTTCCTTACCACTTGGTGGTGAATTCTTTGACCATCTCAACTCATGAAACAAACCAAAAAAAAAAAAAACACAAAATGACCTGCAGTCTCAAGAAGTTTCCTCCTTTCTACTTCTGAAGGGAAAGAAGACTATCAGCCAACAGAACAAATGGTTAAAGACCCTACTGTCTTCAGACTCACTCTATAAATTGAACTTGGGCTTTAAATATGTGATCTTCGTCTAATAAATAATTGGACACATTACTTGAAGAAATGAACCTTATGCATCTTGACATTCCCACTCAAAATGAAATCAAAAAACAAAACAGAAGTAGCTAAATAGGATAGTTTATGGGTTCTCTACATAGGATAGTTTATGGGTTCTCTACAGAGAAGGAATTAAAGAAGTTGACAGAAATGGTTTTATTCTCTGTCCAAAGTCAACAAAAAATATTTCTTGGGGCATCTGACTATTTCATATTTCAATGCTCTGAAATATTTGCAAAAAGATAATTAGATAAATAACTGCAGCTTATGTACCAACATCAGCTGCAGAGGATGAAAAGATAAGCAAATTATAGCTAGCTCCTGATTAGTTCAAATAATGGAGCCGCTGTAAAGCTCATATGTATTCTAATTCACACGATTCAAACTTAAAATTATGTGAAACATGGTAAGTGGTTCTAGTGCAATGGAAATACGGTGCTAATTGGAGTGATGGAAGATAATGGAACCTAGAGGAGTCTAACAAGGTCTTGGCTGTGTTTACTTTATAGAAGGTAGAAACGCCCATGAAGAGAACAAAGATAGGAAAAAGAGATGGATTAGGCCAAGTATACAAAGAGAACACTTGTGCAAGAGGTGGTACAACTGTAAAGATGCTGAGGGATCAAGGCACAAAATATCTGAATGATGCAAAGACACCAAAGGCATGAAAAAAACAGATTTGTCTAATACCAAAAACAAACAAAAAGAGCTGACCAGGAACAAAAAAATCAACTACAGAGTTATGCTATTACTCTTCTATCTATAAAATGTTTTTTGAGAATCCCCCACACACGCACTGCAGGTATCCTTGATAAGAATATCACAGGGCAAATAGCACATCATATTACTGTCATCATATCTGCAACTAAATTATATGGGGAGTAGATGATCCCTCTGTGTTTAGTTTGATTACAGAAAAGTCTTAGGTTTTCTGTGTCCTTCATCTTCATTGGAACCTCCAATCTCTCAGTCCCTCAGGTCTCTCCCAGGCCATCATACCAGTTCTAATTTCACTTTCCTCCCTTTCCAATCTGGACCCTAAAAAGTTAACCAGTTCACCTGTCCTCCATAGTTTGCCCCTTCATCCTATCAACTCTCCTAACTTAACCAAAACCCAAACCTCCCAATGACTCCTCCTTTCCTCACATGTTGCCAAACAGAGCTGGAAAAAAATCATGTAATCACACCAACTAGATTCACTCTCAATGTATGTGCTGGCAAACTTCAACCAGGCTCTCACCACAACAGCAAAGCAATTCTTTTATTTCTTTTTTATTTTCTATCCCTCTCCCCACAAAAAGGCATAATTCTTTCTTCAAATCGACTATATGACTACCCTTTCCTCAGAGAACCTTGCCTTGTACTTTACTAAGAAAATTTTTTAAATCTAAGGGGCAAACCAACTAGTCTAGTAGAATACCATTCAGGAAAGACAGGAGCAGATGTGCCAGCTAAGTCAAACCACCACAAGCACTTTATAACTACCTACTCCCATACCCTAATGAAAAAATCCAAAGAACCTTGAAACCATGAGCACTGGGAATAGCAGGGCCCTCCAGATCACTGATTTTTTTTACCCTGGCCTCCAAATCTATAAACTGGAACTTACGGGGGAAAAAACCCACATTCTTCAATACCGCCATACCAACTAGCACTGGTGGAAAGGTAAGCACCAGTGTGCTAGCAGTGGCAGTGCCCACCCACACCACTGGTCCTGCTTCCAGCACATTCTCCATACCATGATTTCAGGAAGCAACCACTCTAAGTGGAAATATGACCTCCAAGTAGCATCTGTGGGCAGTATCGTCCTGCTTCCTCAGAAGTCACAGTTACTGAAGACCCAGAAAAGAAAATTCTTGCTACACATCTTTCACACAGTCAAACGGCTCCACAAGAGAAATGGATATGATTCTATCAGTGGAAATGACTTTAAAGAAAATTCATTACTATTTGCTTTGCTTCTATACCTATAAGATCATAATTCTTTTATCTGGCTTGCTTCTGAAAGTTCCAGTATTTGTTCTCTCTCCTATTTGAATATAAGCTAATATAAGCACATTGAGAGCAGGATCTGTCTTATTTTTACGTTTGTATACCCAGCACTTATTGCAGAGGGCTTTGCACACAATAAGTGCTTAATAAAAGCTCTTATAATCAAAAAATAAAGGTCATTTGCTACAGCTCTCTCTTCTCTATATCTCACAAGTTCTTGATATCATCTATCTTCTCTGTTAGTTTCTAAAGAAGAGGAGATTTTGATGCCATCCTCTCATTTTTGTTTAGCAGACTGCCCCCATAATCATCCATTCTCATTTGATTCCTCAGTCTCCTCTTACTTACTGATTCCTTCCATCCTGCTTATAAAAATGGCCAAGATTCTTCCATCCTGGAAAAAATAAAAACAAACTGCTAGACCCTACAATCTCCTCAATCAATCACCCTATATCTCTTTTCCCTTTCAAAGTCAAACTGACGATGATGGCGATAGCTAGTATTTGTGCTAAACTAAACTAAACTAAAACCTCTAAAGTCCTTTCTAGTTCTAAATCCTATGATGCTATAAAATAAAATTATTTATAAATACTTTAAGTTCCAGGCAAGAAACAATATACTTGAAATGTGACATACTTCCTTTTACCAAATGTATTTTTGCTGAAAGTAATTCTGTGGCAGATAATATACTCAAATAAATTTGTGTTTTCAACATTAAAATATTTAGACTCTTAAAATCTAATTGTTTGGTAAAGTATTTTCCTTTCAATTATTTTATATGTTTTAAAATATAAAACATTCTGAATATAAAATACCAATTTTGGTGTTAAGGACATAGATTCATTTTTAAGTGGATTTTAATGGTGAAATAAGATTATATATAGAAAATTGTTTTAAAGGCAACTTTCTTAGGGCATATATATTAAAAGATCTCTATTTTATTTTGCATTCCGAAAAAGTAGGACATTTTAGCTATTCTTTAGGCTAATTTAACTCATCTGTAAAATGGGTCAATATTCATCTATGACTACGATCTCTTTCAAAAACCACTATGTTTAATCATTTAGTGACACCTTAAGAGATTAGCTGTTAGGCTTCTGGCTTACTTCCAAACTCAGTAATCCTTTATTTCTTTTCATTCTAGACTTAACTTCTATCAGATAAAATAGTTCTGCCTCCATTGCTAAAAAGTTTTGTTGTACTAATGGGCTAAAGAAGTTTAATTTACCTCTTCCAAAATGGGCCATCTACAAAACTGAAACAACAGTATGCCACACCTAAGACATTTACTAGCTGTAAGACACTGGGCAAATTACAATATCTCTCACTTCAGTTTTTCTGTAAAATGAGAACAACAACAACAAATTTAGCAATTATCTCACAGGGATACCGTAAGGATCAAATGATAAAATGTTTTCCAAGTACAGTTTTAATGTGCCATAAAAATATCAGTTATTATTATTAAATTAATACGTTGATTTTTTAAAGACATAAATAACTAAAGTTCATTATTTCATTGTTAAATGAGACCTAGTTGAAGGGTTTCTATGTCCATTTGTAATTCTTTGAGATGAAGGTATAGCAATGAGCCCAGGGAAGAGTAATTTCTTGGTTTGCTGCAACTCAATTTAATCATTTAGCATTTAAAAGTATTATATGCAGCAACTTCCTTTGATTTAATTCTGTTATGTTCATTTAATTTGAAGTGTTAGCATTCAAAACTGATTTATTGTTCATACTCTCAACAGACTTTGTTTCTCTTGACTTGATATCTTATTACTCAATAGATAGCAGAGAAGCAACTTGTAGAGAAGGAGATATGTATTTTTGGAGGGTATCAGTGTGTCCCTAAGCTTGATACAGTGGATATAATTCCTAAATGGAGGTATCAGAGAGTTTGAGGGGAAAAAATTAAACCCTACAATTATGAAACAAA
The DNA here is from genome assembly GCA_028646575.1 of Pseudocheirus occidentalis. Lineage (NCBI taxonomy): Eukaryota > Metazoa > Chordata > Mammalia > Diprotodontia > Pseudocheiridae > Pseudocheirus > Pseudocheirus occidentalis. The sequence goes on along the minus strand of CM053595.1, from coordinate 146,391,589 downwards.
AAATTAGTTATTAAAAATATATTAAATACATATGCATACTTTTTGGCATAACTGGATCTTTTGACACTAGATCTGAGCTCATGAAAATGAGCCTTCCTGATTCTAAAACCAGTGTTCTATCCTCTGCACCACCTCTCTGCCCCCATAGGGTTCTACTAAAGATTGTTCATCATAAAAGAGAGATGATCAAGCCTGCACTTTGCTGCTGCTGCTGCTCATAAGAACACAAAACCTACTTAAGAAACAAAATTAGTCCTAAATAGATATTAACCCACTTATTCTGGAGGTTAGATTTTTTTGAAGTAAAGAAAAAGATCAGTAACTCCCTATTATAGACACACTAGGAACCAATTGGACCAAAAACTTTGATCTGAATCACCCAAAAGGTACTGAATAATTAAACTCCCCATTTTAGGTTTATTTGACAAAGACACTGGAGGGCTTCGCCATTTCCTTCTCCAGGTCATTTTACAGATGAGGAAACTGAGGGAAACACGGTTAAGTGCCCAGGGTCACACAGCTAGTAAGTGTCTGACACTAGATTTGAGAAATGTTAAAAGAGGGAGAAAAGAAAATGGATTGGGGAAGCAGATTTGAGCTCATGAAGATGAGCTTTCCTGATTCCAAAACCAGTGTTCCATCTTCTGCACCACCTCTCTGCTGCCCATAGGGATCTACTAAAGGTTCTTCATCATAAAAGAGGGACGGTCAAGCCTGCACTTTGCTGCTGCTGCTGTTGTGTTGTTTCAGTCATGTTCAACTCTTTATGACCCTGTTTGGGATTTTCTTGGCAAAGATACTGGAGTAGTTTGCCGTCTCCTTCTCTAGTTCACATTACAGATGAAGAAACTGATGTAAACAGGATGAAGTGCTTGCCCAGGGTCACACAGCAATAAATGTCTAAGGCCAGATTTGAATTCAGGAAGATGAATCTTCCCGACTACAGGTTGAGCACTCTACCCACTGTGCCACCTAGATGCCCTACCCTCTACTTTAGGAATAAATTTCTGGCACCAAGGAGGCTCATTAAATCGACCTCTGCCTATATCTACCTGGTATGTGAAAATAAGCATTTATAAGGCAAACATTATACATCAGGCATGTTGACAAATGTTTACAAATATTATCTCATTTGACCCTCACAACAACCCTGCAAGACAGGTGGAATTAGTATTTCCATTTTACAATTAAGGAAAGAAATTTTACACATTTAAGAAGAGAGGTTAAGTGAGTAATTTAATTACCAAGGGTTACACAGGCAGGCCATATTCGAATTCAGATCTTCCTGGTCCAGTACCCAATGCACTGGCATGTGTTTCTCTCTGTACATCTTTGTCTTTCACTTTATGTATCACTACTCTCCCTTTGCTTTTTCTAGCTTTTCTCATTAACTAACCATAATGTCTATAGAACCAAAGAATAATTTTCACTATGGTTATAATTATTAAGTGATGTTTTTCTGATATATTTTAAAAGCAGATGAATGAAATGTTTTATATTTCTTTATCTCAAAACAAAAATTAATTTGCTTTTTATATTACATGGGACCTCATTAGATTTTTCTATGGGTCAGTGACACATGAAAATGTTTCACATCCCTCCCTTTGAACAACTTTAAGTTGTTTAACTAAGTTTAACTATGGTTTCTTAGGTTAATAACACATGTATGTTACCAAATAGAATTAAATTAATCCTAGAGAATCATCAAAATTCAAGCCCATTAATTCAATGAAAAACAGTTTTGACATTGGGACAATCTGACTGACGTTGCACCTAAAATTCCTGACTTTCAAAGAGCAAATTTCTGTATGTCTTTTGACAAGAAAATCAGGAAAGTGTGCCAAAATGATATGCATCTTAATGGAAGTAATCTTAACCAAAGAGTGACGAAAAACTAAATATCATAATAATTTAACCATGTTGTATTTATCATCAAATGTAATAGCCATGATAGCATTTTACAGATGCATATAATACTACACAATGGTTTTTCAAAGAAGGAAAGTAAAGCAACAAAAGGAAAAATATTTTTTCCTAGCTTCTAATAGTTAGACTTTGTTCTTTTTAAAATTATTTCTAATTTCTGCAGGATGGCCAATTTTTTGTTATTACCATGAAAAGTAGAGATGGATGAAATCTTTTTTTTAGTTGTGGAATACAGTTTTGTGTTTTTTTTAAAACAATATGTTTACCTTCCTAATTACATTTTTCAAAGGCTATTATTAAAATGGGCCTCCCCATCCTAAATACATCAGAATAAAGAACAGAAAAAGTCAACCCAAACTTTTGCTCCTTCAAGACAGCAGACATTCAATACAATGCATTTATGATGTATTAGAAGGAATCAAAATTCAGCAGGCTGAATTTTTCCCTATGTTTTGTAACTGGAAAAGGCACATAGATAACAGTGCCTACTTTTTAATCACGCTAAATAGAGTCAGTAATATTTGACAAGGCCAAATTATGAAAAGGAAAATCAGCACAATATTATCAAAATGAAGCACACAACCACAGAGGGTACTAGCCTGTCATACGCTGCAATCATGAAGTTGAGGAGAAGGCTGATTGACTGCTCCACACTGATCTGGTGAGTAGAAGGCAGGCGCTTGTTCAGTTGGTAGTAGATGGATGAAATGATGGTTTCCAGACGGGACACACTGATCTCAGTGTTATGGTCCAGCGTGTTAAGGCCATTGTCTCGGAAGGCTTCAATCATGTTCCAGATATCAACAAGGTGCACTAAAAATGAAGGAAAGAAATCAACTATCACTATTTTAAAGCACAGAATATGTTTCACATCTAATAAGATTTGTATCTTGGACTTTAGGAAAACAGATTCCCAAAAATTCAGAGAAAACATAGGCTTGATCATTCATTCATCAAGCAATTATTAAAAGGCTACTATGTTATGTGTAGGGCATTTCTAAGCATTGGGAGATACAAAACCAAAAACAAATATTATCTGTACTTGAAGTTTATTTACATTCCACTGTAGGAAATGACATGTATATAGAGATAAGTCAACACAAGGTACATAAAAATGAAATACAAAGTAATTTTTGGGCCCCAGGGGGAGATGGAGAACAAAAGAATAACAGGGCCCCACTTGTACTTTAGGAGCATCAAGATGGTAGCTCTGTGAGTTTGGATTAGGGGACAGAGATTAGAAGTTGACAGGATGACCTGGGAAGAAGGATCAAGGTAAATTAGTGGTGGTGGTCTTGACCAGAAGAGCAAAATTCAGAACTAACTGAAAGAGAAAATGGGTAATGGTGTCACAGGGTTCTGGGGTATAGAAAAAATAGCTCTGGACAAATGAATAAGAATTTCTAGTAAGAAATTATAAAGTCAGGCAAGGTCAGCTACTGAAAAGGAAGAAGGAGTGGTACAGGCTTAAGGAGAGAAGTTAATGTTTTGCACAGCATCCTGAAGAGAATAAATGAGAAAGCAACTCAAGGAAAAAATAAAGAGATCGCCATGTAGCAATTGAGATTAGATAGAATAAATCTGCAGTATTACTGCATTACTTCTTCCAGAACCAATAAGCAGTATGTAAAAAGGATTCATAAGGGAGGTAGTGAAGGTAACCCTGGACCGAGGTCTGGCAAGGCATGAGCAATGAGAGTTTAGGGCAGCAAGGGTTTCAAGAAGAGAGAAGTTAATTCATTAAAATTATTACCTACAGGGTCGAAATTAGAAGGGAAAGCAAGATCAGGCTAGGGATGATGAGCTGGGTAGAATAACTAGAAGTTATAGGGAAGATGAAGAACAGATTTAGACATGAGTGACAACAGAAGATGGAAGAAAAGGAAGTTAAGGTCAGAATGACTTCAGAGTTCTTGACCAAAAAAGCGAAAAACTTCTATGACAAGTGTAGTAAAATCAAAGGTATGACTCTCACTACGTGAAGATGAGGCAGAGCAAAAGTATATGACACAGGTCATGAAAACTGAGGAGACTGGTGAACTTGTTGGCTAGGGCGTTAAAGACTCTAAAATGGTATAATTTAAAGAACAATGAACTTGGTGTCATAGACCTTGTGTAGTCAATTAACAACCTCTCAGCATTTCTGAAAGGAGGCTGCAAGGTCATCTAGTAGAATGTTCTCATTTTAAAGTTTAAGAAATGGTGGTCTAAAGAAACTAAACAACTTAGCCAAGATCGCACAAGTAGAGGTACAAAGTATCAGGGTGAAGATTCTGGTCATTGCTCTGCCTACCTCACAGAAATATCACAAGGATTAAAGAAGATAATGTCAAATAATCAAAGTATTCTGTAAACTATAAAGCACTATAAAATATAATATATGGCAATGTGAGATAAAGCAATGTGATTTATTAGGCATGAATGAGTACAGACTGAAACTCAAAATATAAAATCACAAATAATTTGTACATGGAATTGTTTTAGCAGATCGAGAGAGCCAATCTTGAAGCCCACAAGACATGAGTTAAAGTCTTGCCTCAGGCACTGACTGGCTATGCAACCCTGAGCAAGCAACCTAACCTTTCAAAGCTCTAGACAATTCCTCAAGACTAAGTTACTGAAAGGTGAGCTTCTGCATTGATATAGGGGGTTCCCAATGAAAGCACAGGTCTAATTCCTTTTCTAATCTCTATCCCTATACAGTTTTTAGGTATAAGGAAAAACACAGCTATCAGTTCCAAAGTAAACATAACCAGTTATCCATGTGACTATATATCTCGTTCAATAACATAATTACTTTGCAATCTGTTTTGTTAAGGCATCATAATCACTAAATAGCACAACATAAAACCATATACATAAACTTAGACATTCAATTTCACAGTACAAAATGATGTCACATATTTTTACCTACATAATGACTTCATAAGACACAAGAAATATTAAAACAAAGTCAAAAGACAAATAGAAGGAAATCTAAGACCATTAAAAGCAAAATAACTAACCTTGGAAACAAAATGAGGAGAAAAAATTAAGAATGATTGAATTATCTGAATGCCATGACGCAAAAAAATAATTGTATTCCTATTTCAAGAAAAGTTCAAAGAAAACTGCCCAGATCTCTTAGAACAAGAGAACAAAGTACAAAATTTTAAAAATCTACTTGTTACCTCCTGAAAGAAACTCCAAAATAAAAACTCTCAGGAACACCATAGCCAAAATGCGAGTTTAAAGGTCAAAGAAAAAATACTGCAGGCAGCTAGAAAAAAAGAATTCAAGTACAAAGGATTCAGTCAGATTCATACACAATTTAGCAATTTTCACTATAAAGACCCAGAAAACATGGAATACAATATTCCAGAAGAGAAAGTCTTCTTGATTTATAGCCAAGAATAACCAGAAAAATTGAATGCAATATGACAGGAGAAAAAAATTAATTTTTAAGAAAACAGAAGATTTCCAAGCATTCCTGATGAAAAGATTAGAGCTGCATAGAAATTTTTAGAAATGTTAAAAAGGTAAACATGAATGAAGAATGATAAAAGACTAGAACAAGGACCAACTACTTACATTCAAGTATGGGTAGATGATATATGCATCCTCTCTGAACCATAACACAATAAGGCTCATAGAGAGAGTCCAATTAGATAAAATTTCATAGTGGTTCTCTTATGTCCTGACAATCTTATGAAAAGAATGAAAGTAGAGAAAAAGACCACACTTGGGTGGGAGGGAGGAGAAAAGGTAAGGCTGACTGAAGAAAATTATCTCACATGATCATGGTGCCCAAGAAGACAACTACGTAAACAAGGGGGAGGGAGTAGGAGAGGAGTGGCTGATATCTGAATTTCACTCTCTTCTGGTCAAAAAAAAGGAAGAATATATGGACATATTTGGGTACATATTTCACTCAACAAGAAAGGAGGGGGGTGGCTAGGTGGTGCAGTGAATAGAGCACCAGCTCCAGAATCAGAAGGATTTGAGTTCAAATTTGAGACACGTACTAGCTGTGTGACCTTGGACAGGTCACTTAACCCCAATTGCCCTGCCCTGCCCTCCCACCTCCAAAAAAAAAGGCAAATAAAAGTTGTTTAAAAATGTGAATTTAAAAAATAAAACAAGAAAGTAGAAAGGAAAGGGGAGAAAAGAAGAGGGGGAATTAGAAGGAGGATAGATTAATGGAAGAATCAGTCCTAATCAAAACAACCTCTAAGTATATAAAAATATATATATGGCTCTTTTTGAGGTGACAAAGAAGGCAAATCTGAGGGGTTATCTATAAACTGAAGGAACAATAAACAAGTTATTGTTGATAAATGTGATGAAATGCTATTGTGCTGAACTCTTATCAGCATAATAACTACAATTCCAAAAGACTAATGATGAAATATGCTACCCACCTCCTGAGAGACATGAAGAATTCAGAATACATAATGAGACAAATGTTTTTGGACATAGCCAAGGTGAAAAATTGCTTTGATTGTATTTTTCTTGTATTCTCAATTGGGAGCAGTTGCTCTGGGTAGAAAAATGAGAAGGTGGATTTTAAATGAATAAAACAAATTATTTTTAAAAGATATCAATAAAAATTTAAAATATAATCAAAATACAAATTTAATTAAATTTTTAAAATTTAGAAAATAAAAAGTCAGCAGGGCAGAGCCAAGATGGCAGTGTAGAAGCAGCAAAGTTTGGCACCTCCCAAACAGCCACCCTAAGCACCCACAGAATATCACTCTAAACAGATTTTAGAGCTCCAAGACTCTCCCAAAATACAGAAAACGCATCTGCTGCTGCAGGCAGCTCAGCAGGTGAGGCTCATCACAGCAGTCTGAGAGCCACGGCCGGCCCAGCCCAGCCTGAAACCCCAGCCTGGCCAGGCCCCAGGGCAGTTGGGCCTAGCTGAATCTACAGGAGAGCAGATTGGCAGTACTGGAGGCACAGTTCCCACATTTATCAGGCCAGAGGAAAGAAGGTTAAGAGAAAGGTCAGTGGATTTTGCTAAATTTGGGGGAGAAGAGCAGTCTGGCC
>CM053595.1:146368478-146384132 GCA_028646575.1 Pseudocheirus occidentalis | reverse complement strand
ATGCCAAATTCAATGAGAGTATTTGAGAGTAAAGTTGTAACAGTTATCCCTTGCCTCTTCTATATGGGATGATTAACCCCATTTTGTCTCTCCCTGTCTCTTCTCATTCTAGTCCTCTCCCACCTCAGAATTTCCCCTTTTAAAGTATCATCCCTTTGTATTCAATTGATCCTATCCCCTCTATGTACACATATACACACATGCTCAGATATGTATTCATGCACATATATAGCCTCCTATATAGACATATGTGTAAGTATACATGTATATACATTTGTATTCCCTTCATCTATCCTTATACTAAGAAAAGTTTCACAAGTTACTATTATCATTTTTCCATATTGGCATGTAAATAGTTCAATTTTGATAAGTCTCTTATGATTTCTTTCCCATGTTTACCTTCTCATGCTTCTTGTCTTTGATTGTCAAATTTTCTGTTCAGTTCTGTTTTTTTTTTTAGCAAGGATGCAACAGCTTCCCTTTTCTTAGATTTCACCTTTGGTTCAACATCCACAAGTAAAGTATCCAGAGGTAAGCTGTCTGGAAGGATGAAGTACTGAATGTCATTTCCTCGTATACTCAGTGTTTCCAGTTGTACAGGCTCTCTGTTCTTCAAGGTCATTTTCACAGCTTTAAGTTGTGTATTCATACTGACATCCACACCTGTGATTGTTCCATGTACTTGTGTTCCATTCTTCAATTCGATGGTTACAGTTTCATGGCTCAACTTCATCAAAAATCTTACGAGCTCCATCCTTCACGGCGCCGTCAACTTTTCGGTCCTGTAGGTCGCAAAATCACGACCCCTAGAGTGCTAACACGGGCTGAGGGAATGAATGGCCGGAAGCCTGAGTTAATCTATTTTTTAAAGTATTGTTTTCTTCAGTCAGGTTGTTGACTCTCTTTTCATGATTTTCTCGCATCATTCTCATTTCTCTTCCCAATTTTTCCTCCACTTCTCTTATTTGTTTTTCAAAGTCCTTTTTCAGTTGATCTATAGCTTGGAGGTATTCTTTGAGTGTCTTGAAAGCATTTGGTGTGGGAGTTCTGACTGTGTTGTCTTCCTCCCATTCTATGCTTTGATCCTTTTTGTCCACAAAAAAGGATTCTAGAGTCTTATTGCTGTTCTTATTTTGCTTCCCTTTCCTCATGTTGGCCAGTCAATTGGTTGATTTTTTTTTTAGGTCTGTGAAACTCTGCTTCCAGGGGGGAACACTCTGTCTCAAATTGTTGGGGTTTTCCCAGCTGCTGGAGCTATTAGGAGAGTGTTGCAGCCCCCACCAACTTTGGCTTGCTGAAAGTACACCCCAGGACCACCACTCAAGACCACAATCTGGATCCAGGCCACTCAGTGCAAGAGCCCTTGGCCCTGATCAATTGACTCAGGCCCCCTGCAGAGTCTGCAGGCCAGTAGCTCTGAAACAGCCCAGTGGGGGCAGCTGCGGGTTACAGCAGATCCTGTCCTTCCCCCACTGCTTCCTTGTCCTGGGGGCAGATTGGCAGGACTGCTTTTCCTCCCCCAAAATTAGCTTGAAAGCTTCACTTTCACTGGCCTTTCTTTAATCCTTGTTTTTCATGCCTTGATAGCTCTGAATATTCCTCCAGGTGCTGTAGATCTTCTCTGAAGTAGACTCATGCTGTGGCTTGGGAGGCTCAGCTCCTCCCTACCACCCTGGGGCCTGGCCGTGGTTTTGGGCTGGGCTGGCCTTGCTCTGGCCTGCCATGTTGAGCCCCTCCTGCCGAGCTGCCTTCAGAGAGAGATGTGTTTTCTGTATTTTTGTGAGTTTGGGAGCCCTAGACTTTGTTTAGAGTCATATTTTATGGGTATTTAGGGTGGCTGTGTGGGAGCTGCAGACCTTTGCTGCTTCTATGCCGCCATCTTTGCTCCACCCCACCTAATGTCCCTTGCCTCTTCTGTATGTGATAATTTACCCCATTCTGTCTCTCTTCATTTCTTCTCATTATATTCCTCTCTCACCTCTCAATTTCATCTTTTCAATATCATCCCTTCCTATTCAATTGATCCTGTGCCCTCTGTCTATGTATACCTCTATACATGTATACACACCCTCACATATATATTCATATGCACATACACCCTCTTATGTATAGACATATATGTATGTATATAAAGAGAAATAGAAGAAGACAACAGAATGGGAAAGACAAGAGATGTCTTCTAGAAAATTAGAGGTATTAAGGGAATATTTCATGCAAAAATGGGCATTATAAGAGACAAAAATGGAGGGAATTAACAGAAGTAGAACTTAAAAAGAGGTGGCAAGAATATACAGAGCTATACAAGAAATATTTTGACATCATTGATAATCACAATAGTGATTACTGATCTAGAGCCATATATCCCATAGAATTAAGTCAAGTGGGCCTTAGGAAGCATTGTAAGCAAAAAGAGATGACTGAGTTCCAGCTGGGCTAATTAAAAATCCAAAAAATGTGCTTCACTCAATATGCTGACAAATTTGGAAAACTCAATAGTGGCCACTGGATTAAAAAAAAATCAGTTTATATCCCAATCCTAAAGAAGGGCAATGCCGATGAATGTTCAAATTACTAAACAATTACATTCATTTCACACGTTAGCAAGGTTATACTTAAGATTCTGCAAGCTAGGCTTGAGCAGTATGTGGACTGAGAATTACCAGAAGTGCAGACTGGTTTTTTTTTTCTTTTTTGTTTTTTTTTGGTTTTTGGAGGGCAGCTGGGGTTAAGTGACTTGCCCAAGGTCACATGGCTAGTTTTTGTGTTAAGTGTCTGAGGCCGGATTTGAACTCAGGTCCTCCTGACTCCAGGGCCGATGCTCTATTCACTGTGCCACCTAGCCACCCCCAGACTGGTTTTTAAAGAGGCAAGGGAACTGGAGACCAAATTGCTAACATTCACTGGATTATGGAGAAAACAAGGCAATTTCAGAAAAAAACCCATTTATTTCTGCTTCATTGACTACACTAAAACCTTTGAGAGTGTGGCTCACCACCAAATGTGTCAAGTCCTCAAAGAGACAGGAGTACCACATCATCTTACTTGTCTCCTCAGGAATCTGTATGCAGGTGAAGAAGCAACAGTTTGAGCGTAACATGGAACAACAGATTGGTTTAAGATTGGGAAAGAGTACAAAAATGCTGTACCTTGTCACCTTATTTATTTAACTTATAAGCAGAGTATATATCATGTGAAATGCCAGGCTAGATGAATGTAGCATCAATGTAATATTTACAGCATCCACAATCATGATAAGGTCCATGACTATAAGTATCACATAATGTTTGCTCGCAAATATACCAAACTCTCCAGACAGAGGACAGAACTGAAGTATTTATTCAGACACCAGAAAACTGAATCCCAAAACCAGCAAGCTGATTCCAACGTAGTACCAAAGGTATTAAGAAGCCATAATAATGCTGGGAGCCACAACTTCCTTCAGCCTTCCCACAAACCAATACAAGATCAATATCTACTCACAAGCCTATCTGATTTGCCTGAGATAGTCTCTTCTCTCCCCCACTATCTGGATAGCTCTGACCAGCTTCCTGTGGGCTCTGCTTCCCTTTAGCAAACTCCTCCCACCACAAGCTCCATATATTTAGCCTATCAGGATGCATAGTTTATCTTCACAGCAGGAAAGCTTCCTGTGGGCTCTGCTCCACCCTTTAGCAAGTTCCCTCCACCACAGGCTCCATGTGATTACATTCAGCCTATAAGGAGGCAGAGTTTACTTTCAAAGCAGGGGAGGTCTTCAAACTTCCCTCTAGGTCTATTAAGGGGCAGGGAAGAACTTCAAATTCCCACTCTCATTACAATGAATCAAAAGCCAGAATTAGGGTTACCAAAAGAAAGTGCAACAATCTCAGATATGTAGATGATATTATTCTGATGGCAGAAAGTAAAGAAGAATGAAGAAGCCTATTGATGAGGGTGAAAGAGGAGAGCATAAAAGCTGGCTTAACATATATGAAACAACATTAAAAAACCCCTAAAATCCTGGCAACTGTTTGTGTCATTCCTGGCAAATAGAGGGAGAAGAAATAGAAGCAGTGTCAGATTTTATATTCTTGGGCTCAAAGATCACTGTAGACAGCAACTACAGTCATGAAATTAAAAGATACTCGCTCCTTGGAAGGAAAGTGATGGCAAATATGGACAGCTTACTAAAAAGCAGAGATATCACCTTGCCAACAAATGTCCATATTATCAAAGCTATGGTTTTTCCAGTAGCAATATAAGTTGGACTATAAAGAAAGTTAAGTGCCATAGAGCCAGAAAGATTTTGAGAGTCCTCTAGACAGCAAGTAGCTCACTTAAAGTATCCACAACATTCTGTCTTAGGGTAACCTGTACTCTGAAGAGAGGGATCTGGCTTTTTAAAAGTTGAAGTCTTTTGCTTATGTACCTATACTGGAAAACCTCAGGAAAATTAATTAAGACTACGGCTTGGCTCATGTGTACGGTCTGCCCCAAAGAGATCAGACAGTTACTAAATGTACAATGTTGCTTAATTAGAGGACAGCCATTTATTTCCTCTCCATTCAAGAAATGCTCAAAATACAAAACTCATAAATGTAGGCTTGTCAAAGACTTAAAATGTTACAGCAACGCATTAAAATATGCTACAGTAACTCATAACACCTATTCTACTCTCTCAGGAGGTTGTTACTTAAAAAATTAAACCATGAAACATTTTGTGGAACTGCTAAATAATCATTTAATCTTCACCTTGACTCTGCCCTCTTTGAACAATTTCTTAAAGGCACAGCTCTCTAGTAAAACAAGCCAGGGCTTGAGTTTTTCCTACTGTTGGTGGTCACCTTCTCTGAGAAAGGATATAGTTAGAGAAAACTCCTGCTTCTCATCAGTTTCAACTATGAAATGCAAGATCTCTTGACCTATCAGATTCATGAAGATGCCTCCAAACCTGAAAATGTCCATTTCAGGATTACTGTTTGGCCACTTATGCTAAGGGAATGAACAAAAAAAGCAAAAGAGGCAGCCAAGGCCTTGAGATTCCCATCCAGGCTCCCTTAGACAAACACATGCTCTAGCTTCAATGAAACAAGAGACTCTGATAAGTTGGGGGGAGGAATGTACCCCTCTTTCTCTTATGAAAAGAGAAAGCCTCACAGAACATGTCCTTCTTGGCAAACTGGAAAAGCAGTGCTACAGAAGGCAGTCACTCATTTAAAGGTTTACTGAGGGGATAGTTCTTTGGCTCAGTAGCCAATTCTCTTTCAAAATACATATTTCCTTTGCTGCCACAATTGGGACCACAGTATTGTTGCATGATCCCTGAACCCAGATTTTCCCCATGTTAAACCTGAGCATAAGCAGTCAACTAAAAATGGTCAGGAGAAATTGGCTCAGTTTTAGGCATAATCTAAAGGGGCCATGCTCTAGCTGGAGTATAAAAGTGAAGGAAGTTTTATGAATATAAAAGTATACAGCGATTCTGACTAGACCTGTGATTTCACAGGTATAAAGAAACTCCCAGGATGAGAAAACTCCCTCCATCAATTCAGTTCATTATCTTCTCTGTAATTTATAATTTCTTTTAAGAGAGTTGCCTAGTGCACTGAGAGATTAAGTTACTAGCCCTGGGTCATAGCCATTTGAATGCAAGTCTTCCATAGTTTGAAGGCTGGGTCACATTGTCTCATATTTATATAATTATAACAAATAAAACGTGTATTTTAAAACCACCACTTAGTGTTTTAAAGGAATTAAGCTTCAATTATCAAAAACAGTCACCTCTTCTAGTCCACGTGAAGATAAAGGTGACCTCAGGCACAGAGATGTATCACCCTTTCAACACTAATGACATTTATTATGACACGTTGGCTTCACAAAATACATTATCTCTTTTGTTTTTCACAACCAACTAAGCAGGTGGGTAATTAGCCCTACTTCACAGACAAGGAAACTGAGGGTCAGAGTGGTTAAATGACTGTCCCAGGTCATAGTAAATGCAAGTCTAGCTCCATGCACAAGACCACTCCGCCGCCTCCTCGACCAGTACAGGTAGAATAAGCCTCCTCTCAGGGTGAAATTCTGCTTTCCACCTTTGGGGCAGGGACTGGAGCTCCAGCTAACAAGAGGCTGCTATCCCCAAGGATGCCCCGCTTCCAGGTGGCATTTTTGTCCTAAGGGCTTGAAGAATCGCCTGAAGAGAAACTTCTCCAGAGATCCCCAGCTCCCGGACCCCCTGGACGGCCCACAGCCTGCCGAGCTCCGCAGGGACTGAAGGGGGAAGGGCTCGAACTAACCGTAGTCAAACTCCGCGCGCGAGGCCCCGCCCCCGCCTCGTGCCTGTTCTCGCGCGGGCGAGGCGGTGAGCCGCGCGCGCCGTCGTCACCCCCTCCCTGCTGCGCGCCTCCTTCCCCCCCTAACACCCTTCCCCCCTTTCCCCTCCCGTCCCGCTCGGGTGCGCGCTCGGGGCTAGGGAAAGCTGTGCGAGCCGGGCGGCTGCTCACGTTCAGGCGCGGGGGCGGCTCCGGGGCCTGAGCGGGCGCTGCTGCTGCTGCCGCCGCGGCGGGCAGCGGACAGAGGGGGAGGAAGAGGAGGCTCCCGTTGCGGCCGCCGGAGACCCCCCCCACCCCACCCCTGGGAAGTGAGTACTATTGGGGGGGGCGGCGGCGGAGGAGAAGGCCGAGAGAGTGGGGTGAGGGTAGCCCGCTGCGCCCCCGAGGGAAGGCAGCCCGGTAGCCTGGCAGCCTGCTGGGGTTCCTGCGGGCACGAGCTCCGGTTCGGGAGCTAGCGGACCGCGGAGCCCGCCTGGACCGGCCCCCAGCGGGCTGGTTCAGCACCGTGCGGGAGAGGGGCTGCTGTTAGTGTCGGGGACCCCGGGTCCGCACCGGGGCCCGAGGGGGAGGGGTGACCGGCGGTGCCCCAGGAGAGCATGCGGGGCCGGGACCGGGCCGGTGCTAACTGCGGCGTGCCATGCCAGAAAGGCAGCACCTAGGGTGCCTGGTGCAGCTGCCGAGTCTCCGACCGGAGCTGATTATGGAGCTGGAGGGGGAGCAATACGAGAGCAAACTGCAATATATGCTCAGCCTCGGGAAAGGGGAGGGTCCCCTCCTTTCCCACCCTCTCCATCTCTCCAGCACGCCCCGTGCCAGGTTTGCAGCTGCTCTTTGCCACTCGAGAACGCGGCGGCGCTGGGAACTCCATGGTGCATTCGGTCCCGGAGTGGAGATGAGCCGGGCTGATATTGCATGGAGGAAACAGCTTCGAAAGAAGACGATGTGCAGCGAATCCTGAAGGGGTGAATGGGGCAGGTCCTAGCAGAGGGCAGGTGAAGGAGGCAGGCCCTGGCAGAGGAAATGGTTATCGGTCATCGGAGTCTTGAGAGAAAACAAGACACTTGCAGTTAGAGTGACCCGGAGTTCCGAGCACCTAAAAGGAAAATAGCTGTGGGGTTTGAGATCAGGTGTATGCCTCATTGTTAAGTTTTGTCCTCTGGCCTTGGAATCAGGCCCTCTGGCATGATCATTAACAAATATTTATTGAATGCCTATTGTAGGTATAGGGCTAGGTAGGCATTGTAAAGGCCTTTTGAAGGGCCGGTAGTCCCTTTGGGGAGACAAGAAATGTACTTAAAGAGGGACAATAAAGTGACAGTGAGCTTTATAATTCATAACTTAGTTTTAGCTTGCTGAACTCCTTTGTTTCTTTACTTTATCTGGACATTTGGAACTTAAGTGGCCTGTTTGTAGGAGAAAAGTCAAGAGTCAAATGAATAGCTGAGAGCAGCTTTGGATTATATTGGAAGACCTCAAATTCGGTACTTAGAAGGTTTGTAATAAACAAGAGCCAGGATTTCATAAGCTGCTTAATTGGCCACCCTTTATTTAGGGTGAGCTGTGCGGAAACACCACTCCAGATTAAGGTGGACATTTGGACTTTCTACATGAAAGGTCTAACTCCTCAGTGTGAACATTTCAAAAACAGTGGTTACTACTATGCTATACGTTGTTTTCCATCTGCATCATGACACTTTAAAGTGATTATTTGTAAGCTGTATCGATGGAGTTGTTTCTTTAGATTCTTAGAAGGGTCTGGTTTTTCCTTCCAGCATGTAACATTTTAGTTTCATGTTGTTGGAGGATATAGGTACCTTTACTTAAAGACTTGTGTCCTTTAGGTTTTCTCATGACATCTTTGATAGGACAGTTATGTTTTTACTGTTGGTGGATTGTGAAGATTGGGATTCTTCTACTTGCTCTGTTTCTTAGTTGGGTTTAGGGGTCTCAAGTTCCAGGCTGTTTGAGCTGCATTGGGTTGCACTGCCTGTTGGGTTACTTTGTCTGCCAAATTAAAACTTGACCTTTTATGAGTTCTGAGAGAATTCTTAGTACCCATAGGTGGAATTGGCCCTTAGGGTATAGCGTACCCTAGATAATACTGATAAATTTTAGAAGGTCAGAGTAGTTCCTCAGTCGTGAAAATTTATTTAAGTAAAGCACATAACTCTATGCCAAGCACTGTGCTAAGCATTGGGGATACAAAGAAAGGCAAAAAACCCCACTAGAGCTTGGGATACAAAGAAGGGTATTAACAATGATAGCAGTAAACACTACTGTTTGTGCTTTAGTACTATTGAATTCTGTATTTTAAATAGTTTTCATGAAATTTACTTGGGGAAGAGGAGCTGGCAGCATATTCTTGTTAACTGTTCTAAACATGTTTTATAAATTCTAGACATTTAAAATATACTGCCTATACAGGGAAGGAAGATTTTCTGTTATGTGTATGCTGCTACTCCTTAGAAACACAGTTCTTATTGGTAAAGTAAAGGAGCTTTAGATGTCAATTTAGCTAGCATTTAATATATGCCTACTATGTGCCAGGTGTGTGTGTGGGAATATAAATACAAAAATGAATTGCCTCAAGGAATTACATTTACTAGGTATGAGGTTACTCTATGCTTACAGATAAGTAAATACAACATAGATGCAAAATACTGGGGTTGGGGGAAGTTAACAAACTAATCACTGGGGGAAGAGGGGCCATTTGAAGGAGGAAGCAGTTGAGTCAAAGGAAGTGGGGGAATTCCAAGAGTAAGAACTTAGGAGGGTGAATAAGACTTGATAATTGATTGGATGTGGGGGTGGGGTGGGAAGAGAGGAGAGTGAAGAGTTGAGGATGAGTTGTAGGATTGGGAACCTGGGTGAATGGAAGAATGGTGGTAGCCTTGACAGAATTAGGGACGTTAGGAGGAAAGATAATCAGCTCTGTTTTGGACATGATGAGATTGAGATACCTGTGGGACATTCAGATAAAAATCTCTAGTAGGTAGATGGAGATATGGAACTGGAATTTAGGGGAGAGATAAAGGCCATATATGTAGAATTGGGAATTATCTGCATAGAGATGACTATTGAGTCAATGTGAGTTGATAAGATCACTGAAGATAATTTTTCTTAAGCACTATACCTGGTTAGTAGTTGCACCCCAGGCCATAGTCATAAAATGTGAAATGACTTTAGAAATTGTCTAGCTCAGTCTCTTGATTTTTACAAGGTTAAAGGTAAAGAAATTAAGACCTAGAAAAGTTAAATAGTAAAATCATGAAAGGAACAACCCGGGTCTCCTAATTCTCTGTTCTTCAGTGCCCTCTCCAACACACCAAAACAGTGTGCACACAAATACATTTGAGCACATACGATATTTATTATTCACAGTTTATTTGAGGGTTCAGAGAATGGAAAAGATGTCATTAGAGAAATTTATGATGTTAAATAATTGAGAGTAAGGGATAACTAATGAACCACAGTGCTCCATTGATACTCCACACAGAGTTAAGAGAACTACAGGAAGGCTTCGAGCATAATGGGTAGATAAAAAGAAAACAGTGGCAGAGGATAAGAGGGCGGGCATGATTTACAATTGGAAGTAATAGCCTTTATGATGAGATCACAGATTAATTGAAGTATTCAAAATTCAGAGCTTTGATTTTGCACAAATATAGATAACCGAGTTGCATGTACATGGCACATGATCCACTTGTATTTGTTATCTACAAAAATTTTACTTAAATTAGCAACTAGCATTTTGAGTTCTAATTTCTACTTAGAAATATGATATGCAAGTCAGACACAAGATCAAAGTACCACCAGCTTATAAGTACTCTTTTCATTGAACTTTATGTCATCAAAGTTTAATCAAACCTTTTCTCACCTATGGGGCTGCCTGTGGCCTTCTAGATTGCACTTTGTTTAGTCTTGTTCCTGTTTACTTATTATACCTTTAACTGATTTCTTAACACCTTCCTTTTAAAGGAGTAACCCTTGCTCTAACTTTCCCTTCTGGTGGGAGACCTTGTTAGTGTTTATTCAATCTAGGATCTTATCTCCATTTTATTACTTGGCTCTTGATAATCTTTTGTAGCTTCTTTCCAGGGACAGTTCTTAAAGGTACCAAGTCTTTTATTCCAGATCAAAACACCGGACACAACAATTTTTAAAGCAACTTAATAGTGATTTCTTCATACCTTCCAAACTGAGGGTTGAAGAAGTTGCTTGTCCTTTGTTTTGAAGAGTAATGACTTCATGGGAAGATGTCTTGGCTTGCACACTAATTGAATTTAAGTGAGGCAGAGTTGTACAAAGTTGTCAACCTCACTGTCTTCCAAAGTCATTGAAGTTCAGGGTCAAGACAAAAGTCTGGTTATCTGGAAGTGACCCAGGATGCAGTAGATGACCTTGGCATCTTTGATATTTGACCAAGTTTTAAGTGCTCTGCAGCACCTGCTTCAGATATCTTCATGGCTGTTGGAACATTGCTGTTACCCACTCATTTTGCTGGGGGAATCTTCATATGCTTGGAAACTCCACCCTTCTACCACAGCATACCTATTGATTTGAGGCCTGTCAGTTACCCTCAATCTAGTTTAATCCATCAAAGGTTTTTTACCAAGGTATGGGTGCTATATGTGCTACAGTTTCTTTGAGCCATAGGCGAGAGTTGAGTGCCAGGTGGACACCAGAAGCGGAAAACAGCCCTGAAAAGGGATCAGCAATCCCTCACAGAGGTGTTAGTCCTCCCTGAATGTCCCCTATCTTGGAAGGAATGTCCAGTGCTAAATGAAGTCGGTGGGTTATTGATGTTGAATTGAGAGCTTTAACTCTTTAGTGTTACCTTTGTATACACCATTTAGTAACTTCACTTTAATAATTTTCTCAGCTTTGAATTCTCAAACACCAAGGCCAATGAAATGTTTTCTTCATTTGATTTTCTTTTTACTACAATGGCATTATGTATCATTTGAAATCGTGTGTTTTTTTAACAAGAAGATAATGACATAAAATTCTTCTCTTTATTCAAGCAAACTATAAAAGATCCTTGTTGATCTTGAGGGATGCTTTGGTGAGGCAAGATGGTTTTTTTTTTTGTTGGGTGAAATTCCTTATTTTGTGATATGTTATACACATTCAGGTTTGTGTTACAATATGCTTTAAAAAATGCCATTTCTTTTTTCTTTTTTTTAGTAGTCAAGCATTTATTTATTTATTTTTTCTCCCTATCTCTCCAATTCCCTCCCCCTATCCTTGACAAAAAAAGGAAAAACAAAATCCTGTAATAAATATAGTCAAGCAAATAAAACGTCCATTTTGGTTATGTCCAAAAATGTGTATCTTAATCTGTGTATTAGTCTAATATCTCTCTCTCAAAGGAGATGGGTAGAATTTTTCATCATTGGTTCTTTCAAATAATAGTTGATCGTTGTATTGGTCAGACTTCTTTAGTCTCTAAAAATTGTTCATTTTTACATTGTTGATGCTATAGTATAAATTATTCTCCTAGTTCTGCTCACTTTATTCTTCATTAAGTCATACACATTTTACCAGTTTTTTTTGAAATTGTCTTTTTAATCACTTATAGAACAATAGAATTTTACTACGTTTATATACCATAATTCCCCAGTGGACACACACCCTCTTATTTTCCAGTTCTTTGCTAATACAATAAGAGCTACTATTATTTACATAAGTGCTGCGTATAATTTGTAAATAATAAGACCTTCTCCTCCTTCTTTGATCTCTTTGGAATGTAGGTATAGCAGTGATATCTTTGAGTCAAAGGGTATGCAAAATTAGTAATTTTTTGGATATGGTTCCATGAGTTTCAGAATAACTAGACCAATTTATAGCTTCACCAACATTGTATCAGTATGCCTGGTTTCCTCCAACATTTGTCATTTTCCTTTTTTTGTCAACTTTGCCAACTTGATGGGTGTGAGGTGGAAACTCAGAGTTGCTTTGATGTGTACATTGTTTTCTAATTATTAATGATTTTGGACATTTTTTCATATAGACATGTAAAACTTGGATTTCTTACCTTGACAACTGCCTGTTCATATCCTTTGACCATTTATCAATTGGCAAGTGGCTCTTATTCTTATAAATTTGAATCAGTTCTTTACATATTTTGGAAATGGGACCTTTATCAGAGAAACTCACTACAAAGATTTTCTTCAGTCAGCTATTTCCCTTCTAATCTTAGCTGCATTGAATTTTTTTGTGTGTTGTAACTTTAATTTTATGTAATTAGAATTGTGCATTTTATCTTTTGTGATCCTCTCTATCTCTTGTTAGGTCATGAACTTTCCCCCCATCCATAATTCTGATGGGTAATTTCTTCCTTGTTCCTCTGATTTGTTTATGATATAATCTTTCATATCTAGATCATGTATCCATTTGGAGCTTATCAGGAAAAAAATCTGATATCTTGCTTCAGGTTACCCATCAGTAAAATGAGGAGAGAGGGGAACTTGGTGCTTTTGATCTAGGTGACTTGTGTGATCCCTTTCTACTTCAAAATTATGTGATTCTGTGGGAGTGTTTCTTTGGCTGTGGTGAGGTGAAAGTAAAATTTTCACTCTAATAAATTACTGTAAAGGAGTGAAGACTCAGAAATAGGAAGTGTTATACTCTTTACTAAGCAGTAATGTTTTTGCAATAATAAGTCATAGTTACTATGGTAAAAAGAAAATGAAAGGAAGATTGAGTTGCTGAAAGAGAGAGAGAGAGAGATACAGAGAGAGAGACAGAGAAAGAGGGAGAGAGGGAGAGAAAGATTGTGTTTTCCTTTCCTCCAGACTATTTAAAAGAGGTTTTACTTATATATTCCTATCTTGCAGTTAGGATAAGATCAAATATAGAAGTGCAGAAGTAGTATCATCTTTTCAAAATATTATTATGAGCAAAAATGTGTTTCTTTATTCTTTTGCTTTTTGGAGGGCAGTTGGGGTTAAGTGACTTGCCCAAGGTCACACGGCTAGTTTTTGTGTTAAGTGTCTGAGGCTGGCTTTGAACTCAGGTCCTCCTGACTCCAGGGTTAGTGTTCTATTCACTGCGCCACCTAGCTGCCCCCTAAAATTATGTTTCTTAAAGGAAACGGGGATAAACACTACAGAACTGTCTTTAAAAAAATTTTTCCCCTTTGGTCAGATGCTTTACTTATTATTCAGACAGATTTTTTTTTTACTTGTGTCTGAAATGTCTTCAGGTTTACTAAGCAAAGCAGGATTAGCCCAAGATAAAATTGTTGAAACATAAATTAGGGGATGAGGACATTGTTCTGCGTGCTCTCCATTTCCCATGGTTCTTCTACTCCCTTCATTTTCCAGGTAACCTTATACTTTTTCTTCCCTGCTTCTGGGGTCAAAAGAGTTCTCAGATCCCTAATTCACACTAAGATATGAATGATTGACAGCACTTTAAAGTGTTATTCTCTTTGAGTGGCATCTGCATTTTAATTAAGAACAAATATTACAGTTGAATTTGAAGGTCAGTCTCAGTGTGCAGGTAGAAGAACATTTTTCCTAGGGGTAGGTGAAGGGAGTAGTGTGGAATGGTGTGGGGTAGGGTGGGTAGAGTGTGGTAGAGTAGGGACTAAACCGGTAAGAAGAACATTTATCTCTGTATTTGAAATCATAAATCACCTCTTCTGTCTTTAATTCCAGTTCTGAAGAATGATCTTAGGTTTTGAACTGGACAGGACTTTAGGGTTCTTTTAGTTTAACCCTCTGATTTTCTAGGTAAAGTACCACTATTAAGTATTTGTGTGACCTTGGGCAAGTCACTTTACCTCTATTTTCCTCAGTTCCCTCTTATGGAAAATGGGAATAATAATAGTACTTACCTTCCTAGAGTGTTGTGAGCATCAAACGAGGTAATGATTGTAAAGTCCCTAGCACAGTAAGTAGTAAATAAATGTTAGCTATTAAGGAGCCGTTGGGTTTTTCCTATGATTTTTGGTCCTGAATGATATAAGGTTGCTGCATCAGACCTAGTTAGGCAAAGAGGCTGTGTAGAAAAGTGATGTACAGGAATACATATTCTCCTTGTCTTCTTTTGATTTAATATTAAACCAAGTAGGATGATGGTAGATATTTCTCTTCAAATATATTTAAGATGTTTTGAGTGGGGGAAGAGTTTATTTGTTGAAAATGTCTGAAACAGGTTGGAAAAAAATCCGGCAAGGGTTAGACTAGTATAAAAAATACTATGCCCAATAATCATCAGGTATTTTGGTAGGCTATTCTGTGAAATGACAATCGTTAGCTATTCTGAACACACCTGCAAAGAAATAATAATTTAATTGTCAAGAGAGCCCTAAAAAGACAGAGTGACCAGAGTTTTAAAAAAATGAGAATAAAGTTAACCACCATGTATATTTCTTTCACTCTCCTGTTTTTGGGAAGAAAGCAACATAATGGATTCAAGGAAAAGGAGAGGGTGGTTTTTGGACTGTGCTTTGATTAGGAAGGTACTTTTCAATCAGAAATACTATTTAGAGCAGAGTCCTGGCTAATAACAAGTAGCCTAGGCTACTGACTTTAATTAAAGGGGCAATAGGAGAAAAACTGTCAGTCTTTTCAGGAGGGCTGGGTGCAGGAGTGCCTGGAGTGCCTGTAACAACTGGATCACTGGGGAAAAAATGTAAGCAGACACTATTAAATTTAATCTGCATTATTAACATTTTCCCATCACTTTCTTTTATTTAGATAATCAATAATGCAGTAAATGAAGCCCTGATTTGTATTTGTCAATTTTCAAATTGTAAATGCTCCCAGTAACAATGAACTGGAGAGCCTGTTTGAAATGGCTCCAGCACATCTCTGCTTGGTGTGAGGTGTTTCCATGTTGATAAGACTAGAAATTCCTAAGAATTAGGTTTTTAATTCTAAGTTTTAAAGTGAGTGAAAAATGTTTCTTAGCTCTGGAAAAGAAACAAACAAACCAAAAAAACCCAACAGAGGTAAGCCTAAATGTTTTTAAAAGTGCTCTATGGTATCATGTTAATTTAATTCAATTCAAATATTATAGTGCTTACTTTAACCCTTTTTAAAGTGCTGACTAATATAAAGCAATGCCAGGTTCTAGGGATAATATAATGAGATTGTTTGGGGGCTGCATGTTGGTCATACATTTTCCTTTTACCTTACAGAAGTCCTACCTCTGCTACTTGCCATCTATATAAATTTGGACAAATCACGTATTCTAGGCTTCAGTTTCCTCATCTTTAAAGTGAGTTGGACCAGATGACAGTTAATGTCCCTTCCACCTTTAAATCTGTCATTCTCTGAGAGCAGACTTGTTACTATTTTTGTAGTCTTTTTTTCTTTTTTGAGGGGGGGGG
>CM053595.1:146337429-146367978 GCA_028646575.1 Pseudocheirus occidentalis | reverse complement strand
TAGCAATGGTGTGGCCTACATATGTTGTATTCTAATTAATATGCTTCCAGTCTCTCTCTTGTCCATGTCAACTTCCATACAGTCATTAAAATAGTATTCTTTGAGTATAGATCTAAGAACGTCAGTCACATGCTCACTAAGCTCCAGTGGTTCTTTGTTGACTCTAGAATCAATACAGATTTTCCTGCTTGTCATTTAAAGCTTTTCAGATTCTGGCCCCAGCCTGTCTTCCTGAACTCTGTGTCCAGTCATACTGGGTCTCTGGGTATGATACTCCATTTCTGTGCCTTAGTACAGGCTTTCTTCCATGTCTGGAATGCACTTCTTCCTTACCTCTGCTTCTGAGAATTTGTATTTTCCAAATGGCACACTAATACATGATTGATAGAAGTATGAATTAGTTCAACTATTCTGGAAAACTATTTGGAAATGTTTTAAGTAAGTAGCTAAAATGCTTATATTCTTAGAACAAGAGCCTTCTGGCAATACCTCAAGGAGATTAAAGACTGAAAGTGAAGTTCCATATATTCTGAAATTGTAGTAGCATATATTTGGGAACAAAGTATATAACCCTTGGGGGAATAGTTAAACAGATTGTGGCGCATGAATATAATGGAATATTACTGGGTTACAAAAAATGAAGGGTATGAAGAATACAGAGAAGCATGATGTGTAAGGGGTAGGTCAGTTGGAGACTTATCCAAGTGGAAGCAATGTGAGGTAAAGATTAAAAAGGCAACAATATAACAGTGACTTCAGCAACAGTATTGGAAAGAACAACAACAAAAATGAAATAAAATTGAATTTTGCAATTATAATGACCGAGCCTGACCCCAAAGAAGAGAGGTGAAAAAGAACTTCCTTCCTTTCTTTGTAGAGGCAGGGAGCTATTGGTCTCAAACACAGCATATAATATTGAACTTGGTTGATGTATGGGTTAGTTTTGTTAAATTACTTTTTTCCCTTTCTTTGTTATAAGTGATTGTTATCTAAATAGAGATGAGAAGAGAATTATACTGAGAAATGAAAATGGTATAAAAGCAAATCAATAAAAATTTTAAAAAATTAACATTAATAAAGACCTGGGAATGAATTGGGAAATGACTGAAGAAATTGTGGTATTTCTAGCTTCTTTCAAGTCTCAGCTCAAAAATCACCACCTACCTAAGGCCTTTCCTGATTTTCCTTACCCCTACAATTGCTATTGCTTCCTCCCAAAACTACTTTGCATTTATTTTGTATATATATTTAGTATATACTTATTTGGTACATATTTATTTGTGTATATGTTGTACAATTTTCTTCCTAAAGAATCTAAGCTCCTTGAGGGCAGTGATAGTTTCCTTTTCCTTTTTGTATACCAAGTGCCTAGTACATAATAGATGATCAATAAATGTGTGTTTATTAATTGGATTAATGCAGTATTTAGGACATGGCCCTAGGTATTTATGGAATTCACAGTTTAGTAAGGATGTACTATCTTTATATGCTTTTCTGTAATGTTATCACAGAATCCTAAAATTAGAAGGGACCTCAGAAGCCATTCAATAGAAACAAGAATCCCTTCTACAGTCAAAAAGTGATCGTTCAGTCCTTGCTTAAAGGCCTCCAGTGAAGGAGGAATGCACTACATCTTGGGAAGCCTATTTCACTTTTGGTCGCTTGAACTTTTAGGAATTATTTCCTTATAGGAAAGTGAAATTTGTCTCTTTGGAATTTCCTTTCATTGCTTTATCTTTGTCCTCTGGGGCCAAATGGAACTAGTCTATTCCCTCTCCTACAAGATAATCTTTTAAATACTTGAGATCAAGTCTTCTATTTTCGTGTTTTCTCTTCTTTCATCAAACTGTAAAATAATATGTAATGCTGCTTAGTCTTTCCTGGGCTGTTTGGTTGTTTAAATGCTGTCCTAGCATTCTCCTATGATTGGTTCCCTGTGTTTTGATTAGAATGATTATGAATCCTTCAAGTTAACATTTTCTTCTGCATAGTCACACTCTGTGGTTTGTGCTGCTCATGGACATGCTAATCATTTACGCTGCCTCTGTCTCAACTCCTAAACTCATATCATTGCCTGAATTAGTGAAGTTGCTCAGTTCTTTGCACCTGCCTCTTAGCATGTTGTGATGAATGAAGTTGGGTGAATCTTATCCTTAGAATGTTCATGGAGTAGCTATTTAGTGGGCTTTTCCATCTTTCAATACTAGGAACCTTGAACCAGGATCTTTTTCACTGCTAGAACTTTTGAGTAAGATCTCTGTGTGACTAAAATGGCTCTCAGATATACTGCAGGCTCTAGCCAGGTGTTTTCTTTTCCTATAGTTTATCAATATGACCATACATGACAAACATGTCCAATAATGGATGATTTCATCATACTCTGCATTCATATAGTATATCAGTTGATGAATTCTACCGAAAGGAACAATGGTGGGAGCTGGGGGAAGTACTCCTAAGAAGAAGCAATTTTCCAAAGATTTGTGATTCTGATTTCCTGATAGAGACATCCACAGGATACTATTAGAGGCTGAAAGATGGTGCTACTGAGCCAGAACCCCAGCCTGTTGTCAGATCTTGCTTTGTGTAGCCTCCAGACTCCAAGACCTTGGAAAATACCTTACCCTGACCTTGTTAAGAGTTGGGTTAAAGCTTCAAAATACCTTTTTTCCCCCTTTTGATTCATTTACACTCTGATAGAAACATGCTGTCAATATTAGTCATAATCAATGGTAGGGCATCTTTTAATATAGATTTTTAGAGGCTAGATTCATTCTTATTAGGCTTAAGGCTACTTTCATGGACATTTGAAATTAAGTATCTAAGTCCCTTTACTCATAAAACAGTCTTCAACCTTACGGTAGGCATTTCTAATTTTTATTGAATTCATTAAGACACCATTCTATTTTGAACCTTGAAGTTGTTTGATTCTGATTCCATAAATCTATGTTTCTCTTATATAGGAGCATAACCTTTCATTGTTCATTTTTGTTGCTTATGAACCTATGTCCTTCTACACTTTTCCTTCCATCTTTTCCAGTTCCAAGAAATACTCTTTGAGCAACACCATATGTCTGTCCAAATTCTTGGGATCCCATTCAATTGTTGATCCACATGGTGAAAGCATTGACCAATGACAATTTGTATTTATTGAAATTATTACTATCTTTATAATTGAAAAAATATTAGGAAAAACTCCATGAATAAGGAGAAGTTGTATGGTGTGGGAGGACGTACATTTTAGTGAAAGTCATATTAATTTTAGATCTGAGTTTGAAGCTGGCTTTGTCACTTTTTTTTTAGGGGAAGTAAAGAAATCAAGCTATTTATTTTTTCATCAAACCACTAGGAAAATATGACATAGCCTTGAAACACTGAATAGGAAGGCTATGTTAATTGCATTCAGTAAGAAGTTGGTATAAAGAGAACAAGATCTTTTCCAACACAAGGCCTGGTACAAACATGTTGCTCAAAGTTTTAACCAACAGTGATAACTGGATAATTAGTGCACTCTGCCTCCTGTTCTCAAGGGTAGACAAAAGCTCTGCTTTGCAACCTGCTTAGAAATTTAAGTTCTCTTCCTACCCTTCCTTGTCCTAAGAAAGTCCTCTCAACAAGTTTTTTCTGTTGAAGAGGGTAAATGAATAGGGCCAAGGTCAGGTATCACATCTTTTCTCCTTTGGGGAAACTAACTTTCTCCCAAACCAGTCATCTACCATTCCATTAAGATTGTTCTGCAAGCAAAGAGAGGCTTTCTTTGTCCTTCACTCAAAGCCAATGTTAGTCTCATAAAACACTTTAAATGAAATGTTGCCCCTGTCATACCTTCTAGAAGGGCAAGCAAAAGTAATCTGAGCAGCAGTCTTGGAAAAGCCAGTGTGAAGGAACCTGAGCTTCACATGCCTGGTGAGAGATTTCCCATTTATGCTCTTCCTTGGTGTCCCAGCTGACCAGGAGCTGCTCAGAGCTCTAATCCAAGTAACTCTTTTTTCCTAGACTCCTCTCTGAATGCCAGGTTCTTGTACTGGGGAGAAAAGCACAACTGTGCTTCTCTTTTCCAATCAGTAGTGAACTCACGGCTGCTGCTTTCTGGTCTATGGGAAATGGTTCAATCAGGTGGGTGTGAAGTTGGCACCAAACAAAAGTGGATGGCTGCCTCTGGGATTCATACCAAATGGGAGATAGGTTAGGGAGGAGAACTGCTAATAATCATAAACCCAAAGGGATGTTCCAGCTTCTAGGAATGGAATACCTCTGAACTAGCTCCAACAAATAGAACAGAGACCATCTTCATTGAAGGGATGGACCTGGGTACTATTAGCCCTTCATGCTGCTTCCAATCCAAATCTGAGAACCAGTTTCTTTGTTTTCTTCACCTACGGGCTAAAACATATAATGGAACCAACAGAGTCCAGAGGTAGATGTGAAATTCCCATGAAGATATTCTTAAACTTGCTACCAGCCTCAATTTCTTCATTCTTAAATTTTCACTGAAAGGTAAAATTTTCATACATTTTTACAAGTAGACCCATTCTCACACCCCATATGACTACTGACAATGACTATTTTGCAAGAGATGCCAGAGAATCATGAGGTGCATGTGGTCATCAGCACATTTGGTCACACAGGACTCTAGCTGCCTCTTCACCTGCTTGGCTTTGTCACTGCAGTGCATGGTGCATTGAGCCAGGTGGTCCTGGAATTTCTCCAGTTCACTGGTCACAAGGGCCTGTGTCTGGGCCAAGGGAGCATGGCAGCGTTCAGTGTACTGATGAACCCGCTGCATGGAGATCTTCACAGCAGCTGGTGCTGCACCAGATCATGGTACCCTG
The DNA here is from genome assembly GCA_028646575.1 of Pseudocheirus occidentalis. NCBI lineage: Eukaryota > Metazoa > Chordata > Mammalia > Diprotodontia > Pseudocheiridae > Pseudocheirus > Pseudocheirus occidentalis. Next base: position 146,363,149 of record CM053595.1, on the reverse strand, counting down.
CATCTTGTGGATATTTTCCTGCTCCAGCCCTTTCACCATGGTGTCCATCATCTCCTGCACCTGCAGCTGCTGTGACTCTGCCATAGTGTACACCCCTACTCCCCCATGCCTTGCGCTGCTTGGCCCAGTGTCCACATGGAGCCTCCATCACTTACTGTTAATATTAAAAGTATGAGCCTTTGCTTTCATAGGAATATTGGGGTCACTAAAGGATCTTTGGACTTATGGTCAAGAGAAGTGCTTTATTAAAGGCATGCTTATCTCCAACATGTCTACTCTGGCAAAACTCAGGAATTTACATCAGTTTGAATAATGATTAAGAATCCAATGAGAAATTAGAGTGACTTCCACTCTAGAACTACAAAAAATAAAGTCTATGAGCAGTAGGAAAGAGGACCACTGGCAAAGCTAGTGCCAATAAGCCAGCAGCTTCCCAGCACAAGATACAGGCTAGAGACCCTTGTAGCCCACAGAGTTCTGTTCAGAGGTAGCAAGAGTAGAAGGCTTCCTTTGAAAACCCATGTGGAGACCTTGAAATCTCTGGGTGTGTCTGTGGAGGGAGGGGGCAGTAGCAATGAATAATGTGGCATCAGTCAGACTAGAATACCCCAGGAGCTCCCAGGTGCTTGGCATACTTCTGAGTTGTTGTAGAGGGCTCTGAAAATCTAGGACTCTGAACCTTAAAGGTATAGGGGAGCCTAACCCAAGGAAGATAGAGGTCAGTGCAGGAACCCAGAGGACCCAGAGTAAGATCAAGCAGGATGACTTCTTCACCCAAAATGGAGCAGATCCTGGCCCTCTACAGAGCTCTAATTCAGAAACTGAAGCTGGGGAATGGAAAGACTAGCCAGTATAAACAATTGCAAGCAGAGACTCAAAAGAAAAAATAAAGATTTTTCCATGGCTACATGAATAACTAGGAAAAATGAAATAAGAGATAAAAAAAATGAAATAAAAGCTCCTGAGGAAATAATTGGAAGGAGAATAAGTAACTTAGAAGAGAAAGTAGGAAATCTTTCCCAAGTAAAAGACTCCTTGAAAGCTGCAATACACCAAACAAAAATCAGTGACTCTATAAGACAGCAAGTAGTATCAAAACAAAATCAAAATATTGAAAAAATAGAAAACAAATCTGATATCAAAAATATCTAAAAACAACTGGAGAGATGATTTAAGAATTGCTAGATTACCTGAAAACCATAATTTAAAAAAAGTCTTATCTCCTAATGTTAATAACCAGTTGATTTGTACTGTAACTGGGTATCTATATGCAGTTTTCCCTTCTCCATTCACTTCTGGAATTTCTGTTGGTATAAGCTATGAATGTGTTTATAAAAAAATGATTGTGGAAAAAAAAGTCTAGACACTGTATTTTAAGACTTCACAAATGAGGACTTCTCAAGATCTAGAGGGCAAAATGGAGGTAGAATTCATAGATCATTTCTTGAAATGGATCCCTAAAAGCAAAACATCATAGCCAAAATCTAGCACTTGCACAGTTTGGATATGTATACATATACACAGATTATATGTACACATATATATCGATATGTGTATGTATATATGTAAATCTCTAAACATATATGTAAATCTATAAATATTTGCGTATGTATATGTCTATACATACACATTTTCTCTCTCCCTCCCCATATCTTTCCCTCTCCCCATCTTTGCCTCCCTCTATCACATCTCTATTTACATGTACACACACATACCTCTGCAAAGAAATTAATATACCAAGGAATGTCATTCAGAATTACACATGATCTCAAAGTTTCTGCTAAAAACCAGTGAAGATCTTATAATACAATATTCTGAAAAGCAAGAGACCAGAGGCTTAAAACCAAGAAGAACTTACCCTGCAAAGCTGAGTTTGGGGTGGGGGGGCGGGGAAGAGAAAGGGGGAATGAATGTTTAGTAGAATAGAGGACTTTGAAACATTTCTGATGGAAAGTTCAGAGTTGAGTTGGAACTCTGAAATGCAAAAATGAGTCAGGAGAACTTAGAATGGTAAATTTATTTGAGCAGTTGGAAAGGACTATATGATGTTAACATTATAATAAGGAAGATGAAACAAATGTCCCTTCAGAACTTTAATGTTTTCAAAGAATTTTAAGTGATTAAGAAAAACAGGACAAGTAGGTAGATTGGTTCTGTTCTAAGGGTTTTTAAGAGGGAAAAAATATAAAGGAGTATGAAAAAAATACAACCAGTATAGAAAGGAGGAAATAGGGGTTGAAACTTGCCATTTTCATAATTGGGGTACATGAGAAGAAGATGTAAAGATGGAGGGAGGGATGGAAGGAACAAGTATCAAGCGAAACTCACTTATATCTGGAATAGACAAAATAGAGTTGAAATCTCACACAGACACATATTGAGTGTAGGAATCCATCAAACAAAGCAGGGAAACAAGGTGATATAGTTATAGTTAGGAGGGAAGATAACACTGGGGAGGGAATTGCCATATGCAAAACAAACTTTGTAATTCTTAAGGGGATTAAAAGGGTAAAAAAAGAAAAGAACTAGAACCTAAAGTGGTACTATCAGTTGAGGAATGATTGAACAAATTGTTGTTATAGGAATGCAATACAATATTATTGTGAGGTATAAAATGACAGAAGGGATGAGTTCAGAGAAGACTTGTGTGAACTGGTGCACAGTACAGTAAGAATCAGAACAATTTATACAAGGACAACAATATTGTAAAGAAAAGCAACTTTGAAAATCTTAAAACCTGTCATGAAGCAGGATGTAGATTTTCTGACAGAGGTGATGGTCTCAAGATAGATATACATTTTTGGACATGGTTATTGTTTGGATTTGTTTTGGTTGACTATACTCTTTGTTAGTTTTTTTTTTCTTTTCTCTCTTTTAAATTGGTAGTGAGAATTGGAAGAGAAGGAAGGATTAATAATAGTTATGTAAAAATAAAAGGGCCATTGAAGCATTTAAAAATATACAGAAAAGAACAGATTATAATTGATAGCAGTATAATTTCTGTTAATTACAATAATTGTTTAAATAATTCAGGCTTGAATAAGACTTCACAATCAGAATATACTCTGACATGTTGTCATCATTACAAAACTTGGAAAAGGTGAGGATATGAAGAAGTGCACAGAAGGAAGCATCGACTAGTAGACAGTTTTGAAAGTAACATATATAATTATATACTTTTGAAAAAAGGAAATGGTATGAGATGGAAATTAAGGGTTTCATATACAATCATTTTTTGTTCTGCTCTGTATGTGGAAATATTTTTTTCAGTGTTTAAGTTTAGAATAAAAAATGAGATTTAAAAAAAAAAGAAGCTTTGAAGATTACCAAAACCAGTCTAGCCTGCTTGATTTAGACCATCTATAAACTTGAATTTGGATTTAATACTCTAAATATGAGATCATCATCCTGTGATTAACAAGAGGTCATATGTTTGGAGGACCTTCTCCAAATCAGTCTTGACACTCTTATTATAAAGGAAACCAGAAGAGAGAAAGAAGTTTCAGGTAAATGAAGAAGATGACTTATAGATGCTCTTTGGAGAAGCAACAAAAGGAGTTGGTAGATTGTATTTATTGTATACCCTAAATCAACAAGAGTATTTTATGAACTATTTGGTAATCATATATTTCATTATTAGTGATAAATATTTGCAAAAAGAAAAACACTATGAAAATAACTTCAGCTTCTATAACATGGATGGTAGAAGAAGAAGATGGAAGGAAGTTCTTAGAAGAACTTGATGAAACCCTGCAGATCAGCATACACTCAGATGACTGGTGATGACTTCAGTACAAAACTTGGAAAAGATGTGGGTAGGGAGAAGTATATGGGACAGTTCCGGTCAGGGGAAAGAAATGAGAGAGATGCCAGAGTTGTAGATTATAAAGCCTTGTACTTCTATGTCATAAACACTTTCTTTAAAAAAATGGTAGGGTCTCAACTTAGCAACCATAAAATAACATCACAAAGAATGAAATTGACTATATTGTAATAGGAAAAGATTGATAATTGGGGGGGTGTAGTTATTTCTGAGTCAGCCATCTCTGCCTAGTTGAATCACTTATTTGCTAGAGCTTATATCACAATTTATAATAAAAAAGAATAAGGAAAAGATGTATAATTGAAAACTCAATGGTGAACTGTTTAAACAAATATCGTATTTGACAGAAGTTATATTGACAGCAATCATAGTTCTTTTATGCAGAAATTTAATCAGTATAATATAATTGCTATAACTAGGAACCCCAAAGAGCTCAGAAAGCACTTTAGTCAGCAAACATATGATTTACTTGTTAAACAGAAAGAAACAGCTGCCAAAGGCAACACCGGTTTAGGATATAAACTCATTTTGAAAATCTTGTAAAGAGTGATGTATGATTATGAACAGCATAATCTCATAAAACAGGGAGAAGCAGTGAAGGGTAAAATGAGTTTAAAGAAAATTTGACAAGTTATACAACTAAGAAGTCATCTTCTGGGTATTTAAGGACAAAAATGGAAGGAGAACACAAAAAAAAAAGAATAGAAAATAGTAAACATTATTTTATGCCAAGCTGTTTTCTCGATCAAGGATAGTAGAACCACTGTATTTGTACACTAACATCACAGTGCTGTATGCACCTACAGGGAAGTAGAAATGACACTAAGTAGAGCAAAGAGTTACAACAACAAAAATAACCTTATTGAATTTCTTATAAACATCAGTTGAGGAATAAAAAAGAGAAATCTATTTTTGCCAAAGTTGTTTGCCACTATGATATAGGAGATTCAGTGCAGAGTCTTGAGAGAGTTCCTGTGAATCATGAGGTCTTCCATAAATTTGTTTGAGGACAATATTGTGTTGATTATTTCAAGTCCTGGGACATTGAAGAGCCTTTTGGAAAAGATCAGAAATAACTCAGGAATAGAGCCTAAACATCTACATAGGAATAACAAAGTGGATAAAACTTTTGCTGGAATTACCATATGCATTTAGATGGATACCATATAGAATTTGTCCAATAGTATGTAGATCTGGGACAGATAGTAAAGTTGGACAATGAGCTTGAAAGAGGAGAGCCTACTTGGATTCTTTTTTAGGAAATTTCACTTTTACTTATACCAAAATTTTCATGAAAGTAAAGACCTCTCTTTTCAATTATAACATTTTACTAATGTTCCTAGATGCAAGTGAGCTACCTTTGCATTCATACCATTGCAACTAATTATGACTATCCAATGGAGGGTAATGGAGTGGCATGTAGTGGGTGTGCAGCCTATAACAGGTAAACAATAAAAAACTCCAAAGAAGAATCAGAGTAAAATTATCAAGGAATTGTATAACAAGAAGAGAAGAATTTCTGATCGTGTGGCAAGAATAATGAATGAGAAATGGTAGAGTCTGTCACTGATACTTATAGAGAGGAATTCCTTTAGCATATTGGACCTGTGACGAATCTGTGGGGAAACATGGATAAGAATCATATGGGATAGGTGGGTGGGCAGTCATGGTTGTATTATATAATCTTTATCATTGGAAGGGAGTCCTGAATCTATGAGATCACAGATTCCTTTGAATGTTGAGGAGGGCGGAGAGAAAAGAGAAAGAAGAGGAGTACTAGATATTAAAGTGTCAAGCAGGCATCTCAAAATGAGGTTTGTACTAGGCAAAAACTGCGAGAGGCATTATTGTTGCTTGCCCTTCTTTCTTGAAGAGGACTGTAACATTGGGAAGATGATGTCATGCCTTGCAGGTGAATTGCATTTAAGTGAGGCAGGACTGTGCACAGTCACCAGCCTCACTTCCTCCTCTGGAGCCATCTGGAAACAGTGGCAAGATATAGATCAGGATGCCTGGAGATGGGCAGTGGGAGACTTTGACTTTTTTAAGCTAAGGTCTTTTCCATGTCTCAGTTTGTCTAAGGAAACATCCATTTAGTGATTAAGGCTAGGTAAGAAGAAATGAGGCGAAGAATGGCCTCTTTTACCTAGTCAAAATATATATATGGGAGAGGAAGACCTTCTGGGTTTCTGACTAAAACAGAAACAACCACTGTTTTTACTTACTCTGAGCCATCAGAGTCCAAACAATGGCCAAATGAGGTTTGGGTTGGGACCTGTAGGCCATTTAATGAGAGCCAGAGTGATTTGGGTTTAAGGCATTATTCTTAAAAGAAGAAATCTAGTCTGTAAACCCCAAGATACCTTATGAGGTTTCAGTGATCAAATTTATATTCCTTTGGGCAGAGTACCTGCAGGTAAAGTATGATTTCTTGTGTGGACAATGGGAGAGGAGGGAGGGAGAGAAGGAAAGAAGAAGGGAAGGAAAAAGGGAAGGACAGAGGAATGGGAGATTAGAGACTATTATTATAAAGTGCTAAGTGGTTATAACCTACATTGAAAAAGACTTCTTTTGACTCTGATACCCTCTCAAGCTACCTATTTTCTCTCTTGTTTTCAATCCTATTTCTTGTAAGAATGACTTACCCATTTTGCTTCTTTGTTTTCACTTCTATTTCTTGTAAGAATGACTTACTCTTACTCCTTGAATGTAATCACTATTCACTGGCTTCTTAACTCCTTGCAATCTTTCTGTTCCTATTAGCACAACAACTCTATCAATATTTTCTTGAGCCTTGTTTTTTTGGAGGGAGGAAGGCAAGGCAATTGGGGTTAATTGACTTGCCCAAGGTCACACAGCTAGTAAGTGTGTCAAATGTCTAAGGCCAAATTTCAACTCAGGTCCTCCTGACTTCAGGGCTGATTCTCTATTCACTGCACTAGCTAGCTGCCCTGATTATTTTTTGAAAGGTTAGATTCAGTGGTCTGTTTCCTGTTTTCTTGCTCTTGATGCAGGTGACCACTCCTTTGTAAAAGCTTCATTGTGTCTTCCACAGTTACTTTCTGCCAGCATTGCTTTTGAGAACCCAGTATAATTTCTGTGTCCTTATCAGGTTACTGTGATGGTTTAAAAATTTTTTTTATTGATAATGTTTTGACAAATCAGTCACTTTCCTCTGTCTCTGTATACACCTTCTAACTGCTTTAATAATGAAAGTTTTTAGGAGTTATAAATATCATTGTCATGTGTAGGAATATAAACAGTTTAACCTTATTGAATCCTTATGATTTTTCTTTCCTGTTTACCTTTTTATACTTCTCTTGAATCTTGTATTTGAAAGTCACATTTTCTATTCGACTCTGGTCTTTACACTAGGAATGCTTGAAAGTCCTCTGTTTTCATTGAATATCCATTTTTTTCCCCCTGAAAGGTTGGTTATAATCAGTTTTGCTGGGTAGGTGATTCTTAGTTGTAATCCTAGGTCTTTTACCCTCTGGAATGTAGAAACTGCAAAATCTTGTGTTATCTTGACTGTGGCTCTAAAACATTTGATTTTTTGTTTTTTGGCTGCTTGCAGTATTTTCTCCTTGGCCTGAGAGCTCTGAAATTTGGCTATAATATTTCTGGGAGTTTTCATTTTGGAATCTCAGGAAGTGATTGGTGGATTCTTTTAATTTATATTTTGCCCTCTGGAGCTAGAATATCAGGACAATTTTCCTTAATTTCTTGAAAGATGATGTCTAGGCTCTTTTTTTGGTCATGACTTTCAGTAATCCAGTAATTCTTAAATTGTGTTTTGTGGATTTATTTTCCAGGGCAGTTGTCTTGCCAATGAGATATTTCACATTTTCTTCTATTTTTCATTCTTTTGAGTTTATTTGACTTGTTTTTTTTTGTTTCTTGTGTGATGGCTTTTGTTTCTTGATGTCTCATAAGATCATTGGCTTCCACTTAACCAATTCTAACTTTTAAGGAATTATTTTCTTTGGTATTTTTTTAATGCTTCCTTTGTCAAGCTATCTTTTTTCATGATTTTCTTGTATCATTTTCATTTCTCTCTCCAATTTTCCTTCTACTTCATTCACTTGATTTTTAAAATCTTTTTTTTTTGAGCTCTTCCTTGACCTGACACCAATTCGTATCTTTCTTTGAGGCCTTGAATGCAGGAATTTTGACTTTGTTGTCTTCTTCTGAGTGTGTTTTAGTCTTCCTTATCACCATAGTAACTTTCTGTGGTCAGAGTTTGTTTTTCTGTTGTTTGATCATTTTCAAGCCTATTTCTTGACTTTTGACTTTATACTCAAGTAGGGATCTGCTTCCCAAGTGGAGGGGCACTGTCTCAAACTTCACGTTTTTCTGTGTAGCTGTTTTCAGAGGTGATTACCCATGTTTGGCAACAGTGGAGCAGAATAGAAATGGATATTTTTCAGAGATTTGGTGTATAGCACTGCATTTGCTCATCTGAGTCAGAATACTTGCAAACATCAAGACTAGTTTCACAGAAATGATGGGGACATTCAGAAGCTGTTAAATGAAAAATATGAACTCCATAGAGTTTGCCAGTAGGATAGTTCATCAATCTCAATGAAAGCAGCATTTCATTCCATCAAAAGTACAAGTGAAGCTTATAGAGATGTAGGCTACTTGACTCAGAAGAAGGCAGATGAAATTGTTTCATGCTGATAGTAACAATCTAAAGCACTTTTATGATGCCCTGAAGGCTTTTTATGGGGCAGTGTTCCATAGTACATCTCAACTACTCAGTGCTGATAGAAACACACTGATTAGTGATAAGGACACAATCCATGTCCTGCCATAGTGTTCTCAATAGACTGATCAGTCAGTGCTGAAGCCATTGATCATTTAACTCAGGTTGAAGTCAATCCCTCTTTAGCCAGATTTCCAACTGGAGAAGAGGTTTTGAATGCCATTAGGCTCCTCTCCTGTGACAAAGCACCTGATTCTATTCCAGCTGAGATTTACAAGGTGGGGGTTCCATTGGTCGTACAAAAACTAACCAAAATTTCTGGGTTATATGGCAAGGGGATGTTATTTCCCAGAAGTTCAAGGATGTCTCCATTGTCGGTCTCTATAAAGTAAAAGAAATAGAGTGCACTGTGATAGTCACAGTGGGGTGTAGGGGACAGTGGTGTCTCTCTCTTAGTCCTTCCTGGCAAGATTCTTGCCAGAGTCTTCCTTAATAAGCAAATCCATCATCTGGAAGATGGTTATCTACCTGAAAGTCAGTGTGGGTTCAGAAACGGCTGAGGAATTGTCAATATGGTGTTTGCTGCCTGACAACTCCAGGAGAAATGTCAGAAGCAGAGCAGAGGTCTGTATGCAACATTTGTAGATCTGACCAAGGGCTCTGATACTGTCAGTCATGATGGCTTACAGAAAATTATGTCAAAATTTGGTTGCCCAGAGAAATTAATTAATGTAGTACATCAATTTCACAATGGCATATGGGCCTTGATAATGGACAGTGCTCTTGTGCTTTCCCAGTCACCAGTGGAGTGAAACAAGGTAGTGTGCTTGCTCCCAACTTTTTAGCAAGTTTTTAGCCAAGTTGTCAAACACCTTCAATGAGGATGAAAATGACATTAAGGTCAGCTACTGCACTGATCATAAATTCTTCAACTTGAAAAGGTTACAAACCAAGACCAAAATGGAGGGAGTGCTGGTATGTGATTTTTTTATTTGCATATGATCATGCACTCAGTAATGCCCCTGAAGCTGAGATGCAACAAAATCTGCATCATTCTCTGCTGCTTGTGCTAATTTTGGCCCAATAATTAACACCAAGAAAATACAGGTGATCCATCAGCTAGCGTCATACCATTCATATGTGGAACCTTTGGTTACAGCAAATGGAGAAATTTTGAATGCTGTAGATAAATTCACTCACCTTGGCAGTGTACTTTCCAGGGATGTACACGTTGATAGTGAGGCTGACACATACATTACCACAGCTAGTTCAGTGTTTTAGAGGTTCTAAAGGAAAGTGTGGGAGAAAAGAGATGTATTAGACTGACTACCAAACTGAAGGTCTGAAGAGCCATTGTGCTGACCTCATTGTTGTATGACTGTGAAATCTGGATAGTATACTGGTGACATCCCTGGAACTGAATCACTTCCATATGAGTTGTCTTAGGAAGATTCTGATGATCACCTGGTAGACTAAGATAACAAACATTATTTGAGTATTTTATCTCTTCATGCCAAGTACTAATTTCTTATATGTGATTTTTAAAATAATACTAATTTTTCATTACATTCATATGCCACTGTTGTGTTTTTTTCCCCAGCTTGTTTAACCATTGATGGGCATTCACCTTGTTTATTATTTTTTTATTACCACAAAAGTGCTACAATAAATATTTTGGTTTATAAGTTTTTGGTGCCTTTGATTTATATATACTCACACATATACATATATACATATATGTATATTCATTCGGGATCCTTCTCTAATTTTTACACATTCCCAGACCTTAAAAATCTTTACTTGATCCTACTAATACTTCAAGCTAATGTTCTATGTGACCTTTTCACAGTCAGTTTCCTAGAAAAAAACTGTATACTTGTAGCTTCTACTTTTTCTTTTCTCCTGGACTTTGGTAATAACCTTTTTTTAGAAGTATATTTTATTGATGCCTTTTGTCTTTTCAGGGTATTCATTTCTTTTATCCTCCCACACACATTGAACTGTCTCTTATTACAAAGAAAAACATTTGAGGAAAAACATCCGCTGTAACCATATGTGATACTATCTGATATTCTATCCTAGTAGTCATCTACCTCTTTACTCTGAGGAAGGATCTATCTTTCATTATCTCTTCTTTAGTATTCTTGTTAGTTTGCCCATTAGTCAGTATTCAACTTTGTTTTTTTGGTCTTTTAATTTATACTGTTGTGATGATTGTGTATTTTCTTATGGTAAATTTATATGCTTCTAGCAGTGTATGGGGTAGACATCAAAGAGCTCAGGAATTTAAATGTGAAACCAAAGACATCATATTTTATCCAGAGAAGAGGTTCTTGACTTTTTTTTTGTCACGAACCACAGTCTGATAAAAACCTCAGACCTCCATCTCAGAATAATGTATGAAATGAAATACTTAAGATTACAAAGGAAACCAACTTTATTGATACTTATCAGAATGTTAACAAAGCAAGTTCTTGGACCCCAAATAGAAAACATTTGCCCTAGAGAGAAAGCAAAAGGGTATGAGAAGAAGCAGTGGATGGGGGTGTAAGTTCATCAGGTTTTGTTTCCACAGAACCATGGGTAGAAGCCCCTAAATTGATTCACCCGGCCTACACTCAGCTTGGATAACACTGTCCAGATTTTGGAGCCACAGTGTTATACGTTTGTTCCTTCCTCCCCATAGCGTTGTGATTGAAGCTGCCTAGGTGGCCTATGAATACCCATGATGTTGCATCAACTGGTAGTGGAAGCAGTGAACTTATGGTACTCCTGGAGCTCCTGACAGCTTCCACTCCCCTGCTTGTTTACTTCTTGCTTTTCATGAAGCTTCAGTTCTCCTTCTTTAGGATAACTCAGACATAGTCATAGCCTCTAGGGGCTCAGGTAGAGAGACATTGGGTAGTATATCTGTACCAGCAGACACTGATCTCCAGTGTTCTGGTATGGTTCATTCTGTTTATTTTAGCTTGTATAAGTTAATGTAGATCTTCCACATTTCTTTTAATTCCTCATTTTTGCCAGTGTTACAACAAATAGTGTAGTGTTACAGTCATATGTCAGTGTTTTTACCCCCCCAGCCATTTCAGAATTAGTGGATACTTGAGGCAGTTAGGTGGTGCTGTGAATAGAGCACCAACCCTGGAGTCAGGAGGACCTGACTTCAAATTCAACCTCAAACACTTGACACAATCAGTTGTGTGACCTTGGGCAAGTCACTTAACCCCAACTGCCTTGCCTTCCCACCTCAAAAAAAAAAAAGTGAATATTTGCTTTGTTCCATCCTAGGTCTCTAAAGGGTGCTTCCATGAATATTTTGGTTTGTATTTCAGAATGAATGAATAAAGCTTTTATTAAATTTTTACTATGTACAAAGCATTGTGCTAAGTGCTAGGGATAAAAATGGAAAAGTGAGATTATCCTTGCTCTCAAGGAGTTCACATTCTAATGGGAAACAATATATGTGGAATGTTTCAACTGCAGATCGGATGGAAAGGTCCCATGGTCTTTAGGATGCAGTGGCAAAGTGAATATTAATGTTTCCTTAATGTAATTTCTGCTGATAAAATGGAAGGAAGGGAATAAGCATTCATTAAGTACCTGCCAGTAGGTATTATACTAAATGTTTCGCAAATACTTTATTTGATCCTCACAATAATCCTGTGAGGCAGCTGCTATTTTGAACTTTATATTACAGTTGAGGAAACTGAGGCAAACAGAATTAAGTGTCTGTATCAGCAACCACACTGGCATACCTAGGATGGCTGTTAACACAGGTTCTTAGATCTGCTTTACTAGGAAAGATAGCTGTTTAAGGGATTAACAATATTTTTGTTACGTTTATTAGTTCAGAGGAAAAATCAGCACCCTGAACTGCAGAGAAAATCTAAACAAAGAAAATAGAGAAAATACAAGCAGAGAAATAAAGACCAACAGACAGGGATTCTAACTGTGATAAATTAGCACAGATCAACAGGCAGATTCAATTGCCTGACCAAGGCAATATATGCTTAGTTGCTAGAGAGAGAAGCACCAACATCTGGGTTTTTCAAAGTGAGGGGTGGAGGGGTGGGAGCTCATTAATGACTACCCAGAGTCTCATCTGGTCAAATCACAAAAACACTCTTCCAATGAGTGAGCCCCAAAGCAAATGCTAACCTCAGAGTGTGTGTGTGTGTGTATGTATGCACTTTTTAGAGCCAGAGGGCCATCACAATGGTTTGAAAACTGTGCTCCAAGTAAGCCTCTCTTAAGCAAGCTTCCCTTAATGGGCTCAATGTGAGGCCTGTTAATGGATGCGGAAGATCTTATATCCCATTAACATTATAGTACCTTGTCCAGGGGCACACAGCTACTAAGTCTCTGAGGCTGCATTTGAACTCAGGTCTTCCTGACTCTGGGACCAGCGCACTAACCACTGCAGCACTGAAATTTCACTAAGTTGCTTTTTTTTAAAAATTATCAAGTGTTTCTTTTTTCTCCCTCCTAATCTCCTTTTCCCCACTGGAGAAAACAAAGTAAAAAAAATTAATAAGTATAGCCAAGTGAAACTAAGCCCCATATTGTATGTGTCCAGTAATGTGTGTCTTATTTTGCATTTTTAGACACAATAGATAACTGGAAACATACCAGTTTTTATGGCTTAGTAGAATTTGTTAGAGTATATGTTAGGCTGATATAGCTTTTGAAAATCTAGGGTCACTAGGAGAGTATCACTTTTGTGTGAGTTTTAAATGAGGTGTCATATGTGAAAGTACCTTGTAAACTGGATGATGATGGTGATGACGATGACAATGATAACTTCACAATAAAGACAATGAATGATTTTTTTTCTAATTTAGGTTTCCAGCTTCTTATTTTTACCAACTCAGTTTTACTATATACATAAGCATTTCTCAGCTTGACAGCAGTAGTATGGTAAACGTTTAGTTGAATAGTTAAGTTATATAATATTTTGTCTCTCTGTGTCTAGGATGATTGAGGAAAGTGGGAACAGAAGAAAGACCATGGCAGAGAAGAGGCAGCTGTTTATGGAAATGCGTAAGTTCCCAGTTCTTTTGTGTTCCATTTTATTTCTGTGAGTATTTTTTCCCTCAAATTGCTGCTTTTAATTAATCAAAAGTTTTAAATTAAAATTTTTTAAATAGAAAAGTCAGAATTAAATTTCTGTTCTTTCAATAATATTTTTATGAATACTAAAAAGACATATTGAATTGATTTTTAATCCAAAATTATCTTAGTTGTAGAACTATAACTTTTCTTCTTCTCACTAGAAACATATTTATGGATGGTGTTTAATGTCAATCAGTCACTCATACTGCAAGCATTAATTACCAACTTTGCTCCAAGCACTATTCTTTAGTTGCTGGGCATACAAAGACAAAAATGAAATAGACCTTGCCCTCAATGAGGTTATAATTGGTAAGGTGGGGGGAGCAATATGTTAAAAAAAACCTATACATATAATTAGATACAAAATATATACAAAGTAAATGTTAGTTTATTTTAAAGGGTCTGAAGGGAGCAGAAAAAGTCTCATTTAGAAGGGGATATATGAGCTGAACTATTTAAAGAAATAAATGATTATTAATATCTTTGTTTTCATATTGCCTAAATTTCCTCTTTTATTTCTTTCCCTCCCCACTCCAAAGCAGCCATCCCTTTTAACAAAGAATTTTTTAAAAGGAAAAAGAAAAAGAGGAATAAGAGAAAGGAACCAGTAAAACCAGCTAATACACTGAAAAAATGGCATTAAAAATATTCAGTGTTCCACACCCATGGATCTCTACTACTGCAGAAAACAAAGAAACAATGAGACAAAGAAACAAAAGGAGGGCGAAAGTGTTGTTTCATATCTCTTCTTTTGGGAGTTTATAATTTTTAAATTTGTCATGTTCGTTTTTGATTCTTTATGGTGATTTTTTACATTTACATTGTTGTAATCACTCTGAATATTGTCTTCTTGGTTGTATTTCACTCTGCATCAGTTCATGTAAGTCTTTCTATGTTCTGTTGTCATATCTTTTTGCCTCTTATAGCACAGCAGTATTTTCTTACATTCTTATATCCCAGTTTCTTTAATTATTCCCTAATCAGTGTTCATGTATTTTGCTTTCAGTTTTTACTGCCACAGAAAGTATTGAATAGAATTTTGAAAGGAACCTAGGGATTCTAAAAGGCAGAGGTGAGCATTTCAGGCATGCGACACAGTCCGAGGAAAGACTTGAAATATGGTATTCCAGAAAGCAAAGGAACTTGAATTACAACCAAATTTTACTACCTAGCAAAACTGAGTACAGTCTTTCAGGGGAAGAAATGGATATTTAATGAAATTTAGGACTTTCAAATGCAAGACTCAGGAGAAGCATAAAAAGGCAGACATTAAAGAGAAATCATAGGAGACTCAATAAAGTTAAACTGTAAACATTCCTATGTGGGAAGATGATAAATGTAACATCTAAGAACTTTCTCATTATTAGGGTGGTTAGGAGAAATCTACACAGAGAAAGGGCATGAGTGTGAGATGATTATGTTGGGATGATCTAAAAAAAGTTGATGAGTGAGAAAGAAGGATGCATTGAAGAAAAGGGAAGGGAGAAGAAGAATGGGAATATTATATGAAAGAGGTAAAGAAGGAGGAGCATTTACAGGGGAAAATGGGTGGTGGTGGGCAATGCCTGAATCTTATTCTCATCAGAATTGGCTCAAAGAGGCAATGACATAGACAATTAGTTGTATATAGAAATATATCTTATTCTCTGGGGAAGTAAGAGGGGAAGAGGATAAGAGAAGGGGTAAGATTGATAAAAGGAGGGCAGATTAAGGGTGGCAGTGGTAAAAAGCAAAACAGGTTTTAGAGGAGGGACAGGATAAAAAGAGGGGGTAAGTAAAAGAAAATAGGATGGAGGGAAATACATATTAATCATAACTGTGAATGTGAATGGGATAAATTCACCCTTCAAATGGAAGCAGATAGCAGAATGGATTAGAAAGCAGACTCTGACAATGGTTTTTCTTTTCTTTTTTTTTTTTTAAAGAAACACACTTGAAACAGAGACACACAGAGAGTTAAAATAAAGGACTTGAGCAGAATCTTTTATCCTTCAGATTGAAGTTTAAAAAAGGCAGAAATAGCAGTCATGATTTCAGACA
This sequence comes from Pseudocheirus occidentalis, assembly GCA_028646575.1. Classification (NCBI taxonomy): domain Eukaryota; kingdom Metazoa; phylum Chordata; class Mammalia; order Diprotodontia; family Pseudocheiridae; genus Pseudocheirus; species Pseudocheirus occidentalis. The sequence goes on along the minus strand of CM053595.1, from coordinate 146,347,466 downwards.
AAGCCAAGGCAAAAATAGACCTAATTACAGGAGATAATGAGTGAAACTATGTTTTGCCAAAAGGTACCATAGACAATGAAGTAATATAAATACTAAACATGTACCAAATTATATGGCTTCCAAATTCTTAAAGGAAAAGTTAAATGAGTTATAGGAGGAAATATATACTAAAACTATGCTCTTGAGGGACCTTAACTTTCTCTTAAATCTAACCTTAAAATAAATAAGAAAGTAGTTAAGGAGATAACCTAATTTTAGAAAAGTTAGATATGATAGTGCCCTGGAGAAAATATAATCAGAATATGAAGGAATATACCTTTTTCTCAGCTGTACATGGCACCTTACAAAAATTAACCATGTTTTAGGGCATAAAATCTCACAAATAATTGCTGAAAAGTGTACCCATTTCATACCATAATACAACAAAAATAATATTCAATAATGGACCATGGAATTCATTGAAAACTAAATAATCCTAAAGAATGAGTAGGTCAAGGAGCAAAAAATGCCAGTGTAAATGAAATGAATGAATATTTACAAAAATATAAATCAACTAGATTAACAGTAGAGGAAATAGAATATTTAAATAATCCTATCTTAGAAAAAGAAATTGAACAAATCATCATTAAATTCCCTAAGAAAAAGTTTCCAGGGCTAGATGGATTCACAAGTGAATTCTGCCAAACATTTAAGGAACAGTTAATCCCCGGACTGTATAAACTATTTGAAAAATAGTTTAAAAAAAAAACCAGGCCTACCAATTTCCTTTTGTGATGAAAATATCAACCATTTTGAAAAATAAGTAAAGGAGTCCTAATTTCTTCTATGACACAAATATAATTTTGATACCTAAACCAGGGAGAACAAAAACAGAGAAAGAAAATTATAGATCAATTTACCTAATGAATACTGATGGTAAAAATTTTAAATAAAATATTAGTAAGGCGATTACAGCAATATATCAGAAAGATCATACAGTATAAGCAGGTGGGATTTATGCTAGGATTTCAGGGCTAATTCAACATTAGGAAAATTATAAGCATAATCAACTATATCAGTAACAAAAACAACAAAAAATGATATCAATAAAAGCAAAAAAAAACCCCTTTGACAAAATATAACATTCCTGTTTTAAAAAAAATACTTGAAAGCATCGGAATCAATGGAGCCTTTCTTAAAATGGTAAGTATTATGTGTCTAAAACCAAGAATAAACATTATCTATAATGGGGATAAACTTGAAGCCTTCCTAACAAGATCAGGAGTGAAACAACAATGTCCATTATTGCCACTATTATTCAATGTTGTACTAGAATTGCTACCTATAGTAGTAAGACAAGAAAAAGAAATTGAAGGAATAAAAATGGGCACTGAGAGAAAAAAAAACTACCACTCTTTGTAGATGATATGATATTATGTGGTCAGAACCCTAGAGAATCAACTAAAAAACAAAGTGAAACAATGAACAACTTAGGAAAGTTGCAGGATATAAAATGTAACCATATAAATAAATAAACACTTCTACATTCTACCAGCAAAACCCAGCAGGAAGAGTAGAAAGTGAAATTTCATTTAAAATATATATGAACACAATTACAAAATACTTTTTACATAAATAGGTCTAAATTGGGAAATATAAATTTCTCATTGGTGGACTGAACCAATCTGATAAAAATGTCAATTTTACCAAAATTAATTTGCTTGTTCACTACCATACTAACCAAACTACCAAAACTTTATTTTATAGAACTAGAAAAGACAGCAAAATTCATCTACAAGAATATCAAGGAGTCAATGAAAAAAATGTAAAGGAAAATGTCCTAGGAATACCAGATTACAAAGAAGTAATCAGCAAAACAGTCTGCTACTGCTAAGAAATATAGTGAAATAGATTAGGTACCCAAAACATAGTAGTCAATGATCATAAATAATCTTCTTTGATAAACCCAAAGATCCAAGCTTTTGGTGCAAGAACTCTATTTGACAAAAATTGCTAGAAACAGTGGAAAGTAGTTAGGGAGAAAGTAGGCAAAGACCATTATCTCACACCATATACTAATATAGGTTCCAAATGGCTATATGATTTAGACACAGTGATAGATGACATCATAAGTAAATTAGTGGAGCATGGAAAAAATATATCTGATATCTAGATCTATGGATAAGGAACTAGTTTATGAACAAACAAGAGATAAGAGAGTATCATGGGAAGTAAAATTTTGGTCATGTAAAATTACAGTGTTTCTTTTTTTTTTCCTAAATCAAAACCAATGAAACCAAAATGAGAAGGAAATCAGGTTTATGTACCCAATTGTAATCTCAAGGCCAACAGCACTAACTGCCTACTGGACATTTCTCAATCGTTAGCCCATAGACACCTTAAATTCAAGCAGAATTCATCTTTTCCCCCAAATCTATGCTTCTCTCTTTGACATTTCCTAATTAGTGCCAAAGGTACCAACATCCTTTCCCAGGGTCAAAACCCTGGAGACTTCCTCAACTCTTTACTTTTCCCTGATCCAACATACTCAATCAGTTGCTGTCTTTTTAAAAAATCATTGTTTTTTGTTTTTTTAATTTTGAGTTCCAAATTCTCCCTCCCTCTTTCTAGCCCCTTCTCTACTAATTGAGAAGGTAAGCAATATCATATTAATCTTATATGTGAAGTCATGCAAAACATTTCCATATTAGCCATGTTGCAAAAAACAAACTCAAAGAACAGAAGTAAGTGAAAAAATACAAAAAATTTATCTGATAAAGGCTTCATTTTTCAAATATATAGGGAACTGAGCCAAATTTATTAAACAAAATATTAAAACAAAAAAAAGCTATTCCCTAGTTGATGAATGGTCAAAGGATATAAATAGGCAGTTCTCAGAAGAAAAATCAAAGTTATCAATAGTCCAAAAAATACTCAATAACTCACTATTAATTAGAGAAGTTCAAATTAAGCAACTCTGAGGTACCATCTCATACCTAATAGATTGACTAACATGTCAGAAAAGGATAAATGCTGGAGGGTATGTAAAAAATGGATAGACATATACTCTTGGTGGAATAGTGAACTGGTCCAACTATTCTGGAAAACAATTTGCAACTTAGCCCAAAGGGTTAGAAAACTGCATACCCTTTGACCCAGCAATACCACTACTAGGTCTATATTCCAAGGAGATCAAATAAAAGGGGCCTATTTTTGGAAAAAAATATTTATTAAAGTTATTTTTTTGTATATTATCAAAGAATTGGAAATTGATGGGATACCTATTAATTGGACAATGGTTGAACAAGTTGTGGTATATGATTGTGATGGAATGTCATGCTATAAGAAATGACAAGGGGGATGGTTTCAGAAAACCTGGGAAGACTTGCATGAACTGATGCACAATGAAGTAAGCTTCCATGTGAACATGGTACACAGGAAGAGCAATATTGTAACAATGATCCACTGTGAAAGACTTAGCTACTCTGATCAAGACAACAATCCAAACGGTTTGTCATGGACAATGACAAACAATACTATCTACCTCTTGAGAGAGAAAGTACTAATGAGCTTTGTGTTCATTACTATTCAAAACTATTGAAGCATAGTTTTTTTCACTTTTTCTGTTCTTTTTGTATTTTGCAACATGGCTAATATGGAAATGTTTTGCATGACTTCACATATGAGATAAATAAGATAACTGCTTGCCTTCTCAATGAGTGGAGATGGGGCTAGAGGGAGGGAGGGAGAGAGAATTTGGAACTCAAAAGAATGTTTAAAAAAGACAGCAACTGATTGAATATGTTGGATCAGGGAAAGTAAAGAGTTGAGGAAATCTCCAGGGTTCTGACCCTGGGAAAGGATGTTGGTACCTTTGGCACTAATTAGGAAGTGTCAAAGAGAGAGACATAGATTTGGGGGAAAAGATGAATTCTGCCTTAAATTTAAGATGTCTATGGGCTAACCATTGAGAAATGTCCAGTAGGCAGTTAGTGCTGCTGGGCTTGACATTACACTTGGTACATAAACCTGATTCCCTTCTCATTTTGGTTGCATTGGTTTTGATTCACAGCTACATCAACAATGTATTAGTATGCTTATCATTCCACACCCTTGCAACATGAAGTATTCTCGGTTTTTGTTATCTTTGCCAATTTGAAGTGAAACTTGAGGATTGTGTTGGTGTGAATTTCTCTCGTTAATGATTTGGAGCATTCTTTCATTTGGTTGTAAATACTTTGCAATTCTTATTTCCAGAACTGTTTGTTCATATCCTTTGACTACTTCTCTGTTGGGGGTGGCTATTAATCATGCACACACATATATTTAATAATTGTTTATATATCTGGAATAACAAATTCTTATCAGAGAAGTTTGATACAAAGATTTTTCCCTCATTTGGCTAGAGCAGTGATGTCAAAATCAAATAGAAATGAATTCTTTTGGACGGTATATTGACTTAAGCCCCCCAATATGAACATTACCTATTTTGTATTATAATTTTATTTATTTTGTTAAACATTTCCCAATTATATTTTAATCTTACTGTGTGACCCTGGACAAGTCACTTACCCATGTTTCCCTCATTTTCCTCATCTGCAAAATGAGCTGGAGAAGGCAATGGTAAACCACTCTAGTATCTTTGCCAAGAAAACCCAAAATGGGGCCATAAAGAGTTGGACACGACTGAAATGACTGAATAACAACAAGAATAATAGTCCATGTATTTCCTTATATAAAATAGGAAACCATTGAAGGTTTTTAAAATAGGAGAATGACATGTTTAGACCGGTACATTAGGAAACTTATTTTGGCAGCTATAAGTAAGATAGATTGAGGAGTAGATAAACTAACACAAAGTAGGAAGTTATTGCAATAGAAAAGGTAAGAGAGGTCAGTGGTTGCAGTGTGAGGAAAGGTAGGTGTGAGAATTACTGAGTAAAAATCAAGAGAGTTTGACCACTGATAGGAGGTAGGTGTAAATAATTTAATTCCACAATTATATTGAGCACCTACTAAGCAAAAAATAAAAAAGAATCTCTTTCCTCAAGGAGCTTAAGCATGAAGGAAGCATTAAAGGTAATTCCAAAGTTATTTTTTTGGATGACTGGAAAGATGATGTTTCCACTTTAATAGAAATAAGATGTTGAGGGGAAGATGATGAGTTAAATTTTGTACATGTTGAACATGGAGGTGTTGGTTAAAATAGAAATGTCTAGGAAAGTGTTGGAAATATGGCACTCCTCCTCTATACTTTAAGTTATACATAAACACATACATAGAAACACACACACACACACTCTCTTCAGTCACACTTCAGGACTGATGTAATTCAAGATTTCACCTGCATAGGAGCACCCTCCACCAGTGTATTTCGCTACTTTTCCCACCCAGATCATTCTTGGATTACAGACTTATATTTCAATACTTAATGACTATGTGAAGCCTACTAGATTTTGTCTCTTTTTGGTATAGTGTTTGAGAATCCAGGGTTACCACTACTTCATCAAGCATTGGAGTAGGACTTTATTAAATGATATCTATCTATATATATTTAATACGTATCGTTTATTTTTGATTGCCAGGTGCTCAGAATTTTGATGTTATTAGACTATCAACGTACCGGACAGCTTGCAAACTAAGATTTGTACAAAAAAGATGTAATTGTAAGTTCTTTCTACTTTTTTTTGACATTGTGAAATCATGTATGAATCTTTTTAGTGCCTAGTATTATAATGTAAGAAATTTTAATATGCTAGCAATGTTAGTTGTATTATTCTTTACCTTTTATATTTTTATGTCTTATCTTTTCAATTGGATTATAAATTCCTTAAGCATGATTTTGGGTTCCACATGCTTTCATATCTCCCACAGTAAACAGCATGGTACTTTGCCCTATAATAGGTTGGGCTTGAGATCACACTTGGGCATATAATTTTGTTAGTTGTTAGTTGTTATTTTTATCATGTTAGCATACTTTAAATACTTAAAATGTATTTTCCTGTTTTTTAATGTATGCTTGTGTGTGAAATGGGTTTGCCAAATTTGCTCTGATTTTAAAACAATAATTTTTTGATATTTTTTGTCATCACTTTACTTTATCACCATCATTTCCCAGTATGTCCTCTCAGAAAAACATATCTTATAACAAAGAGAGAAAAAAAGAAAAAAATACTTCAGCAAAGCAAATCAACACATCAAAAAGTCTGACATATACATTGTAGATCCCCCATCTTTGCAAAGAAATTGCAGGGCAATTTCCTTTTCCTTCCCTTCCCTTCCCTTCCCTTCCTTTCCCTTCCCTTCCCTTCCCTTCCCTTCCCTTCCCTTCCCTTCCCTTCCCTTCCCTTTCCTTTTCCCTTTCTCTTTCCCTTTCCTTTTCCCTTTCCTTTTCTTTATATAGTATCTTCATCAGCTTCCATTGGTTCTACTGTTAATCTCTTTGTAGTGATATCCAGTCCTAGACTTTCTCCTGAGTTCTAGTTCTGCACCATAAACTGCCTTTTGGATCTTTCCAACTGAATTTATTGTAGGCATCTCAAACTCAACATATCTAGTAGGAAAGGCAGTATCCTTCCCAGTGCTCCAATCCCGTTTGCTGAGACAGTTTACTAGCGTGTGCCTGCTGTGCATTCTACAGCTTCTTGGAGACACAGGTGACAGTTGAGTGGATCAGGTAGACACCAAAGATTTTTACAGCCAGTTTCTCTGATAAAGACCTCATTTTATCAAATATATACTGAGTATAGAACTGAGTCAAATTATTAAAAAAAAAAAGCCATTCCCCAATTGATAAATGTCCAAAGGATATAAAAGGCAGTTTTCAAGAGAAGAAATCCAACCTAATTATAGTCATATAAATATGCTCCAAATCACCATTGATTAGAGAAAGACAAATTAAAACCACTTCATACCTATCAGAAATGACAGATGCTAGAGGGAATGAGAAAAATAGGTACGCTAAGGAACTGTTGGTGGAGTAGTGAACTGGTCCAACCATTCTGGAGAACAGATTGGGCTATAAAACTCTGCATACCCTTTGATGCAGCAATACCACTACTAGGTATGTATTCCGAAGAGATCAAAGAGAAAGGAAAAGTGAAATATACTTTTGTCATATTTGTCAGTGCTCTCCATATTCAGCCACTCTTGGCCATTCTTGAAAAAAGTATCCATGGTCTCTGAGCATGAATGTTTGGAAAAATCTCTGAGCCTCTGTGTGTGTGTGTGTGTGTGTGTGTGTCTGTCTGTCTGTCTGTCTGTCTGTATACACACGCACATATATGCATACACACATATATTTTATACAGTCTGCCCTCTTCCCTCATCCACTTTTGTAGTTAAGGTAAAGATCATCATAGTATACGTTGATTTTATTTGGAGTATCTTGTGTAGTTATTCATGAAATCTCTTTACTTCATCCTCTATAGCAAATGTTAGAGAATAAGCTAGTTTTCTTCATGAGGACTCCTCTCTTTGATGATCAAATAAGTAAGTATCCTGTGAAATGATGGTTCATGTTGCCTTTTGACAAAGGCTGAAATAAATCTTACCTCCTTTATGTGCGTCCCTGAGGAGATTCTGTTTGCCTTCCATCTTGCTATAACTTGCTTATGTTTTTCAGGTTTTATTTATCAGCATAATATTGATATGGACTCATTTCATTCCTCTCGAGCAGTGTCATTGGATCAAACTCTCATGTTCATTCTATGAAACAACCAAAACTCAGTCTACAGACGGTTTGAAAACTGAGGTCCTTGATACTCTCCCTCACTTTTCTGTGTCTCTGCTGTGGTTACTGCAAAAGCAGAAGAGGCCAACAGTATATTGCAGTTGAAAAGGCACTGGGTGTGCAGTGAGAGGGTTCAAACCCTACCACTGACACCTTCCCCTTCTGTAGTCTTGGACAAATCATCTATCTTCTCTGGGTCCCCGCTTTACTCAGCTGTAAAGTCAGGGGATTGGACTAGATGACCTTTAAGAGACCGTCTAGCTTTAGATCTGTGAGCCTGTCAAGACACATTTAAGGGATGCTTTATTTATTTATTTATGTTTCTGTTTTCCTTAGCTAGAGCCTTCATCATTTTGTGGCTGCTGCTCATTAGCCTCTGTGTACTTAGGCTGGTCTTTAGACAGTCTGTCTGTGACTGTTTACTCTTTACCCTTTTTATGCGGCAAACTATAAAGGTCTTTTAAAAACTATAAATTGCAGAGCATGAGGTGAATGGAAGGGTTCAAGCAACCTTGAGGCCATATGTGGCCTTGTAGGTCCTTGGGTGTGGCCTTTTGACTGACTCCAAGTTTTACAGAACACATCCTTTTATTAAGAGGATTTGTTCTGTGAATTTTGGAGTCAGTCAAATAGCTGCATTTGAGGACCTAGAGGGCCTCATGTAGCCTTGAGGCTACAGGTTCCCCACCCCTGAGTCCATTCCTTATTTGGAGAGAGACAGTGCTAGCAGCCTTTAGAGACATAATTATAGTCCCTGAATACTTCTTGCTTAGCCACTAAGGGGGGATGACCTTTCTAGGATAGTGTCAGAACTAGAGTTTCTCCAGTTAACTCTTCATCAAGGTTGCTGATGTCTGTTGGACCTTTGATCCCAGATATAAAGAGGTGGCATCTGGTGGGCAAATAATGCAGCCCAGTTTAGCTTTTGGTTGCTTCCTAATATCCTCAGCATCCCACTCAGCAGAACCCAGACTTCTCTTTGGGTGCTGTTGAAGTAGCCTGCCAGTAGTTTCTGTGGAGAGGAACCGGGGTTAGCATGGAGATTAGAATGTGCTTCCTCCTCACTTTCTTTTGCAATAATACCTACTTCACTTTAAAGTTCAGCTTGGATTACCCATTGGAAAAGAGAAAAAATAGAAGTAGCATTTAGGTACCAGGATGTTTCAGAGGATTGAAGAAGCAGGAAGAAAACTGAAATGCTCTGTGGCCTTTGGATGCCCTGACTCCGCCCTCTGGTGGTGTGTTCCTTTTATAGCAGGCTTGCTCTGGACTGCTCTGTTCCTCAAAGGGAAAAAAAGCACTTTTACATTTTGGAATTTACATAGTGACAGAGCAGAAGTAATCCTGTGTCACTCACCTTACATAACAGATGATGGGTTCATTTCAGAGACTGATTCTGAATTTTCTGAAGAAGTCTGAGATTCCATCTTTGATGGAACACAAAGGATTTATAGGCATTATAGACAGAAGGAAGAGACCTGATCATTTGGTTGTAGACCTGCCATTGTAAACTGGTATGCACTGTTCTTGAAGAAGCACTCTGTGAGATGTGAAACATGCTTGTGAGACTTATCAGACCTGCTGATTAATACCTATTTTTGTTTTTCCACATTGAATAAATTTAGAACAAATATGTGCTGGAAGAAATCTGGAATGTTTCATGAGAGATCTAGATAGACAGCTGGAGGATTTGGAGTCATAGTTTTGTATTCTCATTTTAGATGATCCTGAATTTGAGAGAGAGGAAAAAATAGAAAAATGAATAGTTAGTGATATAGATACCATCATAGAAATACCTGGTTTTCCATGTCATATAGCTTTTGATACCAGGGAGATGGCTAAGGGAGAGAGTGTAAATCTTGAAGACTGGAAAAAATATCCATATTTGGTAGGAAGCTTGCTCACCTGATTGAGAAAGTTTTGAATTCTCTTTAGAGGGATAGTTAGTTTAAAAAAAATCACAAAATTATTTCCAAAGGAAGACAGTGTTTGATGTAGAAAACTTTAGCATAGATGTAGGGTCCAGTAAGCCTTAGGGGAACATAGCAAAAAAGATACTTGTAATAAATACTCATGACTCCACATACCTATTTTTAAAAATACATTTTTATAAAGTAGCAAATTAAAAATGTTAAGCAATGTAAAGAAGACACCATAGATAACGCAGTATAGTATATTTTTTTCCTTTTTTTTCTTTAAATTTTAATTTATTTTCTTGGTTATATCATTCATTTCCACAAGGTTTTGAGTTACAAATTTTCTCCCCTTTTTGTCCCTACCCCCCAGCCCAGAACATTGATCCCACTGTAAGACCCCTCCCACAATC
>CM053595.1:146320205-146336929 GCA_028646575.1 Pseudocheirus occidentalis | reverse complement strand
TCTGCAAATGTGGGGCCTCTGTGCCGAGGTTTCTGGGAGCTACCACAGCCATTATAAGCAGCCAGGTACCACTCATGAAACCCCTGGAGTCTGGAAGAGGTCTTCCTTTTTCGTTTGCCAGACTTGGTTTCCTCCAAATGCTGTGGCACAGAGTAAGGCCTACCTTTCTTGAAGGGATTGCCCTCCAGGGAGTCAAAGGGGTCCAGGCTCTGCCAGGGATCTGGGGACTCCTTTTGGTGGCATGATGGGTGGGGGGGGTAGCTGAGGTTCTGCCCTGGAGCACGTACCTCCTTGATTCCAGGCCACCCTGCTGCTCGGCTCCCTGCTCTGGGGGCTTTGGAGAGGCCTCAGGGGCTTCTGGGTCAAGAAGCAGGTCTCCTACCACCTCCTCCTCACCTTCAGGTAGTTCTGCCTCTGGCTTCTCGTCTTCCTCCCGGGATAAGTTGAATACTGGGGTTGGGGACATGCACAGAGAGACGTCCATGGGCATCTCCTCAGGTCTCTCAGCATCTTGGTGGGTCCTCGGCAGTCTCTGCTCCATTGGGGACAGGCCTCCTGGCTCCAGCAGGAAGGCCCCGCTGGGGTGGGGGGTGGAGGTGTTCATTCTGAAATTCTTGCGGCTGGCCAGGACCTCCCCTCGGCGGCTGTAGAGTGGGTTGCTCTTCTTCTCTTCTTCATCAGGGGGCACCAGGGACATGGGCACCAAAGGAATGACAGGCACGGCATTGGGAGGCTGGTCGTTCCTCAGGTCTGTGTTTGCCCGGGAGTCTGGGATGTCATCAAGGGACAGAAACTCCTCCCCGCGTTCTGGGCGAATTTCACAGCTGCTGTCAGCACCCAGGCCATTATGCTGGACAGATGTGGCTTGTTTGTTCCGCCTTTTGCCTGAGATGAAATCCAGAGCCTGGTAGACCAGCCAGTAGAGGTACTCCACCTTCTTACTATAGACACAGGCAGACCCCTGGATCAGCAACGCAGCTTCAGTGAAGTTCATGGTGGTTTTGCCTTCATCAAAAGAAATGCAGATCTGGTCCAGCTCATCCAGGTATTTGTCCAGCTGCGCCGCCACATCCACCTCCCAGTTCTTGGTGAGGTCGCGGATGGGCTGCAGTAGGTGAGCGAAGCGGCTCTCGACGTCCTCCATGGACAGCCAGGCTGCCGGGGCTACCGCTCTGGGCTCCGCTTTCTGCTCAGGCCACAGTACAGGCGTCTGGCGCCATTTTTGCGTTTCCCCGCTCAGACTACTTCGTGATGATATAAGGCGGCACCCGGCGCGCATCCCTCTAATGCACTTTTAATGTTGAATTCTTCTTACTATTTTCTTCCACAAAATAGAAAATTATTCTACCAATTAAGCTTATTGTTGGAGAATCTTATCCTGGCTAATATGTCACCAGCTTGATTTCATTGCATAGCAACACTACCTGGTTTAATAATTTCACTCTTTAGTAGCCATTCTCCACCCCCCCCCCCACCACTACCACCACCTCAGTTGCTGCCCTTGGCATGTTTATAAGCTGTTATCCTAGATCCACCCACATTACACACTGTGGGGTCAAGTTGGACTCATTTCCTATCACTTTGTCGTATCTCCCATGCAGATAAGTTGGTTTGCCATTGTAGAATAATCTATGGCAAAGAACATGAGTGAATTGTCCTGGTCTATAGTTTGATTTTAATTTTTCTATACAAAAAGCCACATTTTGATCTCTGCTTACTATTTAGGTCAATCCTTATTGCTCTGTTGCTGCCAGTGGAATTTTTGTGAGCCTGATGGTTTCACAGTTACTAAATACTCACTTACTTCATCAGGGCTTGCTTTAACCGATAGCAGGATGAAGCGTACTAGTTTTGGAAACAGAATGGTATGGATTCATTTGTAGGTTTATCTGGTATATACTTAGATAGATATAAACCACAATCTAAGACTCCCCAAGTTCTAGACTTTAATAAATGGAATCTGATCTTGGGGGTTGATACCAAAAGGATAATTCACTTTAGACTCTTTACACTCTTACCAAATAATTACTCTACAAAATCTCCAAATATATTTTGTCTGGATTTCTACAAATGTGGGTGAGTCCCCATATGTGAAGCCAAGATAACAAATGAATGTCAGGTACAGGACAATTTTTACATCATTCCACCAAAAATATAGAAGATGCAAAAGTCTCACAGGAGCCCATTAAACAGGAATAGAAAATTCATTAAGCAAGGTTGCAAATCTACCATTCTGGTAAATTTCTTCTTCTGCTGCAAACCCTATGCAATGACTCCCAGACTCATAGAACTTTCTGTGGTTTGAATGTCCCCTAAAAGACGAAGACTTTGGGGTTGTTGAATGGAAAGTCCCATTTCCCTTCACAATCTGAATTTTTCGCAGAAATAATGAACAACAAAGATTAGGTTTTCTGCTTCACCATCTCCTGGATTGAACCCTCCTCTGCTCTCTAGCTAAAGGGACTACATGGGCAATCCTCTTCTTTCTTCAAGTAGCATTAACTTGTCTTTTCTTTCTCAAAGCCAAGTCCCTGAACTCTTGAACTTGGGATTATTATTGAGCCAACTCTCAAAGGTAGCACTGCTCCTTCTCTGCTAGAAGGCTAGATTTTGATATCTGTGGTCTGGCCTGTTTTCTGAACAAGGAAAAGGTGAAAAAGTATCAGGAGGGGTCTTCTTTTGGCTCTTTTACAGATCTGCACAGAAAGGTAGTTTCTTTGACAATAGCCCATCCTCCCCAGAATCCTAGCTAGCCAATCATATTGAGAGAAACACCAGGCACTGGAACTAAGTTGTTTTTGTCTTCTTAACAAGTTATCAGTAGGCATGTCCATATTCCATAAGGAGAGAAGAATATTCATCAAACTGATTGGGGAAGTCTCCTGATCAACCCACTCTATTTGCATACTTAACTCAGTGAAGATTTTCTTCAACTATAAAAGGTTAACACAGTATTGATATATGTCTATATATGAGTAAATTGTTCTTTAAGAAGACCAATAACACCATGGTGTGATGACTTACATGCGAATTGGATTTGTGAGGCAGAGTCACACAAAGTCATCAGCCTCATTTTCTCTTCCTAAGTCATTGAAGTCCAGTGGCAAGGCAAGAGTCAAGATGGCTAGTGATGGCTTGAGAAGCAGTGAATGACCTCGGTGTCTTCAATATCTGACCAAGCTCTAAGTGCTCCACATTACCTGCTTGAGCTGCCTTCATGGCCATTGGGATAAATTGTTTGCATCCACCCATTTTACCTGGGAAAGCCTTCATATCCCCCTAACTCATTAACAGGTTTGAACTCTGTTGGTTACCCTCAACCTAGTTTGGACTGTCTGCCAATGCAATTTACCCAAGTGTGACCACTGTGCATACTACCTTGCTGGATATCAGTTTCCTCATCTCTAAGGTGAGAGGCTTGGACTAAATGGCGGGTTAGGACCCTTCCACTTATAATCTTATATATCTAGTCAGTTGAAGGGCAGGGACTTAAACCCAGGTCTCCTGATTTCCAGTCTAACATTCCTTTTTATTAATTTTTCCAAATTATATATATATATATATATATTTATGATACATCTCCTCTTTCTTATAACAAAATCAGTAATGGCATTTTATGGCCAAGCAGAATTAGGCAGGATAAATAATCCATTCTTCCTTGTAATTTTTTTAAAATATGCAAACAGATGATTATGCTACATGAACAACAAACTAATAAAAATGAGACTACAAAGGATAATGCAATAATCACAACTCATCACAAAGTTAATCTGACATTTAATGATGAACATAATTGCTGTTGTGCTCCATGGTAATTAGATATAAATAGCAAGTAGTTCATGTAAACAAGTAATTACTATGGTATATTCCTATAACTTCACAGATATAGAAAATCTTAAGAGGGGTACAGTCTCTACAATTCACTAGCTTGTTTAACCACTAGGTGGCAGACTACTGTACATGTCTCCTTATGATCTTGTTATCAGCTCAGTGGCCAGTTTGCAAATGGATGTATGAGAGATGAAAAAGTACATTTTCTTAACCAAATTAGATAATATTAACAATTTTATAGCTAATTTTTAAACAAGGTTATCAATACATACTTATAAAATGCTATTAAAATATTTTTCAACTTTTATCTAGTAAGAATACATCCTCTGTGTTATAGTGGAAAGAACATTGATCTTAGAACCAGAAGACAGTTTTGGCTCCAGTGCTTCCTAATTGTGTGACTCCATTTAACCCTTTTGAGCCTCCGTTTCCTCATGTATAAAATTATTATTCTAGAACTGTGCTTGTCTCATAGGATCCTTATGAATATAGCCCTTTTGCAAACCTTTAAGAACTTAGGTATTCTCTGAAAATCTCAAAAGAGAGAAGTTTCAGTATCCACTTCTGTGGTTAGCTCCTTCAGGGTCCTTTCTTTTAAGGATATTTTCTTTTCCTGCTATCTTCCTAAGCCATAGACATTGCCTTTTCCTTAAAACTTTGCAAATGTTTAGTTGCATATGTTCATTAGTTAGAGCTGTTCCTCAAATTGTGATACGGTTACCTAAATCTGGGAAGGAAAGTCTAAACTTCCCTGGTTCATATGATCATTTGATATAGTCAGAAGAGCTCCAACTTGAACTCAATGATGAAACTGCTTCCTGATCAGATTAAACACAGTAATCAATCTAGATCTCCTAGGGTGACTGATGTGAAGAGCTTTCCCTCTTCTGGTAGAGTTGAGGAATTATCAGTTCAGAATGTTGTTATGCACTGTCACATAGAAGGTTATGCTTAACTGTTTTTTGTTATGAGTAAGAGTACTATTGGGGGAGGCAATAGGTGTATTTCAGTATATCAGCCTATATTTAAGTACATGCTATGTAGCAGGTACTTGCTAGATGCTAGGGATACAAATACAAATATATAAAAAATAACCCCTATTCATAATTATATTCTAATGATAAAAACAACAAGGCTAAATATAAGTATGTACTTATTCATATAATATATAAATGTTAATTTGTATATAACATAATTATATAGAAATAATATAGCAATATTAATATATTATATAAAATATAAAGATAAAAATACAAAGTAGCTAAATACAAGGTAGTTTGAGATGGAGGGTGCTAGTAGTTGAGGGGATCAGGAAAATTTTCTTGAGGAAAGGGCCTGAGCTGCATCTTGATACAAGAGAAAGATTCTGTGAAGTAGAGATGAAGAAGTACATTGTAGGCATGAAAGACAGCTAGTACAAAGCAATGGCAATGGGAGGAGTGTCAGTGTGAGGAAAAATGAGAATACTATTTTAGCTAGATAACAAATTATAGGTGGGAGAATGATATACAATAAGGGTGGGAAAATATGTTAAGGGGAATGTTGTAAAAGGCATTGAAACAGAGGAGCTTATATTTGGTTCTAGAGGCAAAAGGAAATCAACTAGATTTTATTGAATAGGAGAATAATATGGTCTCAAAATATTCAAATGGATGTAAATTCTCCCTGATGGAGGTGCTTCCTTTAATTGCGCAGACCAATTGATTCTTGAATATCTAATGAAACTCTTGTCTCTCTCCTCCCCTATGCTGGCCATAGGGGACCAACCCAGCCTTGGGATGGGCTGGTTCTTCTTGGCTTTTTTTTTTTTTTTACATCAACAGTATACCAGTATAACACTATTTATCCCTTAGTGTCTGTCCACTGTTTATCCCTCATGCTTATCATGTGAATAGTCCTACCTCTCTTTCTATTCTGTATTTCTTTGATGATATCCTTTATTCTGGCTCTTCTTTGTAATTCTTTACTTGTTATATGGTGTAAATTGCTTACATACACCATTGCTTTCTGACAGAAAAAAAAACATTTATTAAGGATTTGTTCTGAGCTAGGCAGTGTACTAACCACTATAAATACAAGCAAAATCAATACATTTCCTAGCCTGATGGATCTTCCTTTTTAAAGTGGGACAACAACACATAAAATGGAGTCAGAAAGCCGCAGAGAGAGGGTTACATATATGGAGGTAATTCTGAAAAGCCAGGAGTGGAGTTAGGAGAGAAGTCAAAGATGACCAGGGAACATCCTGAAATGGTGTTCCCAGGGAGGACTTCTCCAATCAGAGGAGAGAATTGCAGAGATGCAGGTTCCAGGGTAAAAAGGCTATTGGAGCAGAGGTGGAAAAGATAGGAGTGTCAGGAGTGGAGCTAGAAGAGAAACAAGCATGGAAGGCCTGGACACTTCCTGAAATGGTAGTCTTGGGCAAGAACTCACTAATCAGAGGAGAGGGCCACCAAGATGAAGGCATATTCAGGGTGACAAGGCTGTGGTATGAAAGTAGAAAAATCCAGAGTCAGGAGTAGAGCTAGTAGAGAAGTCTAATTATTCACACAGGAAAAACCAAATAGATAAGAATATTATTGTCCAGATTATGACATTCAGTGAAGATGACAAACCACAGCGCTTGTCCATCATTGATTATAGATATCTATAGCTTTAAATAGAAGATATAATGGCTATATATATGTGTATATATATACATACACACATATACATATATATGTATATATATATACAAATATGTAGAGAGGATATAGCATGTTTATACACATATATCTTATAAATGATATGTGATATATATGATTATATATGCACATACATAAATTATTTATATATGTATCTAGACTTATAATTATTGCTATTCTGTCACTTTTTATTTTGATATTAATAAAACATGAGTTTTTTTCCAAAATGTTTGGTCTCTTTTTCTTCCTTCAGACACTTTATGAACTGATTCCTCAATGGTTTTATGATTGCATCACTCTCAGCATAGTTTTCCTTTGTATCTATTTGATTGAACCCTTCTTTCCCTATCTTTGTTCCTTTCAGTGCTATTTATACATCCTCTATAAATGCACCTGGGACTGTGATGACACAAACCCACTGTAATGGCTCCATTGTTCTTGGTGATAAAGAATTTGTTGTCCTTCTGGTTTTATTGTTGTTTTAAAATTTTCTTAATTAATTTACTTTTAGTGTTCAACATTCACTTCCGTAAGATTCTGAGTTTCAAATGTTCTTGCCCTTCCACAAGACAGCATGCAATCTAATATAGGCTCTACTTATGTATTCATATCAAACATAGTTTCACATTAGTCATGATGTAAAGAAGAATTAGAACTAATGGGAGGAACCATGAGAAAGAAGAAACCAAACAAAACAACAAAAGAAAAGGAGAGAAAATAGTATGCTTCCATCCACATTCAGACTCCAAAATACTTTCTCTGGATGTAGATAGCATTTTCCATCATGAGTGTTTTGGAGTTGTCTTAGATCTTTGCATTGCTAAGAAGAGCTAAGTTTATCAAAGTCTGTCATTGCACAATGTGGTCCTTACTGTGTATGATGTTCTCCTGGTTCTGCTCATTTCACTCAGCATTAGTTCATATAAATTTTTCCAGGTTTTTCTGAAGTCTTCTTGCTCATCATTTCTTATAGCACAGTAGTATTCTATTACATTCATATACCACAACTTCTTCAGCCATTCCCTAGGTGATGGACATTCCCTCCAATTCCAATACCAAAACCATATGGTTTTGTTGTTAATTGTTCTTGGGATAACTTTGGTTAGCTGAATGTCTTGTCAATTTTTTTTAATGGTCTTACTTTTCATTGTTTTTCTCTGCTTTGTGAAGTAATACTGCTTATTATCCTTCACTATCCTCCATGAGATTTTACAAATGAGTTTATATTCTAAATGATATTTTCCTTAATATATCTTTCCACTTGGCAAATATGTCAAATTTTTTTTACTAGGGCATTTTTTTTAGGCTTTTTGGGTCTCTGGCAATTGATTTATATCAGTGGAACTTCTGGATGAAAATGTCATATATATTGTTTATGTCTTTTCTTCTGTCCATACAGATCTTTCATTATCAAGTATTTATATAAGTAGGTCATCTTTGACTTAGTTTAATTAGATTGGAAGTGCAGTGGTCATTCACAGATTCAGTTCTAGTACTGTTTGGCATAGATGCTTTAGTCTATTTCATTTTTCCAATCTGAATCAATTAACCCTTCTTTAGGCTGCCTGATGGCCTTATTCCTCTGGGAGCTAACCATTTTTGTGCCGGATGGTACAGACACCGACGCAATTTTAGCCTGTTGCAGTTCAGAACCTCCAAACTCAAGTGACCCACCAACCTCAGCCTCTCCAGCAGCAGATATGCACCCCACATTTGTTTATTTCTCTAACCTGTACAAACTTTGATCTGACAAATGAGTTGTCTATGCAGGCAAATTATTCAAGAATGACTCCTGTGTCAGTAATGAGTCATTTCCTTTCTATTAAAATACAGTAGATTTTTTCCTTCCTTCCTTCCTTCCTTCCTTCCTTCCTTCCTTCCTTTCTTTCTTTCTTTCTTTCTTTCTTTCTTTCTTTCTTTCTTTCTTTCTTTCTTTCTTTCTTTCTTTCTTTCTTTCTTTCTTTCTTTCTTTCATGATTTGTGCCATGTCTAGTACCTTCTGATTCTTTTCTTGACAAAAGAATTAATGATATATGAATATGAAGCATCTGTGTAGTCTACAAATATTTGCCCTCCCTCATTCCTAATTTCTGATCCATATTTTCCAACACGTTTTCCCTTTTCCTTAAAATAATTGAATATGAAAATATATATTGATTTAGGTCTTAGGTCTTTGAAGGCTTTCTCTATCTCTTAATCTATTACATGAAGAAGCAACATGGTGCCATGGAAAGACTGCTAGATTCAAGTGAAGCACCTGGGTTTAAATTTTAGCTTTGTCATAGCCACCTTTAGGATCTTGGGGAAGTTACTTCATTACTTGGGATTTCTTCATCTGTGAAATGAAGAGGGTGAAACTAAATAATCTATGATGTCTATGCCAATTCTAAATCTTTGATCCTATTTTGGTGCAATTATTTTCATGGTGGTCTTTCAAAAAATCTTTGTTTTAAGCTATTGATGCTTCGAACTTCACTGACTTTTGAGACACTCAGCACTTCTCACACACTTTAATATAAGATGACTAGATGACTCATAAAATTGTGTTTCTTATTGCCTTTAGACACATAATCAAACCAAGGGCATTATTTATTTGTCTCTCTGGAGAGAAACTGTGAGCATACTTCTATTTTCTGGCTTTGGTTATAGACAGAATTTCAAGATTCATGCAATTCAGTTCTTCTACTGTTTCTACATATTGGTATCTGTACAGTGACCTAACATTTAAAAGACCAATAATTGTGATAGAAAGTCAAAAGCTAGCAATACAATTTAAAAGCAGAACAAAACAAAATCCATACTTCTGAATTTGCCAAATATTTTTTAGGTGCTCTTTGCCTTTTGCCTCCCCAAGGGAACATTTCCTTGGAACCAGAGTGCTAAAGGTGCTCTGTTGTTCCTTCTGAAATCTATTCATAAGTAATTACTATTCACACTAAAGATAAATTATTGATGTTAATATCAGTAATACTAAAGTTATTATTTGTATATTCATCTCTGACTGACTTTTCTCTGACAAGAGAATAACAGGCTTTATCCATAAGTAAAGACTGTGGTGAGTACTTGTCTGGAATGTTGTGGGAGGGGATTCATGCTTGAGAAAATAGTTAAGATGACATTTAAAGACCTTTATAGTTCTAAGATTCTGTGATTTTGTTAAAGAAATTTCAGGAATCACTGAGTAGATTGATGAGTGATTTTGTTTGTGTTTCTATTTGTGTGTGTGTATGTGTGTGTGCGTGCAGGAAGTCCATCTAAAATTGTGACAGCTATTAGGCAGCCACCTGCTCTATCTTCGAGTAAGGATATTCCTAACAACAACAACTACAAATTTAGCAGACATAATAAAACCAATATGCCATCGTGCCCAGCATAAGGCTAACTGCATACCTTTTTACTCACCAAAATATTTCAACTTGGCCTATTGGGTTGAATTATATCTCTGATTTTAAAATAGATTTGGGGGAAAATAGGATTTAGGTTACAAATTTCTATTTTAGAGTCAAGTTTGTTGGAATATATATTCAATTTCAATCTAATAAAGTACCTGTTGCTTACCCCTATTCTAGTATATAAAAAATAGATTCAACAGAGACTCTGGAGGCAGAGTGATAGAATTCTGAATTTGGAATCAAAATATGTTCTTCTGAATTTTGATAGTTACAAGCTGTGTGATCTTGAGCAAGTCATTTGGTAACTCTGAGACTCTATTTTTCCTCCTTAAAAATGGGTAATAGTTGGGTAATAATATAAGGTTGGTGTTTCCCCCAAGTCTTCCTTTATATCATTTTTACTAAAATATGAAGTTTTATTGATGCCTTTTGTTATTATATCCCAGTTGTTCCCCAGTAAATTCTCTCCTACCATCACTGAACTTGTAGTTATAACAGAGAAAAATAATTAAGTAAAATCAACGACAAAGTGACTAGATCAGTTAGATCAGTTAGATCTACTGTTAGTTAAATAGTGTATGTATTATATACTTCTCCCTAACCCTTCTGCTAGGTCATGGTATAGTGGACAAAGTGCTACACTTGAAGCACTTTAGGAAGATCTAAGTTTAAATCCACTCAGACACTTACTAGCTATGCATTCCTGGACAAGCCACTTACCCACAGAGACTCAGTTTCCCCATCTGTAAAATGGGGATAATAATAGCACTCAATTCACAGGGTTGTTGTGAGGGTCAAACGAGATAATACAATGGTTGCCTCAAAAGTCTTAGTGACCTTTCAAGCTTAAATGACTTTCAGAAAACTTTCTCTCAGAAAACTTTTTCTCCCAGCATCTGGAAGCTGACTGAGAACTGAGTTGGAGTTTTCTTGAGACCAGAATCTGGTGAAGGCTGAAGTTGCTGCCTCCTGGAAGGCTGAGATGCCTTCTGGGTACTAGGGCCAACCGAAATGCTGGAGGACTGAAGTAGCATGACTGGGATAAGCTTTTGTTTATTTGTTGCTTGGTTGATCCTTGAGTTCTCAGCAACAGAAGTTGTGAAGGGTTTCAGATGTGCTGGACCCTGTGAACTTCAGTGTGTTAACAAGGACTGCTTAGAGGACTGGGCAAGAACCTGGGAGCTGCCTGCCTGTGAATCCAGGTGACTGTTCAGTGGATTCAGGTAGGAGCTGGGGCCATGGAAAGGGATCCAGGGAATCTGAAAGACCACCCCAAGTCAAGATGAAGAAAAGGCCTGCCCTTGGACCCATGATGAAATTAAAGTTATAATTTAATATAATTATTAAATTATATTAGGGGTGGAGGGTTTGTGTAATTTTCTAATGATCCTATTTAGTGATTAATACTTAGTGACTGATGGTTAGATAAGTGACTGATTAAGTTAATCTATGATTGCCCCATGAGTGGAAGATTGATTATTATATTGTGAAATGACTGAGCAATTAAGTAAGGTGGGTTTCCACCCTTAGGGAAACCAGATATTATGCTTTTGTTCTTTGTTCTAAATATTGTGGCCACTATACTGAAAACTATGTGGCCATTCTAATGTTAAGCTGTTGTGAACACTATATTGTGATTTTCTATAGTAAGATGTAATGTTGTGAATATTATACTGTGATTTGTTGTGAATGTTTGACTTGATTTGTAATGGAATAAATGGAGTGTTCACTACTGTGTAATCAGAACCTTAAAAGCTGTTCACAGTAGCATTCTTTTGGGAAGCTGCTTGTGCATGGTGTTACCGAAACAAAACACTTTTGAAGAGGGACATGGTGAAAGGAGAGAAAGAAGGATAAACAGAGGGAAAAGTGGGACAGAGGGAAATACTTAATAATCATAACAGAGATTGTGAATGGGATAAACTACCATAAGAAAATTAGGGGAGTATGAATAGTTTACCTGTCAGATTTAAGGATAAAGGAAGAATTTATGACCAAACAAGATAGAGAGCATTACAGGCTATAAAATGGATAATTTTTATTACATTAAATTAGAAAGGTTTTACACAAACAGAACTAATGCAGCTAAGATTAGAAGGAAAGCAGGAAACTGGGGGAAAATGTTTATACTAAGTTTCTCTCATTTCTTAAATATATAGAGAACTCAGTCAAATTTCTAAGAATACAAATCATTCTCCAACTGATAAATGGTCAAAGGATACAAACAGGCAGTTTTCATAAAAAGAAATCAAAGCTATCTATAATTACATGGGGAAATGGTCTAAGTCATTACTGATGGGAGCAATGAGAATTAAAACATCTCTGAGGTACCACCTCACCACCTACCAGATTGTCTTAAAAGGAAATGAGAAATGTTGGAGGTGATGTGGGAAAATTGGGACACTAATACACTATTGGTGGAGTTGTGAATCATTCCAACCATTCTGGAGAGCAATTTGAAACTATGCCCAAAGGGCTATAAAACTGTGCATATCTTTTGATCCAGCAATACCACACTACTAGGTCTGTATCCCAAAGAGATCAAAGAAAAGGGAAAAAGATCTATTTGTACACAAATATTTATAGCAAGTCTTTTTGTGATGACAAAAAAATGGGAAATTGAGAATGCCCCTTAATTGAGGAATGACTGAAGGAGTTGTGGTATATGATTGTGATGGAATACTATTGTGCTATAAGAAATGACAAACAGGATTGCCTTCAGAAAAACCTGGAAAGTTCAAAAATGAAGTGAGTAGATGATTAACTGAGTGACTTCACTGTTCTCAGCAATACAATGATCTAAGATAATTCCAAAGGACTTATGATGAAAAATGCTGTCTAACTCCAGAGAAAAAACTGATGTAGTCTAAATGCAAATTGAAGATTTTAAAAAACTTTTTTGTGTTTTTTTTGGTACATGTTTTCTTTCATAACATTATCAATATGGAAATATGTTTTGCATGATTGCACATGCATAAGCTATATCAAATTGCTTGCCTTCTCAATGAATGGGGGAGGGAGAGAGAGAATTTGGAACTCAAAATTTTTAAAATGAAAGTTAAAATTGTTCATACAGGTAATTAGAAAAAAATAAAATATTAAAATCCATGAAAAGAAAAGTTCAATTATGTATATCTTTACATTTATTTGCTTTTGTGAATTTTGAATGATAAATTTGTAATTTTAATTTTAACAGCATAGTTAACCCTGTCAGTATGTATTCCCCATGCTTCATTTCTAGATCACACTTAGACCCATGGATCTGTAGAAGAGGTCCTTTTACTTGGCCACCTTTGTCTCTTGTTCCATCTTCATTAGATCTTTTCTTGTGTGGTCATGTCAAAACTGTTGTGTGTGTGCATCAAATCCTCCTTCTTCAGATGTTCTCAAGGCTAGGATCATGAAAACGATTCTTTCAGTTAATGAGCAGTGGCTGATGAAAGTTTTTACAGAGTTTGAAAACGACTATAATGATATTTAGCACAAGATAGTGGGATACTAAATTTCAATAGAAACATCAATATTTTGAAACTTTAAGTAATTGACCTTTCAAATTTTTTTTGTAAGTTTGTTGCATTTATGCTTGTGAAGTTATTCAAATGTAAAACTCCACTAAGGCTTCTGGGATGCCCTGTATGTAAAGTGCTTTGAAAACCTTAAAATATATAAAAGCTAGCTATTAGCAAAAAGAAGAAAGTTTGATTCATTATCTCTTCTCCGGACCAAGTTTAGTCATCACAAACAATCAGTTTGGTGGTCTTTTAGAGTTGTTTCCGTTTATATGTTTATAGTTATTCTATATATTCTTTCTCACAAGATTGTTTTTTGGAAAAAGATACTTTGTAAACTTTAAAAGCACTATGTAACTGTACATGAATTCAATTTGTAGCTCATAGTTCAGGGGTGTATGGAGGTTGATGTAGATAGAAAATATTCACAAATAACAATGATAAAAGAGAAAGGGAGCTATGTGTAAAGGAATAAGTAGGTTGGGAGGTGGAATAGCAAATATGAAAGTTATACATAAAAGTCAATAAGTTATACTTAGAAAGGGGGACAAATTCATGTGATCCTTAGGTAAAATGGGTGATAGAGATAAATAGTATAAGAATAAGAGAGTCAAATCAGGCAGTTAACGAGCATTTAATTAAGCATTTTTTACTTATGCCAAGCATAGGGGATATTAAGAAACACAAAAAAACCCAGTCCCTGCCCTCAAGCAACTCATATTCTAAGAGGGAGACAACATGCAAACAATACAAAATATATAGAGTCACTGGGAGATAATCTCAGAAGGAAGGAGATGTATCTGTGTGTGACAGTATGGAGAACTTGAAAGAACTTTTGAAGAAAGTGGGATTTGGATTTAGCTTCAAAGGAGGCCAGTGAAGCTTGGAGTCAGAATTGAGGAAGTATACATGGTAGAGAGATTATACAGGTGTAATCAAAATGATGCTGTAAGTGATTAGATTTACATAATGAAGGAAAAGGAAGGAGTAAAGAGGTCTCCTACTTTGTGAGCCTGGGTGATATCATTAACATAAGTAGGTAAGTTAGAGGAAGAGGTGAGTTTTGGAGGAAGAATGGATACTGAGTTCAGTTTAGGTGGGGGGTACTGAGTTTAAGGTGCTAGTAAAGTATAGAGACAAGGAGCTTGCTACTGACATTGAAGAGCATTGTTTCTGTAGAGTGGCAACAGATTGTGAGGGTTTCAGGTTAACTTAGTGGAAGCTGAGTGTAGACTATGCTTTCTAATGTTTTTTTATAATGAAAGAGAGGAGAAGAGAGGAGAGAGAAAGATAATTTGAAGGGTGGCAAAGGCAAGGGATAGGAGATGCAAAACATGTTTATAGGCTAGGCAAAAGGACTCAGTAGTTGAGGGAGAGAATGAAGAAGCGTGAACAATGGGGCAAAGCCTTAGAGGAGCTGAGAGGGAGTAGTTTGGAAGGTGTAACTTAGGCAAGGAGGAAGGCTGTCTCCTCTTTCAAGACTACAGGAAAAGAAGAGAGGGTAGATGAAAATATTGAAAAGATTGGACGGGGAGGCTAGGTGGCACAGTGAATAGAGCACCAGCCATGGAGCCAGGAGGGCATGAGTTCAAATCCAGTTCAAATCCAGCTTCAGACACTTGATATATGACACGCTTACTAGCCATGTGACTTTGGGTAAGTCACTTAACTCCAATTAACCTCCAAACAGGAAAAAAAATAGAAAAGTAGAGTAGGGGAGCTGGAGTTAATCATTTGAAATAGATTCTGCATATATTTCATAAAATTAAAGATTCTTCAACAGACATTTTAAAAAATTATACATTTGAATATCTTTTGAGTTAGGGGGGCAGAGTCAAGATGGCAGCATAGAAGCAGGAGAATACCTATAAAATATGACTCTCGACAAACTTTAGAGCTCCAAAACACATAAAATGACAGAGAAACAAAGCTCCCCACTGAAGGCAGCCCAGCAGGTGGAAGGGGAGGGTTCGTCGCAGCATGATGGAAGCCCAGACCAGTACGACATGAAACTACAGGGTTAGTCCCAGGGCAGCCAGGACCAACCACAGCTGGAACATTCAGGAAAGTGGATCACCAGCAGCTGTGGCAGTTTCCAGAATTATAAACCCATGAGAGCCAAGAACAAAGTGAAAGCAACTCAGCTAAATTTGGACGAAAGGAGTGGGTCCGGCCATCTGCCCCCAGGACAAGAGAGCAGTGGAAGGGGCAGCCCTGCAGCCACCTCCATGTGGCTGCTTCAGAGCTCCCGGCCTGCAGATTGCAGGGGGGCCAAGCCATCATTCAGAGGCTAAGTGCTCTTGCCTTAACCTGCCTGGATTGGGATCGTGGTCTTGGGTGGTGCTCCTGAGGTGTGTGACCAGTGAGCCAAAGCTGATGGGGGCTGAAGAGACAGCAGTCTCCTAATAGCTCCAGCAGCTGAAAAAACCCCAGTGATCTGGGACAAAGCTCTCTCCTCTGAAGGCAGTGTTCTATGTAGCCCTAAAGTCAAGTAATTGACTGACAACATGAGCAGACAAAGAAAGCAAATCAAGAACAGCAATCGAACTTTAGACTCCCTTTTTGGGGACAAAAAGGATCAAATCATGGAATGGGATGAAGACAACACAGTCAGAACTCTTGTACCAAAAGCTTCCAAGAAAATTATAAACTGATTATAGGTCATAGAGGAGATTAAGAAGGATTTTGAAAACCAAATAAGAGAAGTAGAGAAAGAATTGGGAAGAGAAATGAGAATGATGCAAGAAAATCATGAAAAGAGAGTCAACAACCTGACTGAAGAAAAGAACACCTTAAAAACAGATTAACTCAAATAGCAAAAGAGACCCAAAAAGCCAATGAGGAGAATGCCTTAAAAAAGCCAAATTTGCTAGATGGAAAAACAATCTCAAAAGCTTTCTGAAGAGAATAATTCCTTCAGAATTAGAGTAGAGAAAATGACTTTATGAGAAATCAAGATACTATTAAACAGATCCAAACACATGAAAAAATAGAAGACAATGTGAAATATCTCATTGGAAAAACCACTGACCTGGAAAATAGATCCAGGAGAGACAATTTAAAAATTATTGGACTACCTAAAAGCCATGATCAAGAAAAGAACCTAGAAATCATGCTTCAAGAAATTCTCAAGGAAAATTGCCGTAATATTTTAGAACCAGAGGGCAAAATAGAAATGGAAATAATTCACCAATCACCTCTTGAAAAAGATCCCCAAAAGAAAACTCCGAGAAATGTTATAGCCAGGTTCCAGAGTTCCCAGATCAAGAAGAAAATATTACAAGCTGCCAAAAAGAAACAATTTGAAT
>CM053595.1:146291530-146319705 GCA_028646575.1 Pseudocheirus occidentalis | reverse complement strand
TCTCTCTCTCTCTCTCTCTCTCTCTCTCTCTCTCTCTCTCTCTCTCTCTCTCTCTCTCTCTCTCTCTCTCTCTCTCTCTCTCTCTCTCTCCCTCCCTCCCTCCCTCCCTCCCTCCCTCCCTCCCTCCCTCCCTCCCTCCCTCCCCCCAAATACTACTTTGGGTATTATTATTCATTTAAAGATAGAAAATTTGGAAAATTCTCTATTGAAGTAAAGGCTCAGGTGGGAGTGGTAAAGGACTACATTGATAAGAAAGGGAAAAAAAAATTTATTCTTACCTGACATGTAATGCAAAAGGTTAAACATTCACTTTTGTAAGTAATTCAGCTTTTCAATTCCTGGGACCATTTGTCTTTCTAGCTACTCTATCCTTCCAACCAAACCACCAGAGACCATGCCTCCTAGTAGTTAAATCACTTAATTCTTTACTGCCCTGACCACACTACTGCCTCAGCTCCCCCCGGTCACCTTCTGTCCTGTTGCCTTTGCTGCTGCTTCTTGTTCTATCCTCCAAATATGACCACCAGAATCCATGCCCAGGAAGAAATAAGCCACTTGACATTGCACTTCCTGAAACTTTGTCTTCACGTTTATCCTGGCTATTTTCCACTTTGCTACTCCCAACTCATTTATTCTTCCTTTTCTCCAAGTCCAATTTTTACCTCTTCCTCCAACATGAGTCACTAAATAAACATAATCATGGTGTGTATGTGCATGTACACACATATGTATGTATGTCTGTATGTATGTATGTATGTGTGGGGGTGGGGGAGGTGTCCTCCAATATTAGAATGTAATCTCTTTCCAGGCAGGAAATGGCTCACTTTTGTAGATAAATCCTCAACACGTGGCATAGGGCCTGGCACACTGTAAGTTCTTGAAGAATACTTTTCATTCATTCATTAGATGAAAAAAATAACGTACAAAAACTGGTGTGTCTGTGTGTGTCTTCGTTTCACTAACATACGAAGTTAGGGACAAGAGAAAGAGATCAGTCAATTCTTCAAGGTGAAAAACTGTACTTTTTCTATACTATATAAACCCCACAGAACTCAAATTTTCTGATTCTTCCTCAGTGCTGAACACAATGATTTCTATGTATTAGGAACTTAAAGCATGTTTTGTTAAATTAAGTATCCAAAGGAAATGAAGTGTTCCTTCGGACTTCCAGAAGTCTGCCATGCTTTATAAATAAACAATGATATATAATAATATAATAAATAATAACATTCATTATAAACACAGTGGGAACATGCTCAGTCAATGCAGATTGTAGCACTTCTTCACTTTAGCTGGAGGTATTACATAAGCTGTTTTAGCTGAGAAACTCATAACCTGTTGGTCAATCATATGGTAATGAATTAGTCTCCCTGAATTTAGTTAAGCTGTTCTTGGAACAACGGTTCCACAATAGGCAGAGTTCATATTCACCCATCTTTTTATCTCTATAGTGCCTAGCAGAGTTTGCACTCTATCAGAACAATCTTTGAGGTCCTAGAACTACTAACATGTCACAAGGAAACATGATCAAATGTAAAACTACCATGACTATAAAAATGCCACCAGTAATAGGCATGTGAACTCCCTTCCATTCTCCCTCTCTCCCTTTTTGATTAAGTGTCTACTTTCAAAGCAGATAAATGTGAATACATTAAGTTGGCTAAAAGGGAGGGTCAAACAGTCAAAATGAAAATCTATACATGGTATGATATCCAATCTTTCAACATTCAAGTATAACACTATATAAAGTGTTATATAAAGAGGCATAGTATGAAATGGAATACCTTCCGAGGTATCAAAGCCTTATTTTTTTTTTTTTTTGGATTGTCTATGTGAACTTCAGCCCCCAAATAGAGTTATGAGGAAATCTTTATTGAGGTGGGAAAAAAAGCAGTTTTCCTCATAGTAAGTCCAAGATGAGTTGAAATAAAGTAAATTAAATAAACTTAAAAGCAAAAATAAGTAAAATAAAGTAAGTTAAAACAAATTCAATGGAATACTCCATACAGCTATAAAAGCAATTGCCATTAATTCTAAGATACTTTTCTTGAAAAAGGAAACCATGACATCCAGCAGACTTATTCTGGGAGATTACCAATGATTCAACTAAAATGATAATGAGAATGAGATTTTTCAATTTTCACTATTTTGCAAAAAAAAAAAAAAAATTTAACACCTAATTATTCTACCGTATTTTTTTTAAAAGCATGTCTTCTAAGTATCTCAAAATTGACATATTCAAAAAAGTATTCATTCTTCCTGCTCCACTCATCTTCACTCATCATTATCTACCTAAGAAGTGATGCAAGGACACTTTCAAGAACTCTGGAATGGATTGTGTGGAGACATGGGAGACATCGGCACAGGACCACTCAGCATGGCATATCAACATCAGAGAGGGTGCTGTGTTCTATGAGCAAAGAAGAACTGATACAGCTCAAAAGAAAGACAGGATGTGCAAATTTATAGGATCCACCCCAAATGTTCACAGGGACTATTTAGGCCCAACCTGTGGCAGAGCATTCCAAGCTTGTATTGGTCTGATGAGCCACAGTCAGAAACAGTAAAACTTGACTCTAGCATAGTGATGTCATTTTCATCCTCTTTGAGAACAAAAGACAACATCTTCTCCCAAATTTCCCTATTTTTGTCAATGTTACCACCATCCTTGAAGTCACTCAGAATCACAACCTCAGACATATCTTCAGCTCTCCACACCTTCCAACACATCTAGTCAGTAGCCAGTTCCTTTCCATTCTATTTTCTCTCCTTTTTTCACATGTTCCTTTCTCTATACTCACCTAGCCACTAACCTACATGGGTCTTTATCAGCTTTCAACTTTACTACAGCAGCAGTCTCCTAACTCGTTTCCTGCCTCTAGCCTCATCTATCTCCAATCCACATTTCACAGAGCAGCCATACTGATATTCCTAAAGCACAGGTCAAGCATTCACCTGCTCAAGGAGCTCCAGTGGCTCCCCACTAGCTCGACAACAAAATACACACATCTATGTTTGGCATTTAAAGTACTTTACTATCCGGCTCCATATTCACCTTTCCCCAAAATATTTTTTTACGGCTCTTTAAAATATCCCATCCTATAAGAATTAATTAGCACCACTAGAAAGAATACTGAAGGGTTGTCCTAAACAATCTACCAGCTTCTCCCTTCTTTGCCCAGCCCCTCTTACCACTCACAACCCATCAGACTCATCTTTCTGGAAATCTGGTCATCTATTTTGCATCTTTCAATGACGCCATACTAAACAGAGTTTAAACTTATTAGTTTGGCATTCAAAGCTTTCCATATCCTAATGCTGTCCTATCTTCTCCATATTATCATGTGCTCTTCCTAACCACCTCTGATACCTAATAAATTCAGATAATTCTTACCGTCCCATTTCCATGCCTTTGCTTATGATATACCATATGCCTGTAATCCTATCTTCTCTCACTAGGGCCTACTAAATTTTATCTACTGTATAAAGCTCTACTCAGATGCCCTCTTATGCAGGAAGTCTTCCTTAGTTCTCCTATGCTTGCACTAACATAGCTCTTTATTTGCTCCCACTACTTTATATTACATATGCATTATTTTGTGCTATGCATTATTTGCAGCATATTTTCCCTATGGGCAGGGAATCTATTCAATTTAAACTTCATTTTTCCACCTCTGTGTCTAGGAATCATAGGTTTGAGCTGAAAGACACCTTATAGTGTCTTCTGGCTGCTAGTTCAGTATGATATTTTACCTATAAGGAAACTGAGGCCCTTAAGGGTTTATACTGTTTATCATTTGTCTTTGTATCCACAAGGCATAGTGTCTCATATATGACTGGCCAACTGACCAAGGCCACAGAAGGCAGAACAAAGATTTTTAAATCCTAACTTCACTCTTTATAATATACATAACTGCTTCTTTGTCTTGCATTCTAGACATGCCTAGCAAATTTTTTAATGGAATGTCACATCTTTCCATCCCCTAGTGAACTGGAAGTTCCATAAGGGCAGGAATCACATCTGATTAATCTTTGTAATATCTCCAACATCTAGCACAGTGCTCTCCACATCACATCTTTTTTTTTTTTAAGTTTACTTAAATGAAATAAACTGAAAAAGAGGGATAAAGTTTTTGCTAATTGAAGATGAAGAAAGAGCAGATGCCCTCAATTTTATAAGCAAAACAAGACACAAGTCATTATCAAGGGAAATTAGTAGAAAAGGAAAGGACCAAGACCGGGGGCTTTAGGAATGTGGATCAGGAATGGAAGGCTCAGCTGAAGTTAGGGAGCATGAACCAATTTACCTTACAAAGCAGATTTATAAAATTGCAGAAATACAGTCTAGAAAAATAGTTGCAGCATTGTCTGGTTGGAAATTCTAAAATAACATTAGATTAATAGATCAAGAGAAAAAGAAATCCATTTAGAACTAGAGGAAAATATTCCAAGTTGGACCTTGGTCAGAATCAAATATGGAGCAGGCATATTTGGAGAGTCAGGTGTAGAACCTAGATCTTGAATCCAAATACAGAACTATGTCCCTATGCTACACTATCAATCCTATCACTGTGATTCTGTGATCTGATGAGCAATAGTATAAAATGGACAGGAAGACTGGTATGAAGCATGTATCAACCTATTGTTCCTCAGACCCCTCATATTAGAATGCCATCTAGCCTCTCTATTTCATCCCATGCCATCCTTTTTAATGACTTCCATAACAAGAATGATCATTTTTAACATCACATTTCCTTTCCTTCCTTGACTCTGAGCTATATTTATAACAAACCAGCATGGCCACAGCTTGGACTTCATCATTCTACGACAATGTTTACTCTCCAACTTCTTGAATTTTTGAATGCTCTTACCTGATCACATGCCCTTTACCCATCCTAATTCCTACTCAATCAGCTCTGTTATGTTACAGAAACAAAAGATGTTAAATTTGGAGATGGGGAAGAGTGGAGAGAAAAGGTAGTTAGTTCACCCATGTTAAATATTAAGAGGCCACAGAGAAAAAGGCAGAAAAGATCCATGAATTTACTTAGAAGACAGCATGGCTCTCTTTTTAAGGAAATGGCTTCAATAGTGGTAGTGGACGTGGTGGTGGTGGTGGTGGTAGGGCAGAAAAGCAGGAAATTCATGGTGTGGATCTAGAGGCTCTTTGTTTATTTGGGAAATCTGGTAGTGAAGCAAGAAAAGTGAAACAGCAATGAGAGCAGGTACAAAATAAAATGGGAGCTTTTCAGGGAATGACTAAAGAGATCACTACATAACATAAACTGGAACATAACATTCTAGAGAGGTCAGGGGTGGGCATCACCTGGTCCAAACTCCCATTTCAGAGATGAGGAAGCTGCGGTGGCTCCTCTACTTCTGCCTCCTGCACTCTGTCCACTTCACCAAACAAGGAAGGAACAGAGAGAGAAGGACCAGTGGAGCTGAGGGAGAAGAGGAGGGAGGATAAAAATCATGGCAAGATCACTCAGAAGGCCTCAGCTTCCATTTCCAAGTCCCAGCTCTGCCACTCACCAGTTACGTAATGCTAAACAATTCACTTCACCTCTGTGCCCGTTTCCTTATCTATAAATAAACGAGAAGGATTTAGTGATTGCTAAGTGCCTTCTAGTTCTACAAATGAATTCATTTTAGAGTGGAAGAAATTATTACTCTACGCTAATACAGAACACATGAAAATGAACAAAGATAAAGTTTGTCTTAGGCAAAAAAGAACACAATTTACAGGCAGGAAAGAAAATGGATTCCTTGCACTGGTAGTGAAAACTGACTGCATTGTTGCCACTAGATTACCATTTCCTCTTATTTAAAAGAATAAAAAAATAGCTTATATTTAACTATTCTCACATTCTCGGATAGACATCAGGTGCTTCTTAACACTGGTATATAATACAGGACTATGATATGATAGAACTATCTCAATAATTGAATATTTTTGTCAAACATAACATTTTCCATCATAAAAATTCCTAACTCAGATCACCAAACTGAAATTGTAAAAATTATAGTAAACTTCAATCAAATGTATAGATTTATATAAATACTAAAATTTTTGGTATATTACACTTTACTGATATAAAGAACAATGCACTGTGCCTTGCACAAAAATGCAAAACAGACATTAAAATACACTTGCATATAAATATAAAATACGTATACAAATTTATACAAATATACAAAATATCATTGATATACAAAATGTGCTTCCGAAAGCATAAGAGTAATGTCCTCTGACAAAAAATAATTAGTAAAACTAATATTGAAAAGTCGCACAAACTCTCAATCACCTGGAAAACTCTTAAGAATTCAAGCTAAAGAATGGCCAGTCTGCACTGGTGAAAGAAATTTTCGTATTAAGCCTAAAGCCTGCTTGATGTATCCTACTCAAGTTGTTTTCTTTTCCCTGAAAAGAGGACTCACAAAGAGAAAAGAAAGGAGAAGGATGAGGAATAGGGATAGAGGGAAGGGAAAGAGAGAAAAGGGGGAGAGGGATGAGGAGTGGGGAGAAAATGATTATCATCCCTGTCTGTACCAGTATTTTTTGACTTTTCAGCAGCATGGAAAAATCTATTATTTCAGCATTAGGATGTACTCTGAACTCTGTCAGCTTCAATATACTACGTAATTTATTACTTTTGAGGAGTACTGCATCTCATTTTAGTGGGCACACTATTTACTTCGTGAGGAAACATCACC
This sequence comes from Pseudocheirus occidentalis, assembly GCA_028646575.1. Lineage (NCBI taxonomy): Eukaryota > Metazoa > Chordata > Mammalia > Diprotodontia > Pseudocheiridae > Pseudocheirus > Pseudocheirus occidentalis. Next base: position 146,312,988 of record CM053595.1, on the reverse strand, counting down.
ACCTTGAGGACCTCTGGGTTATTGCTACTTAAGAGCATTTAAACATTATGTTAGAGAGTTTTAACTACTATAAGCATAAAAGAGGCAAGTTTTTAAAGAGCAGATGCTAAGGACTAGACAAAATCATTTTTAATAGAAAATTTAAATTTATTGAAATATTTTATTCATACATCACTGTTGGGTCTCTTGTTGGGTCTCTGATACCTCACGTGGGGTGAGGTGATGGGTTGAACCAGTCCTCAGCTAACAAGAGTGCACATGATCACCTGGGGGTGGAATACGAAGGCTGCACCTGTTTGCAATATGCAGGATTATCTCTCCACCTTCAGGGTGATGCACAATTGGCTTGGGGTGGTGAGGGCATAGCCAGGGGAGGGGCCCTAAGGGGCCCTGGAGAAAGGACTTAAATACAGGCTACTCGGAGGCAGAGGGAGTTCCAGTCATGACCAGGAATAGAGAATGTACTCTAAAAGCTAGAAGCAAGTCCTGTGTCCTGAGTTTTCTGTGCAGCTGTTTCTCCCAGAGTAAGCGGGACCCCTGAAGCCTGTTGAGGAAAGGTATAGGGGAGACCTATACACCCTGACCCAAAAATCGTAGCACATCACCTTCACTTATGAATATATACCTACACTGCCCCTATCTAGCCAGCCTTTGCAACACAGGTATAACAAGAAGAGTAGTTCAGCAAAACCAATCAAGACCTCAAAAAATAAAAGTATACTTTTAGTACACTAATATACATACACACTATATACAACACTATACAAGCAATCCTTCACCTCTGCAAATAAGGAAGCACTCCTATTTTACAAGACAGTAAGAAGGCAAAAACTGTTTTTGTCTTTCTTTATGCTCAGAAGGCCTATCACAGACTAAGTGTTTATTTAATAAATGCTTACTGATTGGCTGAGGGCAGCCTGAGGCTCAGTGGATAGAGCCCTGGGTCTGGAATCAGAAAGACCTGTGTAGCCTCAGGCAAGTCATTCCACCCTTTTGCCTCAGTTTCCTCATCTGTAAAATGAGCTGGGAAAAGAAATGGCAAACCACACCAGTATCTTTGCCAAGAAAACACCAAGTGGTGTCACAAAGAACAAGATACAACTGAATAAAAACAACAAAGCTAATTGGTTGAATTAAGAATGAAAGCAAATATTTTAACAGCTTATACTAGAATTAAAAATTTCCTATCTGAAAGGCTAGAGCCCAGGATTTGGAGCCAGAGGACCTAGGTTCAAATCCTAGTTCTCCCACTTGCTACCTATGTGACCTTGGTCAAGTTGCCTAACAACTCTGGGCCTCATTTTCCTCAACTATAAAATGAAAGGGTTAGACAAGATGATTAGCCTCAAAGTTCATTCCATCTTTGATCACAGTTTTAAAAAATATATATTTATTTTTAGTTTATGAAATAAAAAGCATTTCCACAACACAGCAGAAAATAAGGCTGCACATGAAACTAGAACTCTTAATATGTACAACTTGCTATTCCTTTTAAATATATAACTAAGTTATCATGTAAATTTCTTTTTTTTTCCCTTCCTCAGCCCTAGAGATGGTTATCATTACACACAAATGTGTGGATATATAAAAATCAACCTATACATACTTCTATTTATCAGTCCTTTCTCTGGATGCAGAGTGTCCTCCTTCATACGTTCTTTGTCATTAATTTGAGCATAACAATCAAAATTACTTAGCAGCTCCAAGTTGTTCTTCAAATAATATTTTGTTACTACATGCAATGTTCTCCTGGTTCTGCTCATTTCACTCTTCGTTATTCCATGCAAGTATATTCATGTTTCTCTAAAATCAATGAGCTCATTATTTCTTACACAGTAGTATAATACAGCAGTATTATGGAATGGATTACAGTAGTATTCCATTGCCACAATTTGTTGAGCCATTCCCTAACTGATTTGTCTCTGCAATTTCCAGGTCTTCGCCAATGCAAAAAGAGCTTCTACAAATATTCTAGAATATATAAGTTCTTTTCCTTTCCCCCTAATCATCTTTGGAAATAGGCCTAGTAGCGGTATTGCTAGGTCAAAGACTATAGGCAATTTAATAACTCATTGGGCATAATCCTAGATTGCTCTCTAAAACAGCTGGATCATTTCACAGTTCTACCAATAGTGAATTAGTGTCCCAATTTTTCCACATCCCCTCCAACATTTGTCCTTTTTGCTTTCAATCACTTTAGCCAATCTGATGGGTATAAAATGATATCTCAAGGTTAATTTGCATTTCTCCAATCAATGATTTAGAGCATTTTTCATAAGATGATAAATTGCTTTCATTTCTTCATGTGAAAACTGCCTGTTCATATTCTTTGACTTGTCATCAACTGGAGAATGACTTGTATTCTTATAGATTTTACAAAGGTCTTTACATATTTGAGATATGAGACCTTTATCTGAAAAACTGTCTGTAATATTTCCCTTACCCCCACTGGCTGCCATTTTCTGCTTTCCTTCTGACCTTGGTTAAATTTGTTTTATCTGTACAAAATTTTTTTCTAATTTAATGTAATTGAATTTATATATTTTACTGCTTACTCTGCTCTCTAACTCTTGTTTATTCATATAGTGTTTACCTATCCCTAACTCATCAAACTTAATATGTTCCATGTTCTTCAAATTTTCTTGTGATATCTCTCTTCATATCTAGGTCACATATCCATTTTAACCTTATCTTGGTAAATGGTGTAAGATATTGGTCTATGCCCAATTTCTACCATACCACTTTCTAGTTTTCAGTATGTTTTCACATAGTGTATGAAAGAAGAGCAAGTTCTCTCCTTACTTCCCTATTTCCCAACACAAACCTTTAAAATAGGCTATGTTTATAAGGTTTTGATCTTCTACTATTCAACATGCATCCTCAATGTGAAAGTTTCTTCTTGCTCCCAGCATGTGCACACACACACACACACACCCATCTGAAGCTTCTTGCTTCTCTTTTATCTTCTCTTATGCTACACCTACTACCTAGAATACTTTCTTTTCCAGTCAATCAACAAACATTTATTAAATGCAATGGTGCTATAAAGGACAAAGATAGTGTCCTCCAGAAGGGTAACTGAAGAGACACGTAAATAACTAGGTACATGTAAAAGTAAAACAGAAGGTTATACTAAAGGAGAAATATACCTGAGAAGACCAGGAAAGGTTTCCTATAGAAAGAGGGATTTCAGCTTTGCCTTCAAAGAAGCCAAAAAAACCAAGAGATGAAGGTGAGGGAAGCAAACCATTCTGGGCAAAGGGGACAGCCAATGTAAGGCAGAGTAAAAGGAGAGGGAGTGTCAAGGTCTAGAAATTAGAAGTAGGCCAATAAGGCTGGAATCAGAGCATGCAAGGAGTATAAGGAGTTTACTCCTTATCCAGTATAAGAACAATGGAAAATTACGAAGGGGACAGGTTATGATGAGCTACAAATAACAAACCAGGATTTTACATATTTGAACCTGGAGGTAATACAGACCCATTGAAGTTCACTGAGCAAGGGTAGATAATGTGGTTAAACCTACTCTCTAGAAAAATCACAATGGCAATTGAGTGGATGATGGATTAGAGAGAGGAAAGACTTGAGAGACATCAGTAGTATTCACTACAATCCTCCAAGCAAGAGGTGATGTGGACCTGAACTAAGGTAGCAGCTACATGAGTAGAGAGAAATTAAATAAGAGTCACAAAGAGTCAGACAAAACTGCAACAACTGAACAACAATGAAATAAAAGACAAAGTTTAAGTAGAAAGGAAGTAGCCAGAAAGTCACATATAGAGAATGGTGAACTGAAAGGTATGTCAAAAAGGAAAGAATTGCCCACTCCACATTATCTCCTTTCCTAGCATGCCATGGAGACTGAAGTACTTTCCATTGCTTATTCCTCTGAAGTATTACATATCCAAAAGGCAAAGAGATGTAGGAGTTGGAAAGCAACCTCTCAGGCCAACTACTTCAATCCTTCATTCTACAGATAAGGAAATGAAGGTAGAGAAATTGAGTGAATTGTCCACGATTTTACAAAACTATTACCAGAGTCAGGCTATGAAATGAGGATCTTGTTTAAATAAAAGGTATTGAGTCATTTGCCCCTAATACCATAATAAGGATGGCTCAATCTGTTAGCTGAAATGTGACCTAACAGAGAGAGTGTTGGTCCACAAGAGTGGATTTTGCTGAGGACGGAGGAAAGGAAAAGTTCTTTAAAATGACATCAGAGAACATGCAGTGCTGCTATGGCAGAGAAAGATGGAAAAGTCAAAGTAAGAGCCTTGAGGAAACCACCTTAAGCAAAGAAAATGGGGTACTAAGGGAAAGTCATGATAGATAAAAGTTCCCATCCTATCTCTGTCATTGACTTGTATTAACTTTGGGGAAGTCACTTAATGAGCTATTTCTTCAGAAAGGTTACCTCTAAAATGAGAATAATAGTCCCTACAAACCTCCTTTTATAGCATTCCTACTCCATAACGTAGGGGTGGAAAACGTCTTTATAAATAAAAACAAATGGAAGCTACTGTTATTAAAACATAAGTACCACTAAAGTTCTCCTTCAAGAACTTGTGATTCAGAGGTGATGATGTATCAACAATGCAGTTTTCACAATGCCTACAGAAACTATAAATATGCTGATATGGTTATTAGTCACAAAATGTAACAGGCTCTCTACATGGGAGATATAACTAGAACATTTATTCAGATACCAGAAACTGAGTCTCCAAATCAGAAAGTCAAAGCCATCACAGTAGTTATGAAGTTGGCACATGTAGTTAATGTGGTAAACACCCACATTCTTAAGCTTTCAAAACAGCACAGGCTACCTCAGGCAAAGATCCTCTCCTCACTCATGGCAACTGCTCAGCATCCACGCAGCTTGCTCCCAGCAGCTCCGGCCCCCTGTAGTTCCCGTCCCTGGCAGTCCTCAGCAGGAGTCCTTAGCAGAGATTCTGGCTGGCTCAAAAAAAAAAAAAAAAGAGTTCCTGCTGCAACCGCAGCCACTGCTTCCAGTCACCATGGTACTGACTCTAGTTTGGCTCCAGCTTCCTCTTGCCCCACCCCTTCCTGCTATGTCAGCAAGTTCAAGGGGCATCAAACATCTTCAAAGCCCATAACCATTACAGATGGCAGCAAAGCACAGGTCCATTCAGGTTTTACCAGAGGAGAAAAGTGTTCAGACCAGGTATGACACAGATTGTGGGTGTTTTAGAATTAATCTTACTATTCATTCAGACAAAGATTCTGAACTTATCTCTGTGCTATGGGAAGTGATAGGCCAGATAACAGAGATGTCAAAACAACCAAAACACTCAAGTGGATCAGAAAATGGTTAAACGGATGGACTAAAAGAGTAATTATTAGTAGATCAAGAAGCAGTTGTAAGACAATTTAAGTGAAATGGATGAATACTGATATAAAATAAACAACCCAGATAAATAGAAGAGGAAATAGAATACTTAAATAACCCTATTTTAGAAATAGAAATTGAATCAGTGAGGTCCCTAAGAAAAAACCCCTAGGACCAGATGGATTCACAAGTGAATTCTATCAAACACTTTGTTCTATTTGGAGAAACAGGCAAAGAGGGAGTCTTTTTATAACACAAATATGGTGCTGACATCTAAAACTAGAAAGAGCAAAAACAAAGAAAATATAGACCAATTTCCCTATGAATATTGATGCAAAAAATTTAAATAAAATGCTAGTAAGAAGATTACAATAATATAGCACAGTCATGCACCAGATGGGATTTATACCAGGAATACGGGTCTGTTTCAGGATTAGGGAGAAAAAAAAAAACCCTATCTGCTTAATTGACTATAAAAATAACAACAAAAATAAAATCATACTATTATACCAATAGGTGCAGAAAATGCTTTTGATAAAATACAACACTCATACCTATTAAAAAAAACACTAGAAAACACAGGAATCAATGGAGCGTTTCTTAAAATAAGTACTATCTATCTAAAACCATCAGCAAACATCTGTAATGGGAATAAACCAGATGCCTTTCCATTCTCATCATTATTATTTAATATTGTACCAGAAATGCTAGCTACAGCAGTAAGACAAGAAAAAGAAATTCAAAGAATTAGACAACAAGGAAGCAAAACTATCACTCTGTGCAGACAATAAAATGATATACTTAATCCTAGAGTATCAACTATCTGAAAGAATGAACAACTTCAGCAAAGTTGCAGTATATAAAATAAGCCCACATAAATCAGCAGCATTTCTATATTACCAACAAAAGTTCAGCAAAAGGAGAAATTCCATTTCAAATAACTGCAGACAATATAAACTACTAGGTAGTCTACCTGCCAAGAAAAACTCAGAACTATATGAGCACACTTGCAAAAACATTTTTCACACAAATAAAGACAGAGCTAAACAACTTAAGATATAGCAATTGTTCATGGGTAGGCAAAGCCAATATAATAAAAATGACAATTATACCTAAATTAGTATGAATTATTCAGTGTCATACTATCAAACTACCCAAGAATTATTTTAGTATTAAAATACATCTGGTCAAGAATATCAAAGAAATCAATGGGGAAAAAAAGTGAAGCGCCACATTACAAAGTAGTAATAATCAAAACAATCTTGTACTAAGAAATATAGTGGATCATTGTAATGGATTAGGGATACAGTACACAGTAGTAAATGATCCAGTAATCCAGCATTTGACAAACCCAAAGATCCAAGGCTTGGGGACAAGAAGTCACTATCTGACAAAGTTTGCTGGGAAAACTGTAAAGCACTTGGGCAGAAACTAGGTACAGATTAAAGATCTCACACCATGTACTGAGATAAAGTTAAAATGGGTTCATGATTTAGATATAAAAGGCAATATCATAAGCAAATCATGGGAATAGTTTACCTGTAAGATTTATGGATAAGAAAAGTTTTTTTTATCCAAACAAAAAACCAAGGGAATTATGGAATGTAAAATGAATAATTTTTATTATAACAAAATGAAAAGTTTTCACACAAATAAAACCAACTCAGCCAAGATTAGAAGGAAAGCAGGAAACGGGGAAAATTTTGCAGCAAGTTTCATTGATAAAGGCCTCATTTCTCATATATAAACAACTGAGTCAAATTTATTGTAATACGAGTCATTCCCCAATTAATAAATGGTCAAAGTATAAGAAGACAATTTTTAGAGGAGAAATCAAAGCAATCACATGAAAAAATGCTCTAAGTCACTGCTGAGTGGAGAAATGAGAATTAAAACAACTGTGAGGTACCATCTCATACCCATCAACTGGGGAATGTCTGAATAAGTTTTAGTATATGATTGTGATGGAATATTATTAGTTACGAGAAATGACAAGCAGGATGACTTTTAAAAAAACCTAGAAAGATTTATATGAAATGATGGAAAGTTAAATGAGCAGCACCAGAAGGACAGTGTATACAGTAACAGCAATAACACAATGACTATCAACTATGAATAACTTAGCTCTTCTCAATAATACAAAAATCCAAGAAAATTCCAAAGGACTTAGGATGAAAAATGTTATCTGCCACCAAAGAAAGAACTGATGAAATCTACAGGTAGACCAAAGTATACTGTTTTTACTTTACTCTGGGGGGGGGGGGGGGGTTAAGTTGTGTTTTCTTTCACATCACTACTAATACAGAAATGTTTTGCATGGCAGCACGTGTATAACCTATATTAAAGTGCTTGCCTTCTCAGTGAAGGGAGAGGGCAGGGAAACAGAGAATTTGCAACTTAAAATTTTTAAAAATAATTTTTTGTTTACATGTAATTGAGAAAAAATTAAATAAAAGAAATTAAATTAAAAATTAAAATTAAAAATTAAATAAAAGAAAATAATAAAAAAATTTTTTAATACAAATACAAACACTGCCTTTGAGGAAGGTCTCTGGTGTACTAGACCAGAGAACCATTCTTGACTTTTTGCTGTTCTGATGTTTTTCTCTCAATGACTTACATGTCATGTTTCCCTAATCTATCAGATAAAAAATGAAACCAGAAGGAATGGCTTCTTAACGCAGCACATGAAAGAATAGGGAATAAATAAGATCTGACAGATTAAAATGATCCAAAAGTATGACACTGATCTGTAAACTACCTGCACAATAAAATTAATCAGTTTATAAATTTACTCATTAATTAATAGTGTTCATTGAAATTACTTCTGAAACCTGAGGGCTCAAGGCCTCATGTGTCCCTCTAGGTCCTCAAGTATGGTCCTTTGACTGAATCCAAGCTTCCCAGAACAAATCCCCTTAATAAAAGGTCTTGTACTGTGAAGTTTGGATTCTGTCAAAGGACTGCTCTTGAGGACCTAGAGGGCCGTATGTAGCCTTGAGGCCTAAGATTCACCACCTGATTGGAAGTGGAGCTTCTCTTAACACCACAGCTCTTGCATATTTCCACAACAGCTGAAAAACTTTCTTAATTTCTTCTGAAGTTGCACCAGACCCTGAGGAATGGTAATGAAGAAATTTCTTAAAGGTCATAGAGAATTATAGTGATTTTTTAAAGCAAATACTATTATGTAAAAAGGTTGTGTTTGGAAATAACAGAAGTGCTTAAAGTGTTTAATAATAATAATTACATTAGAAATGTTGGCATATCCAAAAATAATTTCCATAATCTGAAGTCTTTTCCAAATAATTTTTGCTCTATGTCAATAAAATTCTAACAACACAGCAGTCAAAGAATGTGGCAGTCTTGTTAAGTCTGAAAGATGTATTCTGTTTTCAAAGATGACATAATAGGGAAATTGTACAGGAAAATCCAATGCATTTTGAATTTTTGTTCTATACTCAAAAACTACTATGTCTGAGTTCAGATTTGAGCTCAAGTTTACCTGACTCTAGCTCCTGAGCTATAAAACAGTTGAACCTGATCAAAGGCCCTATTTTTTCTCTCAGTAGAATTCTTTCCTCAGCCCCCTACAGTCCAACTTCAGTCTGTCCCTAAGGTTGCTCAAACTAAGCTTTCTAACTCTAAAAAGAAATCTAAAGCATCAGGATTTCTTATTCTGTTTCAGATATTAATTATATGCAACTCTTTTTTAAAAAATCTACCAAATCATGTATTTTTTAATGTAGAACCAGAATTTAAAATATACTGAGTTTTCCTGCAGAATTTCCTGTACCATGCAGTTTCCCTATTTCTTTTGTGATGGTATGAATTGTTATTGCTGCCTTACCTGAAATTGCTGATTTTGTTCAAGAACTTCACTTTTTACTTTTTAAAAATATTTCTTCTAACCTAGCCATACCAGATTTTAATCTGTATTATAAAGCAGCAGTCATCAAAACTACTTAGTAGTGGCTGAGGAACAGAGTAGTGGATCAGTGGAATAGATTAGGTACACAAGACTCAGCAGTTAATGACTATGGTAATCTACTATTTCATAAACCCCAAAACCCTAGCTTCTGGGTTAAGAACTTACTATGTGACAAAAACTGCTGGGAAAACTGGAAAATAGTATGGCAGAAACTGGGTATAGACCAGTATCTCATACCATATACCAAAATCAAGTCTAAATGGGTGCATGATCTAGGTATAAAGGCTGATACTGTAAACAGTCTGGGAGAGCAAGGAATAGTTTACCAGTCAGGTTTATGAAGAAGGGAAGATTTTTATGACCAAATAAGAGTTAGAGAGCATTATGAAATGCAAAATGGTCAATTTTCAATATGTTAAATCAAAAATTTTTGTACAAAAAAAAAAAATCAACGTAACCAAGATTAGCAGGAAAGTGGGAAATTGGGAAAGAATTTTTACAACCAGTGTCTCATATAAAGGCTTCGTTTCTAAAATATACAGAGAACTGAATCAAATCTATAAGAATACAAGTCATTTGCCAATTGATAAATGGTTAAAGGATGTGAAGTTTTAAAAGGAAATAAAAGATATCTATAAGCAACATACCCTTAATAATACATTTTCTCACCTCTATTCTTCCACTTTTCTAGTCTTTCACTAATGAGTTTTGGTCTTTACTTTATCACTTTCAAGAACCAGGGTGGCTTTTGTCTTCTCTCGTTCACATTTTCCCCTAGTTTTCTTTATGTTCTCTGTTTCATGAATCCTTTGCTACAGTCTAGGGACTCTACTGATTGGCCACATTATACAGATTCCCCATGGTTTTACCATTTCCCCTCTGCCTTCTTGCTTCCTCAGATTTACCACCTATTCTTCAAAGTAAATGCATGTCTTCCAATACCAGCAAGACTTCACCTACCTTGAATTCTTCCTTTACCAGAAGACTCCACAGTAAAATCTCCTTCCTTTCTCTAAACTCCACTGGCATTTATTCACACCATTCCTTGGACATATATACTCTTATATTTAGGGCAGAGAGGGGAAAAGGTGGGGAGAGAGAGGAGGGGAGGGGAATGGAGAGGGGGGGGGAGGGATAGAGGGAGAGAAAGAGAAAGACAGAATGCAAGCGCATGCAAGAGCACAAGGTCTTGATGTAGCGTGAAAAATGGAACCCCACAGTAGTCACATTATTCAAATCCCACCATTCAAAGTTAGGATTACATGTAAAATTTAGTTTTATATATAATATTGGATCCAGGTTCCAATGGAAATATGCAGTGAAAATTTTTATCTGTTTATTAGCACAGTGTAAGAGCAAAGGATAAGAAAATGCATTTCAGACTCAAATTTATTACAAACTGAGTCAATTACAGACAGCAAAATTTTTAAAAATTTAAAATTACTGAATATCATGCCCAAAGATTAGCCTACCCTGATGATGTTAATGTCATTACAATCATTTAAAATAGTGTAACAAAACTAACAAATAAACAAAAGTTAATTTAGAAAAAAAAATTGTAGCAGTGTAAATTAAAATATCTTCCCTTTGATTCCTCATACATATGCTGGTAGGTACAGAGAGCTTTATCAATATTTCAACAAATTTATATGCTCACATTCTCACACAATGAACCAAATTTCAAATGCCCTAGAGAATTATCTAAATATCAGCAATGCTTTAAATGGATATCATTGTCACTGCAATATTTTTCAACAGCTGAGCTAAAATAATTTGAAAACCAATTTTCAAAAACAACTTGACTTGTCCACACTTTTTTACATGACTGTCAAAGAATTAGAACACATCAATGGTTGTATTCTCTCAGAGCATGAGGATTTTAAGAACAATACTCACTCCTTTTAACTTCTGTATTACATCCCAATAAAAGTGTTAGACAATCTTAGACACTTCAAATCCAGGTTATTTCTTTCTTGGAAACAGAAGTTCTGGAAGGCATCCTTTTTCAGAACAAGTCTGTTTCATCTATATTAAAATTTTGTTTATCGGTATTATATACTTTTTTCCTATTATTTTCTTCAGGATATTTAGCTGCCACAACCTCATTTGTAATGGCCACCTCTTGATTTTTAAAGCTTCTGAATCACTGCTATGTATCTCATTTTTATTTTCTTTCACTGCTTAAAAATTTGAGCTTTTCTCTACATGGCTGTTCTTTTTTTTTTTTTGCTTTTTTGGAGGACAGTTGGGGTTAAGTGACTTGCCCAAGGTCACACAGCTAGTTTTTGTGTTAAGTGTCTGAGGCCGGATTTGAACTCAGGTCCTCCTGACTCGAGGGCCGATGCTCTACGCACTGTGCCACCTAGCCGCCCCTCTACATAGCTGTTCTAACAGAAACGTGTTTTTGATCGCAATTTTCAATTCCTACAGCTAAAAGATGCTCCACTTCTATTGCTGCATTTTCCTCAGGGTTGTTTTGCAAACCAAAAAAGGTGATACGACTTTGCCTTTTATTTCCTGCGTGCAGGTGTTGCACTGCTTGAAATCTGGATCACACCACAGCAACCTGGTATTTTGTAATTCATTTTATATTAAGTGAATTTGCATTTATCACCAACCTTACTGTATCCTTTGTCTTTATCTTCCTTAGAAAGCTGAGTACCAGGAATTAAACATAATGGCAATTAAAAGCTGGTGGTAAAGTGATAAAATTGGGAGAAAGGGCTACTATTCATACACATACAATCCCAACCTGTTATATCCCTTTGAATGAGAGCTAGACCACATTAAACCTGTAAAGATGTGGTGAATTTGAATAGGTGTGTGGTACATCAAAAAGTGATAATTTTTAGTCATAAAAAAGTTCGTGAAGAGTAATATTAGATAGTTGGTAGCTGGAAGGAAAATTCAGAAACTGATAAAATAACTGATATTTTGCAGATTAAAATAACTACAAATACACAGAAATTTAAAATTGGACTTAACCAGTATGCACCTGAATTAAGACCAGATTCATTTATGCTTTAAAATAAACGTGTAAAGACCATATTATGTGAAAATATATATATATATATAATCTAAGAAGAATTTGTTGATGTGTCTCCTTATTTGTTCCAGGGCACAGAAACATTACTGGGTGCCAAGAAGGGTTACCTTATCCCTCCCATCCTTATCCCTGCACAACCTAGAATGCCCATTCCACTTGTACCTTCAAATCTACTCCTAACTTCCCAGGTCCCTTCCCAGGCCCCCATCCCCATAGCTTACAGAGCAGCCATGACTATCTCAACAGTTCGAAGAGATTAGAATCACCAACTGTAATCCTTGCTATAAAACAGAGGACTATAAGACTAGGCCTTACCATCCACTATGCCAATGCACTCTCAAGACTCTTGGGCCTCGCCATTTATTTATCTGCCTCACTGCTGTACTGTTAAGATGTCAATACTCTGCAACTGAACCCTTGTGTTTTGTCTCTACTAATTACTATATAAGCTTTTGGAGAACACATAATGTTGCACACTTTTCTATTCGTAATCTCCAACACTTAGCACAATTTTGGCACACAGTATGGACTTCATGTGTTTTAATAATTTCAAAAGATAATACAGAAACTACGAGAGCATATGCTATGTTAGGGACAGTTATTATAAAGGTTTTTTAGTGGACAGACTAATATTGCTCAATGCTATATATTCTTAGACAGTTTTCCAACATGGAGTGAAAGTATTTATGTATGAATTTTAAATTATTATAGAACTTTTAAAAAATAATTAGAAATTAAATGTTTTCAGATACACTGTGATAAGTATAACCAATGGAACTTTCTATATTGTTTCAATGTTTGCTATACAGCCAGATTTTTTTTTATTTTAAAAGCAGATTATTTCAACAGACTTAGCTAAAAGAGCTTGTAACATCAACACCATGTTCAAATGATTTTTGAATTATAAGTTTCATGAAAGAAGAGATTACATCTTATTCCATCTCTGTATGTCATCTAGGAACAAAAGTTGTTCTGACTTGTAGCAGGTGCCATATGAATGCTAATTATTACTATTATTTGCATAGTGCTCTGCACAAAACAATGCCTTATTAAGTTTGTTAAAAAAAATTAAAATCATTACTTCTATATGAGGATATTTTAAAGAGAAGATAACATTCAAGCTGTTAGAATAACAAAAGTCATATAAGCATTAAGATCTTCACAAGAGACTAAGTCATTCTAGTGATACTTTCACTCTCATTGACAATTTTAAACATCAGAAATAAAAACAGTACTGTTGAAAATAATCACAGCAGAATTTCAATATTTGTAAACCAAATCTGATCAAAATTGAGTTATTCCTTCCCTGACAATCTTTACAACAGGACTTTCTTACCTCCTTCCTATCCAGGAAGGTAAGATGATGTTTCCCAACCACCTCAGTTCACAGAGGAGAAGCTAGGTCCCTAAGTGACTAGTTACTCAAAATCAGAATCTGACTATGCCTTTCCTCACTCCCAGATGAATGGGCTGTTCAAACTCTAGGGATGTAACCCTTAACTCAATCTGCTGAGTCCCTGGTTCATTCTCAAGAAAATTAGAACCAAGAAAACACTAATGCCTCTTTATCCATCTTTACCAATTACTTGATTATAGAGGAGAATCTTAACCTCCAAACCCAGACCAATTTTATTACAGTTTTGTTTCCAGAGAACTTTTTAATCAGGACATCATTATTGATTTATGCAATTTTTTTTTGTTCCTTCACTTAACACATACTGTCTGTGATATTTCACTTAACTTTAGACATAACATTTTCTTCTAAGTCTAGAAATTAATCAATCTAATTATCAGTACCTAATTTTTACTATCTAATCAATAATAAGCTCAAATAAAAAAAAAAGATGGAAGGGAATCAATACAATAATTTATTTCAGCTTTGTGCTCCCAGGAGTCACACTTAAACACCTGGAAGAAATAGGACTATTTTAAGACAATCAGCTGCATCTTTCAAATCATCTAAAAATTGAAAAAACTTGTACCGCATCAAAGGCAGATATATTTTTACAGCTATTTCATTTTGCAATATTTAAGCTTCATTACACAACAAACACACATGCTTTATGTAACTGCTTGAACAAAAAGCACCCAGACCAAAGTCTACACTACTTGGTTTGTTTCCACAGGCCGAAACAAATGACTTACCTGGACTTGAAATTTCATTTAGTTTCTCTCTGAACATTGTTTCCGGCTCTGAAAATTAGCAGTTAATTTTGCAGACTTCTGACTTTTTTCAGTGTTTGGCTAAATTAATAAATTAATCTTATGGCTGAGTTTTCATTTTCAAAGGACTTGTTTCTGCTTCTAATTGGTTGAAAGGAAAACCCATGAAGACTGGGTTTCTACCCATTTTAAAAGAAAAGCATTAGTTTTGCTACTGTCAGAGGTCTTTATTTTGTACATATAAGGAAGGAAGTGGGTTTTGATGCTATCGGAATGTGCTTCCTGTTTTACTATGGGCATGAAATAAAGTCACCTCAGATTGAGTCAAAGCCCTTGAGAAAAAGGAGTATAGAGCAAGTTTGCTCAACCTCTACTGATACTTGCAGGCCACTTGTGATTCCTCAAAAGGAAGTTAATCCTACTGAAATTTGGCCCAAAGTCATCAGCATACCACATATCATCGTTTCTCTCACTTGTGGCTACGAGATTTCTCAGAATTATATAAAACAACAAATGCATTCACATACACACAATACAGACATAAGCTGTTTCCAGTTTCAGTATTAATAAAGATGAAAAGAGTTAGGAAATATTTATACTCTTTCCTAGCACATGTATCTTCCAAATGACTCCTAACATCAGATGTATATACATTGTGACTAAAGATTAATAAGATTAGGTTGTGGTCCACACTTAAAACTCAGTCTTGTTATCTGCATTATAGTTGGCATCTGATGTGATATTTACTTCAGTAGATGGCTGACTTATTTCTGTAGTTCTCAAAAAGCATTGGGTATTCCTAGATGTTCTGTGCTCAAATTGGGTATAGACACATCAGCCAATCAGCCTCAATAAATTCCAAACTCACTTGTTGTAACGCCATGCATGAGCAGCTTCCCAAAAGAATGCTACTGTGAACAGCTTTTAAGATTTGGATTACACAGCATAGTGAATACTCTGTTTATTCCATTACAAATCAAGGCAAATATTCACAACATAATATTCATAACATTACATCTTATCACAGAAAATCACAATATAGTATTCATAAAAGCTTAACATTAGAAATGACCACATAGTTTTCTCTACAGTGGCCACAACATTTAGAACAAGAAACAAAAGAATAATCACCTAGTTTCCCTAAGGGGGAAACCCTCCTCACTTAATTATTCAATCAATTCACAATATATCAATCTTCCACTCTTGGGACAACCATTAACTTAATCAGTCACAATACAATAATGAAACTTCCACTCATGGGGCAACCATTAACTTAATAAGTCACTTATCTAGATTCACAATTACTAATTAATTATATTAATCACAAATACAGTCATTAGAAAACCACACAAACCCTCGACCCCTTGGTGTCCAGCAAACCTCAATTAATCATCCAAGGGGAAGCCTTTTCTTCATCTTGACTCTAGGTGGTCTCTCTGATTCCCTGGATCCCCTTCCATGGCCCCAGTTCCCTCTTGAATCCACCAAACAGTCATCTGGATTCAGAAGCAGACAGCTCCCAGGTCCTTGTCCAGTCGTCAGGGCAGTCCCTGGCACACAATGAAGTTCACAGGGTCCAGCACATCTCAAACCCATTACCACTTCTCTTGCCTGGAACTCAAGGATCAACCAAGCCACAAGCAAACAAAGTCTTATCCCAGTCATGCTTCTTCAGTTCTACAGCAGTTCAGCTGGCCCTAGGAACCAGAAGAAATCTCAGTCTTCCAGGCGGCTTTCTAGGCAGCAACTTCAGCCTTCGCCAGATTCTGGTCTCAGGAAAACTCCAACTCAGTTCTCAGTCCAGTAGCAGTCCAGCTTCCAGATGCTAGGAGACAAACTCTCTGTCTCTTCCACCAGTAGCTTGCCAGGAGAAAAATTCTGCTTCCTCCACCAGGAGCTTGCTGAGAGAAAAATTCTAATTGTGACTGTCTCTCTTGGGCTCTTCTTATATAAACACAAAACATTGGCTTCCTTTTCCTCCAAATCCTTCCTGTTATGTCAGCAATAAGACATAGAGTTCACACCTTCTGCCTCTCAGCCACAAAGGTTTGATTAGTTACTAAGGGCTAAGTACCTGCTTACTTGACATAACCAAAAAGGGATCTTCAAATTGAAATTAATTACCATTACACTTGTATGCCACCTTATTTTTCACAATAAAGCACTATCACAGTCACAAATATGCGTCTGTGCTCTGAAAATAACTGTATGCATGTTTGTCTCCCCTACAGAATGTAAGCTACACAAGGGCAAGGATTGTTTTGTTTTGTTTTCCCGGTTTTTGTATCCTCAGAAACTAGCAAATAGTAGGTACTGAATAAATACTTTTTGTTTGCTTTTACAGTGATTTGTAACAATGGATTCAAATTCCTGGATCCCCAAACAAATCTTGATCAAGTCTTACCAGAAAACCAATCAGCCTATCTTTGATCTTAATTACAAAACTTTGTAATGAAAATCCTGTAGGATTCTTCTTTTCTTCAACTGTTAATTGGTGATATGTTATCTACAATGGCCTTCCTTTGGGTAACTTAAAAATTTAATTCTTCACAAACTATAATTTTTCATGTTTTCAGTCATTTACAATCAAAAGCATACTATTGTTAAAAAGATGGGTCTTATTCAGAGAAAGAATTAGAGTCTGAATGAAGACTGAAGCAAGAATGAAGACTGAAGCAAACTACTTGCTCTCTTTTTCATATTGTTTTGTTTTGTTTCTCCTTCCTCATTGTTCATTCTATTGGTTATAATTCTTCTTTACAACTTGACTAATGTTTAATGTGAAGGCATTTGCGGAACTTATATCAGACTGCATGCCAGTGAGAGGAGAAGAAAATTTGAAACTCAAGGAACTGTGGAACTGAATGCTGTAAATTAAAAGTAAATAAATAAATTTTTTTATATAAAAAAGAAAAGATACTTGTATGTTAACCAAAAAAAAAAAAAAAAAAAAAGATGGGTCTTCTGCACATGGCATAAGATAAGGAAAGACAATAATGGAGAGATTGCAAAGAAAGAGCAACACAACTGTAGTTAAATGAAATGAAATGTTGTGAAGAACTATGATCTAGTACAACCATTTTGGAAAGTAATTTGGAACAGTGCAAATAAAGATGACTCAAATGAATATACTTTTGACTCAAAAGTTTCACAGAAAAACTTGGGTCCCAAAGAAGGGGAAGGGGGGTAAAAGATAGGAAGAGAAAGAAGGAGGGGAAGAGGGAGAAAGCGAGAGGGATGTCTCAGATATGCTAGAATATTTATAGCAGCATTACCTTTGGAATCAAAGAACCTGAAACAAAGTAGGTGCCTATGAACTAGCAACTGGTTAAACAAACTTTGGTACATAAATGTACTAGAATATTGAATGGTGCTCTTAAGAATTATTGAATATGAACACTACAGAGAAGGTCTTACATGGAGAGAGGCAATATAAGGTTAGTAGAAAAAAGTAAATAATATACACAATGACAACAAGGAAAGGAGAAAGAAAAACAAAATCGTCAAAACTGAATGCTGCGGGGCGGCTAGGTGGCACAGTGAATAGAGGACCGACCCTGGAGTCAGGAGTACCTGAGTTCAAATCCGGCCTCAGACACTTAACACAAAAAACTAGCCGTGTGACCTTGGGCAAGTCACTTAACCCCAACTGCCCTCCAAAAAGCAAAAAAAAAAAACAAAAAACTGAATGCTGCAAAACTATTATGACCTAAAGTAGGCATCAAGATAGAGATATGAGATTCTATCTCCCCATTCTTCTTTGCAGAAATAGGAGACTATTCAGATGCTAAACACTGCATATAATGCAAGATTGCTCTGAGATGCTATTTAATTCCACTGAATATCTTTCCCCCTCTGTTTTTTCCCTTCTTTCTCATATGAGGTTGTTCTCTGGGAGGAAGTAAAGAGATACAAAGGAAAAATGACAGAACAAAAAAGTGATAAAAAATTATTTTTAAAAAGATTGTCCTCCCTAAAGAACCAACTAAAAAACTAGTTGAAACAATTAACTTTAGTAGTAGTTGCAAGATATAAAATAAACCCACATAACTCATCAGCATTCCTATATACTACCAACAAAATCCAGCAGAAAGAGAAAGAAAAATTCCATTTAAAATATGAACTATATAAACTACTTGGGAGTCAATCTGCCAAGGTAAACCCAGGGACTGCATGAACATGACAACAAAACACTCTTCACACAAATAAAAATAGAGTTGAAGAACTGGAGAAATAGTAATTGTCCATGGGTAGACAAAGTCAATATAATAAAAATGGCAATTCTACCTAAGTTAATTAACTTTTTCAGTGCCATAGCCATCAAACTACCGAAGAATGATTGTAAAGAGCTAGGAAAAATAGGACAAGATTCATCTGGAAGAACAAAAGGTCAAGATTGGAAGGGAATTAAAGAAAAAAAAATTTGAAGGAAGATGGCCTAATAGTTCCAGATTTCAAACTATATTACAAAGCTCTAATTATCAAAATGACTTGGCTAAAAAATAAAGTAGTTAGTGTTATCAGTCAAATAGATGAGGTACTCAACATACAATAATAGTAAATGACCACAGTAATCTAGTGTTGGACACACCCAAAAATCCAAGCATTTGAGATAGCAAGTCAACATTTGACAAAAATTTCTGGGAAAACCTGAACACAATTTGGCAGAAACTAGGCATAGACTAACTCTGTATACCAAGATAAGGCCAAAATGGGTAAATGATTTAGACATAAAGGGTGATATCATAAGTAAATAACGGGAGCAGAGAAAAATGTACCTGTCAAGTCTATGAATAAGGGAAGAGTTTATGTCCAAACAAGAAACAGGAAAAATTACAGGAAATAAAGTATATAATTCTGATTAAAGGAAGTTAAAAGGCTTTTGCACAAACAAAACTAATGCAGTCAAAATTAGAAGAAAAGCAGGAAAGGGGGAAGGTGAAATTTTTGCAGCAAGTTTCTTTGATAAAAGATTCATTTCTCTACTATATAGGGAACCAAGTCAAATTTATAAAC
Source organism: Pseudocheirus occidentalis (assembly GCA_028646575.1). NCBI lineage: Eukaryota > Metazoa > Chordata > Mammalia > Diprotodontia > Pseudocheiridae > Pseudocheirus > Pseudocheirus occidentalis. The sequence continues at coordinate 146,293,485 of CM053595.1, read as the reverse complement.
AAATGTCGTTATCCAGTTGATAAATGGTCAGAAGATATGAACAAGTAGTTTTCAGAAGAAGAAATCAAAGCTATCAAGAGTCACATAAAAAATGCTCTAAGTCACTATTGATTAGAGAAGTGTACATTAAAACAGCTTGGAGATACCACCTTACTCACACCTGTCAGACTGGCTAAGATGACAGAAAAAAAACTGACAAACATTGAAAAGGGAAAATTGGTAGATTAATATACTATTGGTGGAACTGTGTCCATCCATTCTGGAGATCGATTTAGAACTACACCCAAAAGGCTACAAAACTTTGCATGTCCTTTACCCAACAATACCACTACTACGTCTGTATCTCAAAAAGATCAAAGGAAAGGGTAAAGGGTCTATTTGCTCTTAAAAAAAAAAAAAAGGATTTGTAGTAGCTCTTTTTGTGGTGGCAAAGATATGGACATTGAGGGGATGCCCATCAATGGGGAAATGGCTGTGGTATGTAATTGTGATGAAATACTACTGTGCTAGAAGAAATGTTGAGCAGGATGCCTTCAGAAAAATTTGGCAAAACTTATAGGAACTCATGCAAAGTGAAGTAAGCGGAAGCAGAAGAACATTGTACAAGTAACAGTAATATTGTAATGATTACCAGTTCTGAAAGACTTAGTATGATCAAGACAATGATCCAAGATAATTCCAAAAGACCCACAATGAAAAATGCTATCCACCTCCAGAAAGTGGTAAATTCTGAAGGCAAAGTGAAACATTTTTTTTTTAACTTTGTTATTCTTGTTGACTTGCCTAAGGTCACACGGCTAGCTTTGTGTTATGTTTGAGGCCGCCTTTGAACCCAGGTCCTCCTGACTCCAGAGCCGGTGCTTTATTCACTGCACCACCTAGCCGTGCCATGACCCAACAATCTTTGTGGAATCTCTCCTCTATCATTAATCTTTACTGAACAACTTAACACTCTTCTCCTTATTTTATACCTCATTTGATATTAATCTTCATAATAATGTATAAGAAATTTATGATTAAAAATCACACGCCAGGTATTACTGACAGAAAGCTGGCCTCAAAGCCAAGAAGATCTGGGCTCAGGTCCTACCTCTGACACACAGAGGCTCTGTAACCCTCTTAGTGTTCTAGGCAAATCTCTAATAGTACAAGTGGCAGAGAAGAAAATGCCAGCCTGCACTGGGAGAAAAAGCTTCCTCATTCATAACAATGAATTCACAGGTCCAGCTGCCACCTCCTCAATTACAATTATAAACCTAGTAATATTAGTTATAATTTCTAACAACAACCTTACATTAATGTCAAATAATGATTTTAATTAAAAGAAATGTGAGATGTGAGATGAAGAACTCTCACATTTTCTAAATCTAGTAGTTCACATTATTAAAGGATACTCAATGGTACCATATGCAGATTTCAAGTTCACTTCTTTTAAGTGGTAAATAAGCCTTTTGAAGGGTGACTATACAGCCCACAGTTAGAATTCAGTCTAAGTTTAATTTCATACAATTGCCAGGATGACAAGGATCTGGCCACAAGTAAGTAGAGCCCAGAGCACCCCTAAATAGTGGGCTGTTTTAGTTATCTCATTCAAGAGGGAAGATTAGAAGATTAAGTATAGCTGAAGAACTGTGAGCAGTGGTTAACCAGCAAATCTCTATTCAGAGAAATGAGAGATGGTGATAATTTGCCCTCAATCACCTCCATACAAGCTCATAGCATGATTTGAAAAGGACATTTTACTTCTATAAACACTTGCTTCTTTGCTTTTTAATTGACTATACTATGGAAATGTTCTAATATAATTTTGCATGTTTTTTTTACTTGTTTATTTACTTTTAGTTTACAAGATTCAGTTACAGAATCACTTGAGTTTCAGATTTTTCTCCCCTTCCACCCCATGGTGGCATACCATCATGTATGGAATCTGCAAACACTTTCACATTGTACAATAG
>CM053595.1:146275277-146291030 GCA_028646575.1 Pseudocheirus occidentalis | reverse complement strand
GGGGGCAGAATGACCGAACTGCTTTATTCCCCAAATTAATTTTCAAAGTTTCACTTTCACTAACCATATCTGAAGATTTAAAGATCCCCTTAGGCCGGTACTTTAGATTTTCTTTGAAGTAGACTGGAGCTGCTGTTTCGGAGGCTAGCTGCTCCTCCTGGCAGCCCTGAGGTCTTGCCTGGCTGGGGCTGTGGTTTTGGGCTGGCTGGGTCTCTGCTCTGCTGCCTTGTGAGCTGCCTCTCTCCTGTCCTGCTCCTCAGGCCTTGGCAGATGTTGGGGTGCTGGAGGCTGTATAACCGCTGCTGACTGGCTGCGGGGCTGTTCCAGCCTTCTTTCCAGCATCCCCGCTGAGTCCCTGCTGCTGAGCTGCCTTCAGTGAGAGCTGTGTTCTCTGTATTTTTGTGAGTCTGAGAGTCCTAGACTTTCCTAGACTTTGTTTGGGCTCATATTTTATGGGTGTTTAGGGTGGCAGTGTGGGAGCTGCGGTACCTTGCTGCTTCTACGCTGCCATCTTGGCTCCACCCCCCTCTAGTAACTTTTCAACCTCAATATCATGCCTCTTATTCAAATATTATTCAATTTTAAGCAGAGGTGTCATAAGAAAATATAAATAATACAAGGATTAGTCCACAAATCATCAATGATAAGGGATTTTAAGATCTTGTTAATAATTGTTAATTCTTGTATTGGGTATTGGTATATATCTTGTATTGGATCGGTTCTGGGTAACTTTGGTCAGTACTTCAAGAGTTAACTAAGTGTAAACAGTCATTATAGGTAGAGTTATGCTACAAGCAGTCACAAGGGGCAGTAGAAAACTAGAGAAGTGTATAGAGAGGCTAATAAGCTTCAGGCCATCTGGCTCGCTGTCAAAGTAAAGGATGCTTTGAGATCAGGCAAGAGTTTCAGGATAGGCAAAGATCATCTGCACCAAAGGATAGGGAAGGCATAGAAACCAGAAAGTAAGATAAATCAACCTTTAGAAATAGGATGGAAAGATTAAAAGGTACAAAATTGGTAAGGTAAAATCGGGACAGCTTAGACAGAAACTCTTATTGATATCAAAATAGGAATCAGCATAATATTAGTGAAGTCAAAACCGAGGTTTAAAAGAGCAAAGCTGAATGGATCAGAGTACTAGCTATGGACTGATTATTAGTGGATAAGCACCGGGTTTCAGTAATAGAGGAGGATGAGAAATTAATGAAATTGTTTCACCAAGGATAATTCTAAGCCTGAGACCTTTTAATACCACTCACAGCTAGCTGGATATGAAAGTTCTTTGACCCCAAATGCTTTATGTGCTGTTACCCACTGGTATGAGGGTAGAGGCCAGAGCTAAGAGTCTTCTGTGGCTAACTGAGAGCCCAGGCAATGCAGAAAAAATCCTCAGTGATAAAATCTCTGTTCATGAAGGAATAGAAGCAAAAACTGGGTCAAGGGGTCAGGTATACAAGTCTTGACTTGTGATTTCAGCAGTGTGGGAAACTATAGGGAAACTCTACTAATGCACATTGAAAACTGTTTTGTTAATTTGTAGTCTGCACAGAGTTGCTTGGGACAGTGAATAAAAAGTTAAGTCATTTGCCCAGGGTAACACAGCTGGGTGTCACAGGAAAGACTTCAGCCCAATGTGTCCTGATTCAACAGTGGTTCTCTAGACCAGAGCTTCTTAAACCTTTTCTACTCAAGACCCCTTTTCCTATTTCAGTAGCAGTAGTTGACATTGCATGGCTTGAGGGCATTCAAAGTGCACATGCTGTGTATTCAGAACCAAGGCTGCATGAAATTGCGTGATGTAATATGGGCAAGTACTGCCAGAAACACCTGGGATTTATTACATGTTTGATTTTTAATTAATTTTTTGTTGTTCATTCAGAAACCTTTTAAAGTTGCCAAATTTTTCTGGGGTCTTGACCCACAGTTTAAGGAGCACTGCTAGATTTTACCACTATACTCCATTTGCCTCTGGAGTGAAGAAGCTAAATTAACAAGGGCCCACATCAGGTTTCATATCTCATGATAAGAATAGGTTATCCAAGGAGAAAGCACCAGACTCAGTTTGAGTTTAGGCCAGACTTCAAACAAATTGAGTGTCTAACACAGTTTGACTTTAACAAAATTTCTACCTAATTTATCAGTCAACAAGATGAATATACCTTGTTTGTTCTTCCGTATGCTCCAGCTTCCAGCTATCAATAGTATTTCTCTTCTCCTTCAAAATGCCTTTCTGCATGCTTCATGACATTTCTCTCTGTCACATGACTCTCATGGTTATACAAGCTCAGCTATCTGTACATGAAATAACTTCATCTCCCATTACCATCACCTGCCGTAATCTAACCTAGAATTGTTTCTTACCTTGGAGGAGTACCCACCTGACAAGAGGACACTGTGGCATTGGCTGGAAGGTGATTCCCCTCTGAAGCCCTTTTCTTTCCACCGTGTGGATTACCTATTTCCCTGAGACCCTTTTTCTTCTCAGTAGTCTTAAGGTTTACCCTGCTGGTTTTGAACTTTTCTCTCATAATGACCCTGAAAGCCTTCTCAACAAATGGTACTCTCAGCTGCCATCTCCTATACAATTTGTTTTCTATGGGAGCCCCTTCAGGTGCAAGTAGATGGGAATGTGCTCTGATTTCCTTTTGCTACCATTTCAATGCTTGCTATTCTACTCTGCAATAGAGTGCAAGTGATTTCCCCTTAATGGTGTCCTTCCCCATCCTTGAAGTCTCTCATGCTGCTTAGCAAATAGATAAACCCTTCCTGCTACCTCCTTGCTAGCAGCAATTTACAATTAGAAACAGTCTGTGCGCAGTGTAAGGTAGTCTTTATGGTGATGATCAGGGATTCTTCTAAAAATCTCCTTCAGAGCTGCATCGCTAACTGGCTTGCTGGTAACAAGATTTTTACAGGCAGGATTATATTACAGTGTATATGTGTGGGTGGGTTTAAATTTTAAGTGTCTCTATAGTGGTACCTACTCTCTGTGCTGCATGTGACTTTGTCATTGGCTGAATTTGACTGCCTTCTGGACTTGCTGACGAAGTACAGACGTGTGCTAGCCTAATAAATAGTTCTCTTGTACCTACTCTTCCCTCAGTATCGTTGGTGGGGTAAACTACCTTGTGGAGGAGATCCTTCGTCATGTGATTGTTCTGTTTCCTTAGAGACACCAGCAGTGTAGTGCATTAAGATGCCAGTTCCGTAGAGAAAGAAGAGACATTTGCTACAGAGCACCAAGGTTTGATGTCTTTTGCTTGCATTTATGTTTTGCTGCTGGGCTTATGTAGATTCTGTATTCTTGGCAGGATGCCACAACCCCTGTAACTTCTCTGGGAGTTCATGTAAAAGTGGCAGCCCATTTTATGTGTTCCTATATGGTTAAAATCCTGAAAATATGTCTGTCTTCTCTGGAAGCATATTTGTTTCTAATATTTTAGGTAGATTACAGTAATAGCTCATGAAGGGGTATTGTATGGGCTATTATCTTGACCTTTTAGCAGTAACTTGTTGAAGCATTTGAGTCACAGTCCTTTCTTATCATTTTCCTAAAAATGCTATGAGCCAAGTCTGCATGGAGTAGTGACAACTTGTTCCCTAACTCCTTAATGGAGGATGAAAAGAAGGAAGAATGAAGAGGGGTTAATAGAAAGGTTTTTAAGGAAAAAGTGGCCAGTTTCCTTTGGTCTGATTACCAGTTTTAGAGAACCTTTGACTGGCTTTTCGTTGCAGTGATTCTGAATTGATACATGCCATCAGATAGTTCACTGGAATTCTTATGCTAATTCCTATCTTATATTATTACATTACATTACATTACATTACATTATATATTTCTATATTATGCAGTTTAGCCCTTCCAGGAACCAGACAGGAGAGGGCTGGGATTCATCCCTATCTGACTCAGAAACACTGCTTCATTGTAAAAGTACTATATTGGAATAAGTATACAGAATGTATCTATGTTAAACCTCAATTCAGGAGGGATATACATATGTTATAATGTAGATGTATTTGGAGCAGTCAGGGATGTGAAATCTAAAACAAGTGTTATGTTAGCCCTGCTTAAATTTTTTTTTAAATATTGCAAGACAATTCTTTTATATTTTGAGTTGGTTTTCAAATTTTTTTTTTTCCTTTCGGCTTCCTGTGGTAAGAAACAAAATAGCCTTTCCCTGGAAGTCTGAGGTCCTATTTTAAACATATAATATTTAATCTGTAAAATCATTTGGCTATAAATTTTTTAAAGCTTGTCATTTTTTAAAAGGTAGTTTCTTTCATATGACAAAAAGTTCTGTACAACTTGACTTAATGTTGAGGTGGTCATTTTATTTTATAGGGATAAATAAAGAGCAAAATATGACACTGTCAGGGAGGATAAAAAAGACCTACATTTGGCAGGTCTGCTCTCTGGAGGCAAAGCGTTGCTGTAGAGGTCCAGATTGCTGAAATCCTTTCTCTGAACTCCAACAGAGAGCTCCAACAGAGCTCTAGCATAGCAGCATTCATGGACAAATCAAATCCCACATTTTCTCTGCAGCTTACTTGGATAGAGAAACTGCTTTTCTTTCCTAGTTATGGTGATTTTTCCAGTCCTGTATAAAGAAAGAATTATAGGTTGGTAAGTGAAAGATAAAGTAAATGACCATGAAAAGAATAAATACAACTTTGATCTACAAATATCTCAAATCTAGGATAATAACCTCTGGAGGGATCTAGATAAGAAAGTATTCTAAAGACTAACATTTAAATCCCTTTCCTTCAAGAGCAAATCACTCCTAATTCAAGGTGAAAGGAAGGGGCACACATTGGTGTAGTGTTTCCTTGTTGATGTCAGCAATTCACTGCCTGTTTATAGAATTCAGAAATTTTGAGTAATGGAGTTGTCAGCCAGGACTTTCTGCCATTCCTAAATCAGTGTAAAATTTGGATGGAGAACAGTAATATTCTCTTGGTAGAAATTTGGGAAGTTATGGAAATTAAGAAAGCTAACTCCCTGAATAAATATAAAAAGTAAGTTAGGAATAAAGCTTTGTTAGGATAGAAATGAATTCATTCTTACATTTATGTACCTAGAACCTAGCTAACCCCATGTGCTAGATTCCAGGAAGTTATTTAATAAGGGTCTGTTGATTGATTCCAGTATCATTTAGTTTGAATTCAGGTAAGGAATGTTATGTGCTCACGACCTTTTTTATTAGTGTGTTAAGAGTGATGAATTAAGAATACTGGACCATTTTTCTTTTTATTACATAGGAGAAAATGAAATTAATGAAAAGAAATTTAATCCCTTAAGATCTCCTTCATTGGGGTGGTAGTCTATCAGCAAAAGTTTAAGCAACTGAGGAATGGACAAGAATTATTGTAGTTCACATAATACGTGTTAAATTCTATCACAATAAACTGAAATGATTATGAAAATCCTTTTATTATACTAGAATTTTGGTTATTTAATTTATCTTGGAATAATTGGTCAAGAGTTTTGAAACTTTTGTTAATATAATGTCACACAGGTTGTTGAATTAAAATGGTACTTGCCATAGTAGATTTTTTACAGGTAAATAATGTAATAACATTGAGAAGTGGGTATATATAATTTCAGGTGAATAATGAGTGATCATATGCATTGATGAGATTGTAAATTAAACTAAAATACAGTTGTGGAAGAAGCAGAGGGCTTACTCAGATCTCACTGTATCTGCCACTTACATGTGTTTTGATGTTGGGCAAATAATTTAGCCTAATTCTTTTTCTCATCTACAAAATAAAGATGATATCTTTTCTGCTTAACTTGGAAGGATGGAAGGAAGATCAGATGTAGTAATTTATTTGAAAGCATTTTGAAAATATTAAAGTACTATGTAAGGGTGAAGTCAGGTAAGGTCCTGTGGAGGTAGTGTTAGGTGTATGGTATAGTTGATTAAGATATATTTAGTTGGGTAGAATTGATGGCAGTTTTGTATACTTGTCAAAAATTTAGTGGAGAACATAGGACTTCAGGTGCTACTTGAATGTAAGAAAGGAGAACTAATTTGTGGAGGAAATTATGGATATAGACTGTAGTAAAGAACTTTATTAAGAATAGGATAAATAAATGAAACAGAACAGATTTCCTAGAGAATAGTAGAGGGAATAGGCTATGAAGTAGGAGACAAAGGAAATTAATTATTTGGAGATATTTTATTAAAGGCTTTGACACAAAGGTTGTTTATCTTTGGCCTGGTTTGTAGAACAATGGGAAAGACCTGTATAAACCATAAAGAGGCAGCTAGTGGGTCACATGAGCAACAAGATGTCAGACTAGACAATTTTCTCTGATCCTTGCAAACTCTCAAATCTCTCCAAGACAGAAATTAAGAGCCAAAGATGAAGCAACTGTCTTTGTAGGCTAGGACAGTTGGAGTCTAGAGTCTAGAGTCTGGAGTCTAAAACAAGATAAAACAAACAAAAAAACATATGAATTGATGCTCACTGATCCAGAACTCACTCACCCTGAACTCACCCCTCTGTTCATTTACTCAGCAAATGTGGGGTGGACAACCCCATAGCACTAGTGTGGCAAAGTTCTGAACTGCTGGTAGTGGGGCAAATAACCCTGTATCACCAGCAGAGCAAAGCTCTGAACTGTGTGCTGTGATGGAGAACCCCATAGCACCAGTGCAGCAGGTCTCTAAACTGTCAGTTCTGGGCCGGGGGACTGAGAAACAGAAGGTGCAGGGCAGAACACTCTGTGTGGTTGTCAGTGTGGGTGGGTGGGATACTGTGCAGTGCTTCACTAAACTTGGGAGGAAGAACACAGCATCTAACTGGAGTCAGTTCTGACCATTCAGAAGTCACTTAGGGCAGAGGCTTAGGCTGGTGAACCATGAATTGCTCAGTGTAGGAGTCTGAGACAATTTGAGATGCAGTCCCCAAGGAAATCAACCTTCAGGGACAGAGTCAGAAAATGAGTAAGGAAAAAATCAAGGGTTAGGGGGGAAGACTGAAGTTACCAAAGATCTCAAGAAGAAGAAAACTCAAAGACCTTGAACATTAGCAAATAAATTAACAGAGAAAATATTAACAACAGAAGGAAATATATTATCTGCATCTAGTACATGAGTTCATACATTTATGAATAAATACTGTAAAGCAAAAAGATAATCCAGTACTTAATGAGACAGTGGACTCTGTGGAATGTGAGGAGATTATGGAACCACAACACACCATTCCTGTGTGATTCAAAGGAAAAATAAGAATTATAAATGCAAAATTTATGACCTACATGGCAAGATTAAGGGACAGAATAGAAAATTTGGATTGGTGATGGTGAGTCTCCCCAAAGTGAAGTCGCAAGAAAACCAGAAGAAATAAAAAAAGTAATTAGAACGTATTATACACAGTTATATGCTAACAAAATTGAGAACACAAAATAGAGAAATACCTTTAAAAATATAAAATACCCAAACTATAAGATGACCAGATAGAAATTTAAAATAACCCAGAAAAGGAAATAGATCTAGCTGTAAAGGAGCTGCCAAAGGGGGAAAAACCTGATGGATTCACAGGAAAATTCTATGAAACTTTCAAAGAACAGTACCATTACATCTCAAAGTTTTCTCAAAAACTAAGAAAGAAAGCACCCTACCAGAATCCTTTTATGAGACACATATAGTCCTAATACCAACCCAGGGAAAGGTGAAACACAAAAAGAAAACTATAGGCCAGTATCATTAGTGAACAGTGACTTAAAATTTTTAAACAAAAGCACATTAAACTAACTACAGCAAATTATCCAAGAAATAGTTCACTATGACTAAGAGCGATTTATACCAGGGATGCAAGGATGGTTTGACATTAAGAAAACAATCAATATACATTACATTAAAAACTAAAACATTTTAGTAGATTCAGAAAAAAAAAACTTTGACAGAGTACATCACTTAAATATGAAAAAACCTTACAAAATATAGGCATAGAGGGATCTTTTAAAAATATTACAAAAAGCATCTGTCTAAAACCAAAAGCAAGCATCATATGCAATGGAGATAAAGTAAAATCTTTCCCAGTAAATACAAAAGCAAAACAAGGATGTCCACTCTCCTCACTGTTATTTGATGTAGTTCTAGAAATGCTAGTGACAGCAGTAAGACAAAAGAAAGAAATTCCAATTATAAAGGTCCTGATGATACTTATTGAGACAATTAACAGCTTTAGCAAAATTAATAGATATAAACAAATAGTTCTCTAAAGAAGAATTTCAAAATATCTACATAAAAGAAAATTTTGAATTATTAATAGTAAGAGAGATGCAAATTAAAACAACTCTGGGGTTTTACTTCACGCTGCAAGTTGACAAAAATCGCAGCATTTCTAGGACCCATGATAGGAAGGGAAATCCTATTTTTAAAATGGCTAAGTGCATAAAGTATTTGGGGATTGACCTGCCAAAGCACACAAAAGATTCATTTAGATTCAATTACAGAATGTTCCATAAAGAAATACAGAATAACTTTAAGAGCTGGAGGAATATCCAGTGCTCATTGCTAGGCTTTGACAATATAATTAAAATGACAAACTGCCAAAGTTAATTTACTGTTTTAATGCCATACCAATTAAGTTGTCAAGGGGATACTTTTTTTGTTTATAAATTTTATTATTTATTTTAAATTTAAATACCAAATGAAAAAGAAAAATAAAACATTGCTATGTACACAGCAGAACACTGGAGAATTTAATATAGAACAATACAATTCTCTTTCAAGAAAACCCGTATAATAGATGCTACACATTGTTTTCAAAGCTGCCTAACTTTCCCTTTCTTCCTTGTAGGTTTTTTTTTTGTTCTCTGTTGTGCACTTTTTATTTTATTTTTCCCCTCCCTCACTCCCCTCTTACCCTAAAGAAAGCTATAATTAAGTTTGGATATAGATAGCTAGACAGACATATTGATAGATATTTATAAACATACACATATATGCACATATACAGTTATACACACACACACATGCCCACGCACAAGATCATCCTATGCTTATTCCCACATGTTATCTGTTGCTCTAAAAGTGGATAGCATCTTCTGTCATAAGTCCAAGTCTTCCTATGATTTTCTAAATCAACCAGCTCATTTCCTCTACCACAACAATATTCCAACCCAATCACGTCCTTATCTGAGAGATTGTCTGTGCAATATATTAATTTTCAGCATTTCTTCTATTCTTGGCTGCATTGGTTTTATTTATATGAGAAAATTTAAGTTAAAATAATTGAAATTATTTTATACTTCAACAGTGTTCTCCCTAATGATATAGTTTAAGGTCTGATACTGTGGAATCTTCTTTCTTTACATCTTTTTCCCCTGGTTTCTTTGAAGTTCCTTACCTTTTGTTCTTCCATATGAACTTTGTTATTATTTTTTCTTATTAAGATAATTTTTTAGTAATTTAATTGCAAAGTCATTGATTACATAGATTAGTTAGGTAAAATTGTCATTCAAGGGGAGACTTTATAGAACTTGATAAAATAGTAACAAAATTTATTTAGAAAACAAAAGATCTAGAATATCAAGGGAATTAATGAAGAGAAGTAGAGGCAGAGGGGAAATAGCACTTCCAGACCTCAAACTATATGATAAAGCAGCAGTCATCAAAACCATCTACTATTGGTTAAAAAATAGATCAGTGGAAGAGACTAGACAGGGAAGAATCCTAAACAATGGAGCTCAATATTCCAATGTTTGATAAAGTGGAAAACATAAATTACCTAGGAAAATTTCTTTTGTGATAAAAACTGTTAGGAAAACTAGAAAAGCAGTTTGGCTGGAATTAAGCTTAGAACAACACCTTACACCATATTCCCCAATACATTTCACATAGGTATGCAACCTTAATATTAAAGGTAAGACTTTAAGAAAATTGAAGAGAAGCAAATCATATACCTTCCACAGCTATTGGTAGAAGCTATATTCTTAACCAAATGAGATAAAGGCAATTACAAAAGATAAAATAGATACCTTCAATTACATGAAAGTGATAAGCTTCTGTACTGATGAAATTTTAAAAATTTTAAGTGCCAAATTCTCTCCCTCCTTTCCTCCCTGCCTTCCCTCTCTTTGAGAAAGTAAACAATTAGATATGTTCAGTGATGCAAACATATTTCCCTATTGGTCATGTTATGAAAGAAAACACAGACAGAAAGGAAACAAAACAAGAAAGATAAAGTAATTTTTAAAAGTATGCTTTGACCCACATTTGGACTCCATCAGTTCTTTCTCCGAAGGCAGATAACATTTTTTCATAAGTCCTTCAGAATTGTCTTGGATTTTTCTGAGAATAGTTAAGTCATGCACAGTTGATCATGGTGTAATATTGCCTTTACTGTCTACCCTCTTTTGCTCATTTCAGTCTGCATCAGTTCATTTGAGTCTTGTCCAGATTTTTCTGAAAGAATGTTGCTCATCATTTTTGATAACATAATAGTATTCCATCACAATCATATACCACACCTTGTTTAGTTACTTTGCAATTGATGGGCATCCCCTCAATTTCCACCTCATTGCCACGATAAGAAGAGTCAGTATAAATGTTTTTGTATGTATAGGTCCTTTTCCTTCTTTAAAAAAATATTTTTAGCATATAGACCTAGTAGTTGTAATGCTGGGTAAAAGTGTATCCACAATGTCATTACCCTTTGGGCATAGTTCTGAATTGTTCTCCAGAATGGTTGGGTCAGTTCACACCTCCACTAACAGTGTGTTAGTGTCCCGTTTTCCCATATCTCCTCCTACATTTATAATTTTTTTTGGTCAGATTTAGCCAATCTGATAGGTGTGAGGTGGCACCTTAGAGTTGTTCCAATTTGCATTTTCTTAAGAATTATTCAGAGCATTTTTTCACATGCCTATAGAAAGCTTTGATTTCTTCTTCTGAAAACTGCCTGTTCATATCTTTGACAATTTATCAATTGGGGAATGACTTGCATTCTTTTAAATTTGATTTCATTCTCTATAAAATTGAGAAATTTGACCTTTATCAGAGAAACTTGTAATAAAAATTTTTTGATAGATCAATATCTTATACCATATATCAAGGTAAAGTCAATGAGATTTAGGATGATACCACCAACAAATTAGGAGAGCAAGAAATAGTTTTCCTGTCAGATCTATGGAGAAGGGAAGAATTTATGACTGAACAAGAGATAGAGGGCATTTTCAGGTATGAAATGGATAATTTTAAATACATTAAATTTAAAAGGATTCGCACAAACAAAACCAATGCAGCCTAGATTAGAAGGGATGTGAAAATCTGGGGGGTAGGGCTGGAATTTAAAGCAAGTATTTCTGATAAAGGTCTCATTTCTAAAATATGTAGAGAACTGAGTCATTGGGGAATGGCTGAAGAAATTGTGGTATATGATTGTAGTGGAATATGATTGGGCTTTAAGGAATGACAAGCAGGATGATTTCAGAAAAGCCTGGAAGGACTTACATAAACTGATGCAGAGTGATGTGAGCAGAACTAGGAGAACATTGTGTGCTGTAACAGTGATATTTTACCATAATCAACTGTGAATGACTTAGCTCTTCTCTGCAATACAATGATCCAAGACAATTCCAAAGAACTTACAATGAAAAATACTATACATGTTCAGAGAAAGAACTGATGGAGTCTGATTTTTTTTATTTTTATGTTTTTCTTTTTGTCTATTTTCCTTCACAACATAACTAATATGGAAGTATGTTTTACATGATTCCATATGTATACTATATCAAAGTATTTACTGTTGGGGAGCAGGAGAGGAGGGAGAGAATTTAGAACTCAAAATTTTAAAAAATCAATTTTAAAATTGTCTCTACATATAATTGGAAAAATATTATTACAAAACTGTAACTCTCAAAAATAATAAAAAATAAAAATTTTGAGTTATGATTACTGTGTATTTCCCATCTTCACAGCTTTCCCTTGTTTATCCTTCTTTTTCTTTTCTTTCAACTGTCTGTCCTTCTCTCTCTCCCTCCTTACCTCCCTTCCTTCTTTCCCTCTGTCCACATAGGTGATACCCTTACTTGTGGGTGGTCTGTCCAAAGGAATGTAAATTTTGATCACTGAAACTTCCGAAGATATCTTGGGGTTTAAGGGCTAGATTTCCTTCCTGAGGAACATACCTTAAACCCAAATCATTCTGGCTGTCATTGATTGGCCAGTAGTGGATCCCAATTGATCATTGTTTGGACTCTGATGACTCGGGGTGAGTGTAAGTAGAAATTGTTTCTGTTTTGGCCAGAAACCCTAATGGTCTTCCACTTCTGGATTGATTTTTTTTAAACTAGGTAAAAGAGACAATTCTTTGGCTCATTTCTTACCTATCCTTAATTACATAATGGGCATTGCCTCAGACAAACTGAGGCCTGGGAAAAATCTTACCTTAAAAAGGCCAAGGTCTCCCATTGCATTGGGGTCATCTCCAGTTCTGATCTATATCTTGCCCTGGACCCAGATAACTCCAGGGGAGAAAATGAGACTCGTGACTTTGCACAGTGCCTTACTTAAATCCAATTCACTTGCATATCATGATGTCATGGTCCTCTTTGAGAATAAAGGACAAACAACAACACCTATACCTCCTCAAAACAGAAGTGTTTTCTTTTTGACTGCCACTCCCCCCCAATCTTCCCTTCTATCATCATCCCATTCTCTTATCACCTTCCCTTCTACATTCCTGAACTGTAAGATTGATTTCTATACCCAACTGAGTGTGTATATTATTCACTCTGTTCCATCTTTGAGCCAGTTTTAAGTGAGAGTATGGTTCGAGTGTTGTCTACCACCTTACCTATCTTCCTTCTACTGTAAAAACTTTTTCATAACTTTTATCTGAGAGAATTTCCTCCATTCTACCTCTCCATTCCCCCTTCTCCCTCTTTCTCACCCCTTCATTTTATTTTTTTATATCATCGCATCATAATCAACCCACACCTGTGTACTTTGTCCATGTATACACCTAACTGCCCTAACAATGACAAAATTCTTAGGAATTATAAATATCATCTTCCCTTGTAGCAGTGTAAACAGTTTAATTTTATTCAATCCCTTTTGATTTCTCTTGACTGTTTATCTTTCTATGCTTCTCTTGAGTCTTGCACTTGAAAGTCAGATTTTCTATTCTCTGATCTTTTCATCAGAAATATTTGAAAGTCCTCTGTTTCATTAACTATTCATTTTTTCTTTAACCTGAAGGAGTGTACTGTTTTGCTCTGTAGGTGATTCTTGGTTGTAATCCTAGCTCCTCTTAACTCTAGAATGTTGCATTCCAAGCCTTCTGATCCTTTAATGTAGAAGCTACTAAATCTTGTGCTGTTCTGACTGTGGCTCCATGATATTTGAATTATTTCTTTCTGGCTGCTTGCAATATTTTCTCTTTGGTCTCAGAGCTCTGGAATTTGGCTATAATATTCCTGGGAGCTTTTATTTTGAGATCTCTTTTAAGAGGTGACCTTTGGAATCTTTGGAATTTACTCTCTGGTTCTAGGATATTAGGGCAGTTTTCCTTGATAATTTCTTGAAATATGCTGTCTAGGCTCCTTTTTTGATCATGACTTTCAGGCAATTAATTCTTAAATTAAATCTCCTAGATCTGTTTTCCAGGTCAGTTGTTTTTTCAATGAGATATTTAATATATATTTTTTCAATTTGTTGGGCTATTTCTTGCTGTCTTATGGAGTCATTAGCTTCTATTTGTCCAATTCTAACTCTTAAGGAATTATTTTCTTCATTGAACTGTTGTATCTCCTTTTAAATTTGACCAATTCTACTTCTTAAGGAATTTTTTCTCTTCAATAAATTTTTGCACTTTTTTCCATTTGGTCAGTTCTTCTTTTAAAGTCTTTCTCTTCAGTGGATTTTTGTGTTTTTGTGTTATTTTCTTGAGTATTTTTTTGCATGTGCATCTAAGATGTTGACTCTTTTTTCATCATTTTCTTGTGTCACTCTCCTTTCTTTTCCCAGTTTCCCCTCTGCCTCTCTTATTTGATTTTTAAATTCCTTTTGAATTTTTACAGGAATTCTTCTTTAAAATATATATTTTACCCAGACCAGTTCACATTGTTCTTTGAGGCTTTGGATGAAGCTCTTTTGACTTTGTTGTTTTCTTCTGAGTTTGTTTTGATCTTCCCTGTCATCATAATAACTTTCTGTGGTCAGGTTCTTTTTTATTGTTTATTCATTTTTCTAGCCTATTTCTTGTAACTTCATGTTAAAGTTGGACTCTGATCCTGGGGTGGAGGGGGCACTCCAGTCCCAAGTTTCAGGGTTTTTTTTTTTGTGCTGCTCATTTCAGAGTTAGTTCTGGGAGTCAATAAGTTTTTGATTCTTCAAAGATAATGTGATCTAAGGAAAGATATGGTCACCACTCTCCTGACCTGTGGTCTTGTCTGTGAGCTACCATAAGCACCCTTCTCTGCCCTTGAACTGTGTCCAGGGATCCTGCTCCCTGAGGCCACAAGCTCTAGGTGGCTAGAAGATGCACTGGAAAGAGCACCAGACCTAAAGTTAGAAAGGGTCAGATTCAAATCTGACCTCAGACACCTACTATGTACCCCTGAGCAAGTCACAAACTCCTTCTGCCTCAGTTTACTCAAGGGTAAAATAAATCATAACAATACTGACCTCCCAGGCTTGTTATGAATTTCACATGAGATAACATTTGTAAAATTCTTTGCAGACTGTCTGGCACACAGTAGCAGCTTAATAAATGCTTGTTTTCTCCATCCCTTCATAAGGAAGGGGATAGTATCATGTTAAGTGAGCCTAGTAAAAGATTTGGCCTGGCTAAGGAATAAAATAGTGGATCAATGGAATAGATTGGGTACAAAAGACTCAGTAGTCAATTATTATAGTAATATACTGTTCGATAAGCCCAGAGACCCCAGTTTTGGGAATAAGAACTCAATATTTGACAAAAACTGCTGGGAAAATTGGAATATAATATGGCAGAAACTGGGTGTAGACCATTATCTAATGCTGTACACCAAACTCAAGTCTAAATGATCTAGGTATAAAAGCTGATACTGTAAATAATCTGGGGAAGCAAGGAATAGTTTACCTTTCACATTTATGGAGAAGGGAAGACTTTATAACCAAAGAAGAGTTGGAAAGCATTATACAAAATGGATAATCTTGATTACATAAAATTGAAAAGTTTCTGTACAAACAAAATCAACGTAACCAAGATTAAGAGGGAAGTGGGAAATTGGGAAAGAATATTTACAACCAGTGTCTCTGATAAAGGCCTCATTTCTTTTTTTTTTTTTTGTAAGTACTTTTATTCAAGTAACAGTTTCCAATCTGATTTAAAGGGCTTCAAAGGGAAATCAGTTGTTGTTGGTTTTTTTAATGAGCTAAGAACCCCAAGACTTGTATTAATTGTATACCAATTTCCTTGAGGAAAGAGACAGACAAGACTTACTAATTGAGGGAACACTTTCCTCTAAGGTTCCAAAATGGAAGGGCTCAAATCTCTGACTGCCTTCTTCTACGCAGAAGGCCCTTGTCGCCCTGCTAAAAGCAGTCAGAATTTGCATCAGGTCCCTTAAATGACTTTTTTTTCCACTTCCAATTTGGCACTGTTACATTCCAAACTGAAATCCCCAAGCAGAAGCAGCTCAGTGTTGATGAGTGCACAGCAGCCCAACCAAAGCCCTTTCCAATTGTTTCCAGTATCCTGTACAATCCACAGTGCAGAAAGACAAGGATAACCACCACTTTGGTTCAAGTT
>CM053595.1:146226823-146275177 GCA_028646575.1 Pseudocheirus occidentalis | reverse complement strand
AATTAGCTGCATCCATAATCCCATCTTCCACAGGATGGGTACAATCCAGGGTAAATTTGAGGACTTGCTTCTTTTTTTTGCCGCCCTTCATCACAGATTTCTTCATGGGCGCCATGGCGATCGAGGAGCCAGAAAAGGAAAGGCCTCATTTCTAAAATATACAGGGAATTAAGTAAAATCTATAAGAATACAAGTCATTCCCCAATTGATAAATAGTCAAAGGATATGAACAGGCAATTTTCAGAGGTAGACGTTAAAGATATCTTTAAGCATATGGAAAAATGCTCTAAATCATGATTGATTAGAGAAATGCAAATCAAAACAACTTTGAGATATCACATCTCACCAGACTGGCTAAGATGACAAAACAGGAAAATGACAAGTGCTGGAGAGGATGTGGAAAAATTGGAACACTAATGCATTGTTGGTGGAGCTGTGAACTGATACAACCATTCTGGAGAGCAATCTGGAACTATGCCCAAAGGGCTATAAATAATTGCATACCCTTTGACCCAGTAATACCACTTCTGGGGTTGTATCCCAAAGAGATCATAGAAGTGGGGAAAGGACCCATATGTACAAAAGTATTTATTGCAGCTCTTTGTGGTAGCAAAAAACTGGAAATTAAGGGGATGCCTATTAATTGGGGAATGGCTAATCAAGTTGTGGTATATGAATGCAATGGAATACTATTGTGCTATAAGAAATGGGAGGAGATGGACTTCACATGTACCTGTGAAGAGGTACCCAAAGAGGGTTAGGGCTGCCTGAGACCCCAAAATACCATCATGCCAGGTCCTGTGGAAAGAATTCCACTCAAGTCTTCTCAGCCAAAGAAAAAATAAAGTTTATTGAAAGTTCCAGTTCACCATATGGGGTGCAAGAGGATTCTGTGGTGCTCTCACACAGAGCAAGTCTGTGCTAAGCTATCCTATGGTACTCTAACGAAGATGGAGGGAAGATGGGGTCTTATATACAGAGGAATCTAGGGGTGGTTCAGAGGAAGAGCCTGGGGAGGGTCTTCAGGAGGAGTCAGTGAGGTCAGACTCCAGTAATGAGTTTGGGGAGGGACTTCAAATGGAGTTAATGAAGTCAATGCAAGAGTAGATTGATATTTTAATAGGCTCAAGGGTGGGAAGGAAATGGACAGTGGAGGGCCAGGCTAGTAACAGATTTGCGCCCAGCCACAATGAAATACTTATGGCCTCTGCAAATGCCTCCTGAAGATTCAATCAGACTTCAAGAGGTTTCCCAGAGTGTGTACCTCAAAGATTCAAGGAGAGCTCAAAATGGGGGGTGTCCCAGAGCCTACACCTCATCACCTGGAGAGGCTTATACATATTAATGCTAAGTGAGAAGAGCAGAACAAGGAAAAATTTGTACACAATCACAGACACAACATATATGTGATAAACTGGATTCTTCTCAGCAATGCACAGGTATAAGACAACTCTTCAAGTCTTAGGATGGAAGGAGATATCTACATTCAGAGAAAGATCTAGAAAGACCAGAGCTTAAATGGAGACTGAAGCAACAATCTACATGCTATTGCTCTTTTTCATGTTTGTTTTTCTTTCTTTTTCCCATTGTTCATCCATTGGTTGCAACCCTTCTATACAACCAGATTACTGTACAATGTGACAATGTTTGCAGATCCTATACCTGATTGCATGCCACCATGGGGGAAGGGGGAAGGGAGGGGAGAAAATTTGAAACTCAAGGGATTGTGGAACTGAATCTTGTAAACTAAAAGTAAATAAACAAGTCAATAAAAAAAAGAAAAAGATTTGGCTATGACATTTACTATACAGTATCTGTACTTAGAGGCAAGAAAGTTGACTAGAAAACTAGTCTCATTCATTCAAATATTGATTAAACAGTTGTATTAAGATACCACAGGGATACAAAATATTATTTATCTTCAAAATAGAATGGAAATATTAGCTTTCATTTTTAGTAATTGGATATGCAGTCAAGATTATCTTGTATTTCCTTAAATATCTTATACTTATATACATACATGTTGTTTCCCTGATTAGAATATAAGGTTCTTGAAAATATAGACTGTTCTACTTTTGGCTTTGTATCTCTAGCACTTAGTACAATGCCTACCAGAAAGTAGTCATGTGCTTAATGTTTATTGATTGATTTTGAAAAAATAAAAAGATTCCATGTCAGTTTGAAAGGATTCTCCAAAGGAGTGTCCTAGAGACCTCCTCCTGCCTGTATGTTATTTAATATTTTATAATATTTATCAGTGTCTTGGTTAAAAGCATAGAGTACAGTATTAAAATTCACAAGTAATGTAAAACTGGGAGGGACTAACATACTGAATAATAAAGCCAGGATCCATAACAATTTGACAGACTAGCACACCAGGCTAAATCAAGGATGAAATTTCATTGAGCTAAGTAGCTGGGCAAAGCATGCTTATATAGCATTTTGTCTGAAAAATATCTGGGAGTTTTAGTAGATTGTAAGCTCAGTATACATCATGAATGAGATAAAGCAATCAAAGAACCTAATGTAAGTTTGAGCTCCATAAAGAGAAATGTAGCTTGGGGGTTCCAGTAGTTTCCCACCCTTGATGTTCCTGTTCGGCCTTGAGTTGGCCTAGCCCACCATTGTCTATGGTCTCCAGGTAGCCTCCAGCAACTTCCCACCCTTAATCACTCATTACTGGAACAAAGGAGGGCTAAAAACTTGGGCAAAGCCACAACTTAAGGCCCATGACCTCAGGCAAATGCCTTCCCTGGGAAGATTTACTTTCCCAGAGCCTGTACCTCAAAGATTCAAGGAGAGGTCAAGGGGGGTCCCAGAGCCTACACCTCAACATTACCCCCTCAAACAAATGGGACCCAAATTCCTTTGGGGTAAAGGGAGGAGGTCTCAACTTCTGAAAGTGCTTCCTGCTGGCAAGGGGCATAGAGCTGTCCCTGCCTCTCTGGGTCCCATTCAAGGGGGTCAAACTTCACATCCAAGGGGTCAGACTCTGGAACATGCCTGATGTCAGGTCCAGTGGGCTGGAGAACTTGGGGATTAAATCCTAGAGAAGACAAACCTGGCAAAGAGGTTAAGCAAACAAAGGCCAAAACAGGCACAAAAAAGTATAGAGAAAGAACAATTTTCCTGGTAGGAATTAAAGATGACTATAGCAAGGTCAAAAGGCTGTCACATATCCCTTTCCTTTCCAAATTGCTTCGTGGACATTTAGCACATGGAAAGCAATAGCAGCTTTTCAAAAACGGGCAACAACTCCCAAAGCCTGTTCTTTCCTTCCATCATCATGGAGACTATTGGGTAAAACTATAAAATCTCAAAAGCTTTCACCTGCTTTGAGCCATAGTCTAGACAGAATGAATCAGGACCTTAAGTAGCCAGCCAGCCTGACCTCTCAGGTCCCATTAGGTCAGACAGCTAGGTACTCAGCCTGACCTCAGATTCTCGATCCTGTTTGGTTATATTGGAGAACATGGACGCGTGTGCAGCTTCTGAAGAATGGGGGACAAAGGTGCCTCATCTGGAAGTGTAAGCCAGATTCTTTCAATTCTCTCAGCGCTAGGGAATTGGGAAACTTCAGATACTTTTGTGTGGGTTTTGTTTTGTTTGATTTTTGAAGCTTACTCTCAAACCTTCCTTTATGGAGGAAGGGACTTCCAGGCCCTATGCCTGTAGCAGGAAGGGTCAAAAGTTTACTTTTGGGTTATCTTTTATCTAGCACAGACTGGCTCCTTGAGAGTCTACCCCATATGGTGAACTTTTAATGAACTTTCAATAAACTTTACTTTTCTTTGGCTGAGAAGACTTGAATTGAATTCTTTTGGCAGGACCCAGCATGTTGGTATTTTGGGGTCTCAGGCAACCCTAACCCTCTTTGGGTAAACCTCTTCAGAATTGACCAGACTTCTTGGTTGTTGTCCTTTGTTCTCAAAGATGACCAAAATGACATCACTATATTAGAGGGGAGTTGCAGTGTGTCTGACTGGCTGATCAGACCAACATGAGCTTGGAATGCTCTACCACAGGTTGGGCACAAATAATCCATGTGAACATTTGGGGTGGATTCTCTAACTTTGCACATCTTATATTTCTTCTGAGCTACTTCAGTTCTGCTTTGCTCATAGAGCACAGCACCTTCTCTAATGAGGGCATGCCATGCTGGGCCACACTGTACCAGTATCTCCCACATCACACAAACAGTTCCAGAGTTCTTAAGAGAGATCTTGAGAGTGACCTTATATTTCTTTTTCTGACCATCATGTGAGCACTTACCCTGTGTGAGTTCTTCATAAAATAGTGCTTTGTCACTTGCCTGTCACCACAGGACTTTGAGATAGGTAAAAATGGTACAGTGGTGTGGGTGATATCTTTTGATGCATGCGTAAATTGGATTTAAGTGAAGCAAAACTGCATGAAGTTGTTGGCCTCACTCTCTCTTCCATAGTCATCACAGTCCAGTAGCAGGACAGAATCAAGATGATTGGTAATGGCTGGAGATGAGTAGATGGATGACCTTGATGTCTTTGATGTCTAACCAGGCTCTAAGCACTCCCCAGTGTTTGCTTTAGCTAAATTCATGGCTGTTAGAACAAATTGTTCTTATCCATTCATTCCACCAGGGGTAGTCTTCATATGCTTGGGGTAGACACCCCTCCCAACTCACTAATGAGTTTGGGATTCCTCAGTTACCCTCAAACTGGTTAAATGTTGAAATGGTTTGCTGGGGTGTGGCTACTGTGCATGCTACAGCTTCTTGGAGCCACAGGTGAGAGTTACATGGATCAGGTAGACACTAAAGATGGAAAGCAACCCTCCAAACACCAGAGGTGCAAGTCTTTCCTGAACACATCCTATACCTTGACCTGACCTGTACAATGTGAAGGAGTACAGTGTCCCATACTTAATAGGTGCTTAATAAATGCTTTATGGATTGAATGACTGACTGAGAGGAATTGGTATGACTGGATTTGTTATCCTCAGGAGGCAGAAATTTGGTCTCCTTGGAAGAAAGAGGAAAGTTAGAAACTGTGGGGGAGACTTGGCAAGGGAAAACAGTATGTTCTGTTTCGGATATTTTGAATTCGTGATGCCTATGGAACATTTAGTTTGAAGTGTCCAATAAGTAGTTTTCTAAGCGACTTTTTGCTTCTTCTCACTTTCTGTACCTTTTGTTTCTACTTCCATGCTCAGCTTTCTCTTTCTTCTACCTTTATCTCTTTAATTCCTACCCTTCCTATTCGATGGCTTCTAATACCTCAAAAGCAGTTACTTATCTTTTACATGATGTGAAACTAAAAGATGGTGATGTTAAGAGTAGAGATAAGGGCTGGATATGTAGATTTGAGAGTGTTTTTCCTGACAATTAGAATCATCCCAAAGTGGAATGGACTCCCTTAGAAATAAGTAGTGGAGGAGAGTGGGGAATATATATATATATAGAAAACTAGCAGGAGGAACATGAGTAGGGAAAACCATATGCATAGAACAATTTACACCTCTGGATAGAACTTTAGAAACATTTTGTACCATACCTACCTACTAGGCAAAATCACATCTCTTATCTTTTCCCCCTCAGTCTTCATAGCTTTCCTTCTGAGTAGATCACCTTTGCTAATCTCATGCTGCTGAATTTTTGATGGATTCTTTTAGTGCATAGTTGTACTTGGTAGGGTGCTGGAAAAGTGTTACACTCTTTCAATGCAAGCCATTACTTAAGAACTGTCAAGTTGCTCAGTTCTGCTCTGGGGCTCTGAGGAGTTTCTCTTTCTCAAGTTATAGATAGTGATGGGGTCACTTACCGTAACTTTTCAAATTGGGGATTGTGTTTTATCTAGTCAGTTGTTAGAAAAGCTATATCTCTTTTCATAATAAAGTGATGTAAAGCCTATCTTCCCTCCCCCTTCTCTTAAAAACCAGAGATGGCAGTAAAAGACAACAGATAAGCCCTAGAGAATGGGGTCTTTAATCTGGATGTAGGAGGCATTAGAGGGCATTCTTACTTTTTCCTAGGCAGTCAGTTCTTGGTAAAGCAATACCTTTCTTCTACTCAGCACAACTCCTAGCTCTCTCTTTCTAAGCAGCTTCTTACCTCTTTTCTCATTTTCTATACCTTTTATCTCTGCTACGCTCAGCTTTTTCTTTCTTCTACCTTTATCTCTTAATCACCTGTCCTTCCTATTCAATGGCTGCTAATGCCTCAAAAGCAGTTACCCATCTTTAACGTGATATAAAACTAAAAAATGTCACCTTTCTTTCATTTATGATCCAAACAGTTATTACATAATCTTCTCATATTTGATTTATAATTTATCAGCCATTTCTTTCAAAATTGAAAACATTTACATGCTACTTGAGCTGATGGACTGCAACGCCTTATAGACATTTTTGGCTCAATTGGTATTCTGCCTTCAAACAGAACCTCTCAATATATTTATCTGAGAGGCAGTTTTCTCTCTAGTCCTCACAATAATCTATGCTTACTGCCAATGCCTTCCCATCAGAAGACCCAGCACTATTGTACCCCTGCCAGCTGATATAGAATGTGGCACCAGGGGCAAGAGGTTGGAGTACTGCTTTCGGCCTAGGAGTGGAAAACTCCATTGGAAGCAAAGAAGGGGTCAACTTTAAAAGCTGAGTGTCCCGGATTTCTAGCAGCCTTGAGAATAGTGTATGGTCTATGGATGGCAGGTAAATATATCCAAAATGATGGGCTTTGTTTTTCAGCTTTTGGAGGGGGGAGCAAGATTTAGCTTATGGCATGTTTCTTTACTCATTTTCTTCACGTTATTTGTGAATGACATGAATTTTAGGACTTTCTTCTTGTATTATTTTGTATGATGGGAGAAAGCTTTCTCCCTGTCTAAAGTCTTTTGGAATTACAGTTCATCCTTCACTCAGCTGCCAAAGTTCTAAAAGCCCGTATCTGAGTATCTGACTGTGCTTCTCCCCTCACTCAGTGAACTACAGTGACTCCCTATTACTTCTAGGATCAAATACAAAATCTGCTGTTTGTTTTTTAAAGTCCTTTATAACCTGACCCTTTCTTATCTTTCTAGGCTTTTTATACTTTACTTCCTTCCACACACCCTTGACATCCATATATACTAACTTTATTGCTGTTTCTTGCACATAAAACTACATTTCCCAATACCCTGTCTTTTTATTGGATCTCCCTCATTCCTGAAATGTTCTCCCTCATCTCAGCCTCATGATTTCCTTCAGGACTCACCTGGAGTAAAAGAAATTCAAGGTGTCAATAGCCATAAGGAAAACCTATTCTCTATCAATAATTAGAAAAATACAATTTTTAGAAAAAGCTCTCAGGTACCACCTCATCCCCACCAGATTGGCAAAATTGACAGAAAAACAAAAATGATAAATGCTGAAGGAGATGTGGGAAGACAGGTGTGCATGAATGCACTGCTGGTGGAGCTTTGAATTCATCCAGTCGTTCTAGAAAGCAATTTGGAGCTATGTTCAAAAACCTATTAAACTGTGCATCCATCCCCTTTGACCCAGTGAAAACTTCACCACCTCCCCTCTTACTGTAGAGTGCAACAACATTCTTCTGGTCCCTCAGGCTTGCAACCTAGGAGCCATCCCGGACTTCTCACCGTCTCTAGCCCCGTATCTAATCTGTTGATTTCATCTTTGCGACGTCTCTTACATACACCCCCTTCTCTCTTCTGACTCTGCCACTGCTCTGGTGCAGGTCCTCATCACCTCACTCCTGGACTGTATTAAAAGCTTGTGGGTGGGTCGGCCTGCCTGCCTGGAGCCTCCGACTATTCCTGTCCAGACTCCGTTCAGCCACCAAAGCCATTGAGCATGTCACACACCCCACCCCGGCCCACTCAAACTCCAGTGGCTCCCTGTTGCCTCCAGGATCAAAACCAAAATATTCTCTTTGGCATTCACAGCTCTTTGCAACCCAGCCCTCTCCTACCTTTCCAGTCTCCTTACACCTTCTTCCCCAACACATAATCTTCAGTCCAGTTATACCGGCCTCTTAGCTGTTTCATCAACAAGACACTATCTCTTGACTCTAGGTGTTTTCCATAGTTGTCTCCCATATCAGAACCACTCTCTCCTGTACTTTGACTACTGACCTTCTTTTAATTCCCAACCAAAATCTCTTTTACTGGAAGTTTTCCCCATTTCTTCTTCATTCTGGTGTCTTCTGTTAATTGGTTCCTATTTATCCTGTATGTGACTTGCTTTGAATGTATTTGTCTCCATGTTGTCTCTGTTAGATTGTAAGCTCCTCGATGGTGGGAACTGTCTTTTGCTTCTTCTTCTATCGCCAGTGCTTAGCACAAGGCCTGGCAGGCAGTAGGCATTTAGTAAGTGTGTAGTGATTGATGTTGGTAGATACTGTTAAGTTTAATAAAACATATATTATTTTAATAGAATTGCTGAATCCATGGTAGTTTTTGATAGTCATATATCTCCTTTATTACTTAATAACTACTGTCGTATAGGAATCTAGAAAAAAATTTTATGTTAAAAAAAAGTATCTCCTTTCCCCTCTGGCCAGCATGGGGTTTGTTTTGCTCTTCTCTCATGGAGGCCGCGATGGCTGTTATGAAGAATAAGCATTTCCTCAAAATGACTGCTGAGAAGCTAATGGAAGAGTGCCCGGTCCAGGCCCGGTATCTTCTCTGGATGTACAGTTCCTCACACAATGAAAAGCCTGTTTCAGAAGGCCAGTGTCCATATTGTTACCAGTTTCTGGTGCTGGATAGATACAGAGTTCGCCTCAAGCCCAAGCCAAAACTAACACCAAAAGTAAAGAAACTTCTTAATCTAGAATCAAAAAGTTGTAGACTCACTTTTAAAGAAACAAGGATTCTTAAAAAGTACTGGGACTCCAAAAGTATTTTGTTGGTTACCTGCAAAGCATGAAACAAAACAGTGAGGTATAATGTAAAAGCAGAAGCTTACTGGCAGAAATGAAAAATAATCTTAGCACTCCCAAGATTAAACCTGGCATGCAGGCATCAGGTATAAAAGCTTGAGGATCTACAAAGAAAAAGAAGAAATCCTTCAGCAGTAGTAAATCTGGTTCCAAACGCAATGGTCCAGCATTAATTTTCAGAACACCTATGTCTGGACAGTCAATACCCACTTCCTCCTCAAAGAGTGTCAGTAAAATGAAGCATCATTTATCTCAGCTGAAAATGATGCTTAATAGTGAAGAAAGCCAAAAGACCCCATCAAAGGATTTTAGAAATTTCTTGTCCTCACTCTAAGCAGCGCATTTAGTGATGAACATTAATAGTTGTTGACATTGGAGCTGTTGCATAAGGAGGGAGGCCTGCTTTGTCCTCACAGCAGCAAATGATTCTCTCTGACGTCCTTTTTGGTACTTTTTGACTGATGTTTCTAGAGTGCTTGACATATCGTAAGAATGTAATAAAGACCTTTCTAGTTGTGTTTGGCCTCCCTGGGAAGGCTAACACCATGGGAAAGGAGAGCTGACATCATTTCCACTCATATGAAATGACATTCCAACTTTAATGTATTAAATATTAAACATGTGGTAAAGTATGGACATTTATTAAAATTGTGATGACAAATCAGATACCATCTTTAGTCATTTACATACTTCCTGTTTTTAAGAAAATTGAGATCTGCTACCAGAGTGTCATTCTTAAGCAATTCTTCCAAGAATTAAATTCATCTTTCTTCATTCAAATAAAAAAAAGTATCATCCTACTAAAAAAAAAAATCGAAATCTGATCTGGAGTATCATCTTTGGATTTAATGTTTCTTTAAAGTTGTAAGGTCAGTTGATATATTAATGTTATCTATTTCATATAATGAAAAGTGAAAAATTGTGATTATAGATGTTTGTGGGGGTGATAAATGCAAATGTAGAACCACCTTCTGGTATTTTAGTGTAAGAGTCAGCCTTGTTTGCCTATGGCATGTATGGCGCACTGCCTCCACATGGTGGTTAAGTGTAGGTACATGTCAAGAACCTCTTAAAATTGCAGAAACCACATTCAATGATGTCTTTCTGATAAGATGTTTAAAGTTATTTGCATAATCGTTGCAACAAACGTTGTGGGGCCCCTGAAAGAGGATATGGCTTACATTTAACTTGCTTATGCTTAAGATTTTGATGTGTCCTACTGCTTGGGTTCCCAAAGGCTTCTCACATATGACAGAGGCTCGGTTTTTTTGTCTTTGTTGCTTTCTTTTATTTGTTTGTCAAATCATGTGAGTAGGATTAATAGAGACCAAATATCTTTTCTTCCAGCCCTCCTCGCCCCATGACCAACATGAATGATGCCGTGGTTAGTCATATGTCCTCTGGAGTTCCCACTCCCACCAAAAGGTATGTGCACTATTCCTTAGTTCCTTGCTCTGAAGGGCTATGTTAATGAGAAGAAAATGCCAACAACAAACCTGACACAAACTGGCATTTTCAGGTTGGAAAAGAGCTTATTATGGTATTTTATAGCAATCTTGTGAGGTAGCTAATAGGTGTGGTTATCCCCATTCCTCACCTGGATAAACTGAAACTCAGAGAAATTAAGTGACTTGCTCATGGTCATACCAGCTAAAAAGCGTCAGTGATGTCAGTTTACCCAGCATGCTACGCTTCCCTTCTGCTGCTGATCACTTTCCTAGAGAGGAGGCTTTGCTCTGGTCTTCTTGTGTCTTTTACTGACTCCTCTGTGGCATGAAAAACATCCTGGTTTAGGGGGTTCAAGTCCTAATACTTAACCAGCAATGTTATCCTAGTCCAATCACTAAGCCTTTGAGCCTTAGTCTCCTTATCTTGATAATAGATATGATGATATTTAAACTATTCACCTTACAGAATAATAAAGTCCCCAAGAATTTGTTAAGATTTACTGGGTGCCTGGCACCATGCTAAACACTGGATGAGGAAAGCACTTTGCAAAACCTAATATGTCATATAAATGAGTTACTATTTTTCCCTTTTATTCCTATAAAGTTAGTGTTTATTTTTTCTTTTCTTACTTACTCATAAACACCAGAAACATAGTGGTAATAGAATTAGATTAGTTTTAAGTAGTGTTTATGGTGAAAGACAGTGAAGTTTAGTAAGATTTGCGTTTGAATTTCCCACTTACCACTTGTGTGTAAGTAACTTAATTCCTCTTTAGTTCAGTTTCCTCATGAAGATAATAATGGCATCTACCTAAAGGGTTGTTTTGAATATCAAAGGAGCTAATATGTGAATCACTTTGCAAACTTGAGGACACTAAGTGCTAGCTATTATTACTTAGAATATTGAACTAGGGCAGATCAAGTATACTGGGAACTTTTTCCTCCAAAAAATACTTTCATACAGTTGTATTTTATTTAATTCCACATTTTAATGCTAGTATTGCAGATAGGTTCAAGTATGTATTATTGCTACCCTGAGTTTATGTTTATGTATACCTTCACCTTGGTAATGGCTGGTAGGATCCAGTTAGTCTCAGCTAAGAGGTACAGCAGGTGTAGAATTTTAGTTCTTTGACTCCCAGAAGATCCATTTTGGTTCCTGAAATATATTTCTTGAGTTAATCATCTGAACTTCCTCTTGATCATTCATGCAGAAAGGTGACTTCATGCTGTCATAGAACATTATTCAAGTTTACTAAATTCTGCTCCTGATGGGTTGTTAGACATTTGGCAAGTTTGTTTACTCATTTTAGCTTCAATTTGCTGCTCTATAAATCATGAAGATTCAACTAAAAACCATTTCAAATGTCCCTTCTAGCTCTAAAGTGCACACACGTTTTTATTCAAGCGCTTATGCCCATCTCTGAGAGGAGTATGGGGGTGTCCATTAGGAACTGTCAAGGCATTGAGAACATGGCTTCTTGTTTATCTATCTCGAGTTTCAGCTCCTCTGTTAGAACTTCAGAGGGCGATATAAAATGACTCCCTTCATATTTGATTTACCTTTGTCTTATACCATAGCAAAGCAGAAGTTCCCTAAGGGTGTATATATAGTAACTGAAGAATTCTTTCTTGCAAATATCACTTGAGTAGGAAAAAAATTTAGGAAGAAATTGCAGCCTATTCCCCAAGTTTCCCTTTCAGAAAATCTCTATTTCATTTAACTATGTCAGGTTTCAAAAATCACTTAGAATATCCTTACATATTATTATATTGGTCTCAATCTATAGTTATCTTTGTGAAGTTTTCAGTGGGTATATCCCCTAGAGAGAAAGAGTATAACATAGCACTGGATGTTTTAGAATTAATGAATTAGGAATTTATTTTAACAGGCATAAGCAGGTGATATAGACTTGAAGACACAAAATTCTGCAAATTTGTTTTACCTGAATGAGAATACCTGACTGTAGGACAGGAGTACTTTTCAGTTGAGTTGGGAAGATGGATTTGGTTTTTTCAGTATTAATTAGAAGCCCTTGGGCTTCTAGCAAGTGACCAGTTCAACATCCACAAGTTCCACAGAGTTCAAGTCCCTCTAAGAAGACCTCTAGAAAGTTACTGACCCTCTCCGATCCTGAGTTTCTTCTTCTGAAAAGTGATGATGGGGTTTGACCAGAAGAGCTCCAAGGTGTCTTCTCACTCCAAATTCTGTTATCCTAAGGTGGCAAAATAAAAGAGACTCTCTTGTGTTTGAGGTTTGACTGAAAATGTTCATGTGCTATCAAGCCTCAGATTTGGAGAGTTCAGAAATAACTAAATCTCTCCTAACTCCCTAGATATTGCCAGAGAAATTCTCCTGCCTTTACTGCTCAGATTGTTTGTGTGAAACCCATGTAGTGTTTTACTTTAAAGGGCAGTTTCAGATGGAGAGAAGCAAACAAAAATAAAACAGAGGAACTTTGCCATTACAGATCCAAGGGCCAAAAGTAAGTCACCAAAAAGTTAGCTCACAGATTGTACCATGAGAAGTCTACCATGAGAACCATTCTTCCTCATATATATGTTATTTACGTTTTTGTTCTTAATGTCACTGTTCCATACCTGAGGCAGCTGGATGACTGTTATTCCTAACTTCATCCAGAGCAAGTTTGGTGGCCACCCCACTGTGCTCTGCTGTCCTATTAGATCTTATTCAGAATATCATGTTTAATTCTAGTTGCCTATAATACAAATGATTTGCCTTTCTCTGGACCAGCTCTATCCAGCTCATTAGTCATTATATTGAAGTTCTTTGAAATTATGTCATAGGAGAATTGTTTGAAGAAACTAAATTTCAGCTTGGAAAAATACAAGCTTTAGCAAGAAGATGACTGATGTCTTAAAATATTTAAAGAATCTGACAATTAAATCTGGGGCATTTTCTACAATACCATAGATTTGTAGTCAGAGGACCTGTGTTCTAAACCTGACTTTGCTACTCACTACCTTTGGCAAATTCCTTGGGCCTTAGTGTCCTCATCTGTAAAATTAGGAAGTTGAACTAGGTTATCTCTGAAGTTCTTTCCAGATCTAAATATTATCACCCATTCATAAACCCATTTCCATGATATTTGTGTAGTATCAGAAATCTTTTTCTATGCTTATTTATAACTTCTCTCTTTTTAGGCCCATTCTTAAGTAACTGCCTCTCTAAGACTGCTACAGTTTTCCTATATTTATGCCTTTAACTTTATTTATACGAAGAGGAACTTGTCATACTTTAGATATAGGCACAATTTGTTCAATGTGAACTTCATTCTAAAAGGTGACTCACAAGATGGAAAATTAAAGGGCAGAAAGGGCCAGTATACAAAGTACATTTTTCTGTCTCTCACCCTCAGAAAAACAAATAGGTTAAAAGTCAAGTGGCAGTACTGCAGTTACAGAATGATGCTTCAGTTTATTTCTAAATTAAAGGACCATCTTGAGTATGATAGAAATGAGGGTATTACTCAACTTTATACTGAGTTCTTATTAAAAATAGATATGGAGAAAATTTTATGAGAAGGTTAATGAATTTAATATAAAAGGAAAAACTGATCCCCAGATCCAAACCCATATAGGAGGTGGGATTAGTGATTTGTTTTCTCCTGTGTGATTATTTTTAAAAAAGGACAAAATATTTGATATTGTCATGAAACAACTGGTTTTTAGACATTCTTTCCAAGTCAAAGCAGGAATTAATTTTTCTTAATTTTTTTTCCCTCTTTCAAAAAGTAGAAACAAAAGTTGAGTAATTACAAAATTAACCCATAATCCTATATGACTTCAGGGTCCTCCATCTTGGCAAATTTCCAAAGTCCACCCAAAGAACTGGGCGAACTTCCAGCTTTCCTACTGCTCCAGGGCTGTGGCTGAATTCCATTCTCATTTAACTGAGACCCTCTGGCATGACATTCCCCAAATCTGACTCAGAGATAGCATCAATTAAAAGCTTGAATATTTCTAAATCCTGTTCTTATAAACCATCATTTAAGAGAACTGCCATTGGAAAGAATTGTTCCTGACAAACACAGTAATTATTAGTTCCCCTCTCCTGTCAGACTTGGTGCTTTAAACTAGAGCAGGAATCACATCCATTATAGGCTTCAGCTCATTCTGGCTGTGTTTCATGACCACAAAGCAAGAGCAGAGCCCTTGAGCAGCTCATCCTGGCTGCAGTGGCTGCTGCAATCATTAACATTCAGGGGTGTTTGTATAGCATCTACCATCCAAAAACTTTATAACTGTTATTTAACTGAGCTTAGCATAGTTCCATATATAGACTGTCAATAATAGAGAAATGGGGCAAGATTAGGTATTAGCCAAACACTATATATATATCTGATATGTGTGTGTATATACACACACATCTATATGGTATTATTTAATTAGTATTATTTGATGGTTCTGATTGATTGGGATTTAAAAAGCTATTTAAAAAAAAGCTAGTTAGAAGCTGTGCTATTTTTTTTTATTCCCCACACTCTCCAAGCCTTATTAACTAGGAATTGGCACACATCATTCCTTCTTTTGTATTGCCATTAATTTCATCTTTCTTCTTTATTTTCTATCTCTTCTATTTTGTCTTTTCTGTCTGTAAGTTCTTTTAATCATATATCCGTCATTTTAATGGTAGCGAGTCTAAGTAACAAAGAGGGGCAGACTCAAAGAACAAGAAAATAATAAGGATTGGGGATAAGAAGAAATAATAATTGCTGGAGGAGGTCAGACCCATACAGATTTAAAAGGCTTTTAGGCAGCATTCAAGAAATTACTTAAAGTAATGCTTAAGTACTTTGAAATTTCTTTCTAAAGTTCCTTTGAGAGAAGTTAAAGAAACCTTCAAAGTACTATTAAGTTTCATTTTATTTTATTTCATTTTCTTTTTGGAGAGGGGAGGATAGGACAGTTGGAGTTAAGTGACTTGCCCAAGATCACATGGCTAGTTTTTGTGTTAAGTGTCTGAGGCTGGATTTGAATTCACATCCTCCTGACTCCTGGCCCAGTGCTCTGTTCATCGTGGCACCTAGCTACCCCCTGAGTTTCATTGTAGTTTTAGACATTGCCTTGAGAAATTTTTTTCAGCCTAATTTGTAATTTTGTATACCAGCCAGGCAAGAGAACAGGTGAGCACTTAGCAGAGTGTCTGGTACATGGCAGGGCCTTAACAAATATTGACTGGCTGTATAGCTAAAGACAAAGTAATCAACTTGATGTGTTCATCAAGTTGATTAACTGTTAAGCCGACTATCAGCTGACAACTTTAGGGAGACCTCTCAAAGGGTCCTGTCTTACTGAGTTTGGAATGTTGAGCGTGGGACATTTTTTCCACCTACATGCTTTTCTCTCTAGATACTAGTGAGGGTCAACAATGGTGGGGTCAAATAAGGAAACTTTACCTCTTAGAGAGATTTACAGGCAGAGAAATGCAGAAAACTATAATGTATTCCCTACTGAAAGAGCTGCAGTGTGGTATATTAGGAAAAGTTATATATTTGAAGTCAGATGATCTTAGTTCCAGTGATGGATAATTATGTGATCTTGGGTATGTCAATTAACTTTTAAGCCCCAGTCGCCTCGTATAATTAGGGAGTTGAACTAGATGATCTTTGATACCTTTAAACTCAAACTCTCATGATTCTGAGGAATGAGCAGTATGCCCAGTGCCACATGATGCAGAGAAGATGACATAGCCCCTATTTTCAGATCTTCAGGGCCTGTTCCTGTCAAAGAGAAGTACTTTTCTGATTTTCTTAAGTGCTCTTTCTCTGTAATTCTCCTGGGTGCCTATATAATTCTTATTAATTAAATTGATGAATATCTAATAAAACTGAAATCTAAGGAAAGTCTGGAACCTGGAAAATGACATTTAATAGGTCAATTTAATTCTGCATATAAATCTGTAAACATATTCATCTGCCTCCTCCCTTGTAACCCCTGGTCAGATTACTTCCTGGGATTTGCAAGCACAAAAACTAGTAGGTACAGGTACCTCCAGTTTGGTTACACTCACCTCCAGAGGACTGTCCAATAGAATTCTGTTATCTTTGATGCTGACATGGGTCATTGACTGGGACGTCTGTTATAAGGATTTTAGTAATAGTGATATTTTTGGCGACATTTTTATGTCACTTCATAACTCAAATTTCAGTTTCTACTTTTAAAAAAGGTTTATTGGAGAAAAGCCTGAGAGAGCCTGAGCTCTCCCCAAAACCCCTCTGAACACCTTTAAATAATTCTGTAAAATAGTTCCTGAATCAGAACACACAAAAGGATGGAGTGGAATAAATTTCTAACCAAAGACAACTTGGAAGGTCAACAGGAATGGCCTCTTGCACCTGGGTGAGAGTAGAGGACAGTTTCTCACAGACCATGCCAGAACATTTTGGATCCTAGCAAATCAGAAGCAGGTCTTTGGAGCCATTGAGCTAATAGCAGCAGCTCCTGCTTCCAGAGCTCTCAGCCCACAGATGGTAAGAGGGTCAAACAACTGGTCAGAAGGAAATTACAGGGGTCTCTTAGCTAGCACTGAGACAGAGCTCTGTTGCTTTGCCCATACTTGGATCTAGATCACAGTCCTAGGTGACAGTCTCAGGGTAAGGAGGAACACTAGTACACCAGAGCTTGCAGCCACAGTGGATGGAGCAGGAACCCCCAGCGCAGTTCCAGGGCAGAAGAGTGCTTGTGGTCACACATAGAGCAGAGCACAGGCCAAGAGAGTAGTAAACACACTTCTTCTTAGGTCATACTGTCTTGGAAAAATGGAAAACTTACCGGTTCCTAGAAGTATCTCTGAAAACAGCTACACAAAACCCCTGAAGCTTGGACTAGTGTCTTCCACCTTGGAAGAAGAGCCCTACTTTAACAAAGAATTAAAAGTCAAGAAATAGGTTTGGAGAACAAGCAAACAACAACAAAAACTGACTCCAGACAGTTACTATGGTGACGAGGAAGATCAAAGCACACACTCAGAAGACAACAAAGTTGAAGCTCCTATATCCAAAGCATCCAAGAAAAATATGAATTGGTCTCAGGACATGTAAGAGCTCAAAAGGATTTTGAAAATCAAGTAAGAGGGGAAGAGGAAAAATTGGGAAGAGAAATGAGAGTGACGCGAGAAAATCATGAAAAACAAGTCAACAGTTTGGTAAAAGACACACACAAAAATACTGAAGAAAATAACACTTTAAATTTGGCAAATAATAGGAAAAAAATCTGACCATAGAAAGTTACTATGGTGACGAGGAAGATCAAAACATACACTCAAGCGGGAGGAGCCAAGATGGCAGAGTAGAAGCACAAACTTAGCAGGGGCTCCAGCTCCATACAATTCCAATACCTGAAAAAAATGACTCTAAAATTCTAAAGCTACAGAACCCACAAAGTGACACAGAGAAACAAATCTCCTGCTGAAGATAGCCTGGCAGGCCAACAGGAAAAGTCTTTCACATTGCACTGGAAGCTGAGTGCAGTCCCACAGGAGCCACACAGTCCTGCAGGAGCCATGCAGTCCCAGCCCCAGGGAGGTCCTGACCAACAGTGGCCAGTACAGACTTCAGGAGAGTGAATCACCAGCAGCTGTGGCAGCTTCCAGACTTATCAATTCATAAACACCAAAGACAAAGTAAAACATCAGTTTGGAAATTTGTTGGAATAATGGGGGACAGAAAAGCATGGTTGTGCTGCTGTGCACTGGGGTGAGAAGCAGGCAGAGGTGTGGCAGCTACCTCAAGAGGTCCTGGCCTGCAGATTTTAGGGGGAACCAAGAGACCATTCAGAGGATAATCACTCTTACTTTGACCTGCTTGAATCCAGATCGTGGTCTTGGGTGGTGGTCCTGGGGTATGTGACTAGTGAGCCAGAACATGTGAGGGCTGTAGAGAGGGCATCTATCTACTAGCTCCAGCAGCTGCAAAACCCCTAGTGATTTGGGACATAGCTCTCTCCATTCTGGAAGCAGAGTTCTACCATGGCAAAGAGCTCAAAAGTCAAGAAATCAGCTGGGATTATGAGCAAGCACAGGAAGCACAAACAGATGATAGAATCCTTTTTTTGGGGACAAAAAGGATCAAAGCATGGAGCAGGAGGAAGACAATGAAGTCAGAACTCCTGCATCAAAAGCCTCCAAGAAAATATGAACTGGTTATAGGCCATAGAGGAGCTCAAGAAGGATTGTGAAAATCAAGTAAGAGAAGTAGAGGAAAAATTGGCAAGAGAAATGAGAATGGTGCAGGAAAATCATGAAAAGTGAGTCAACAGCCTGTTAAAGGAGAACGAAAAAATACTGAAGAAAATAACACCTTAAAAATAGACTAACTCAAACAGTAAACGAGGCCCAAAAAGCCAATGAGGAGAAGAATGCCGTAAAAAGCCAAATTTACCAGATGGAAAATGAATTTCGAAAAGTCACTGAAGAGAATAACTCCTTTGAAATTAGATTGGAGCAATTGGAAGCTAATGACTTTATGAGTAATCAAGATGCTATAAAACAGATCCAAACAAATGAAAAAATAGAAGGCACTGTGAAATATCTCATTGGAAAAACCACTGACCTGGAAAATAGATCCAGGAGAGATCATTTAAAAATCATTGAACTTCCTAAAAGCCATGATAACAAAAAGAGCCTAGACACCATATTTCAAGAAATTATCAAGCAAAATTTCCTTAATATTCTAGAACCAGAGGACAAAATAGAACTTGAAAGAATTCACTGATCACCTCTTGAAAAAGAAAACTCCTAGGAATATCATTGCCAAATTCCAGAATTCTCAGGTCAAGGAAAAAATATTTCAAGCAGTCAGGAAGAAACAATTTGAGTATTGTGGAAACACAATCAGGATAACACAAGACCTAGCAGCTTCTACATTAAAGGCCTGAAGGGCTTGGAATATGATATTCCACAGGTCAAAGGAGCTAGGATTAAAACCAAGAATCACATACTCAGAAAAACTGAGTATAATGCTTTAGGGGAAAATATGATCATTCAGTGAAAGAGAGGATTTTCAAGCATTTTTGATGAAAAAAACTAGAGCTGAACAGAACATTTGTCAAATACAAGAAGCAAGAGAAGTATGAAAAGGTAAACAGGAAAACAAAATCATCAGGGATTTATTAAAGTTGAACTATTTACATTCCTACATGGAAAAACAATAATTGTAACTCATGAGACTTTTCTTAGTATGAGCATGATGAAGGGAATATTTTTGTGTACATGTATACACACACATATATTTGTATGTGTAAGAGGGTGTATGTGTATATAAATACATATGTGATTGTGGGCATATGTATGTTTATGTATACACACAGAGGGCACAGGATGAGTTGAATATGAAGGGTTGATATCTAAAAAAATTAAGAGGTGAGAGAGGAATTTCTTGGGAGAAGGAGAAAGGGAAAGATAGATTTGGGTAAATTATCTCATATAAAAGAAGGAAGTGAAAACTGTTACAACAGAGGGGAAGAGCAGGAAGGTGAAGGGGAAAGGGACAACCTTACTCTCATTGAATTTGGCTTAAGGAGGGAATAACACACACACTCAATTGGGTATCTCACCCTACAGGAAAATAGGGGTGAAGGGGATAAGAGGGGGGTATGATAGAGGAGGGCAGATTGGGGGAGAGAGTAGTTAGAAGCAAACATTTTTTGAAAAGGGATAGGGTCAAAGGAGAAAATAGAATAAGTGGGGGACAGGATAGGATGGAGGGAAATATAGTTGGTCTTTCACAATATAACAATTATGGAAATGATTTGGGTAACTACACATGTACGACCTATATTGAATTTCTTATCCTCCCAGTAGGGGCAAGTGAGGAGGGAGAAAGGGGGAAAAAATCTGGAACCCAAAGTTTTAAAAACAAATGCTTAAAAAAAATTGTTTTCTACATACAAGTGGGAAATAAGATATACAGACACTGGGGTATAGAAAGCCATCATACCCTACTAGAAAGTTTGAAGGTGGGGCACTTTTCCTGGAGGACATGGCAGGCCAGAGTGTGGCAGAACTAAGAGGGAAGAAGCTTGGAAACAGCACCAGGCCCTGTCGCAGAAGCTGGTCAGCCTGTGGGAAGAGCTGGTCACTGCCTCTGCTGCCTGTGAGAAGCTAGAAAAGGTCCAGAATGAGCTGCAGATCACATGCCAGGCCTTTGTGGACAAGCTGAATGTGCAGCACCAGGCAGATCAGGAAAACCAGCTGAAGGCACACTACATGGGCAAGTGTGAGAGGCTGCAGAGTGTGTGTGTGCAGGAAGTCCAGAAGTACCAGGCCCAGATGCAGAGTCAGGTTGATGATTTAAATGCTGCCCATGAAGCCTTCAAGTTAGAAGTCAAGGCCAGTCATTTGGATCAAGTCAGTCTGCTGAAGAAGGCCTAGGAAGCC
This sequence comes from Pseudocheirus occidentalis, assembly GCA_028646575.1. Taxonomy (NCBI): domain Eukaryota; kingdom Metazoa; phylum Chordata; class Mammalia; order Diprotodontia; family Pseudocheiridae; genus Pseudocheirus; species Pseudocheirus occidentalis. Next base: position 146,254,413 of record CM053595.1, on the reverse strand, counting down.
TCCCTCACAGAAATCAAGGAGTGCCATGACCTGTAGAAGACGTCCCTGGAGGAGCTATTCTCTGAGAAGCATGAGTCACTGGAGAAAGAGATCCATGATCTGAAGAGTTAGAAGGATGCTCTCAATGAAAAGCTTCAATTAGAGGAGCAGAAAGTGGCTTCCAGAGAGAAGGCCACCCAGGTAGATAGTAACACAGCCCTGGTGGACAAACTAAAGAGAGTCCAGCAGAACAAGGACCTGAAAGTGCGGATGGACCAAATCAAATAATGGAAGTAGAGAAAAAATTGGGAAGAGAAATGAGGATGATGCAAAAAAAAAATCATGAAAAACAAGACAACAGCTTGGTAAAGGAGACACAAAAAATACTGAAGAAAGTAACACCTTAAAAAATAGAGGAGGTCAAATGGAAAAAGAGGCACAAAAATTCAATGAAGAAGAAAACTTCTTAAAAAGTAGAATTGGCCAAATGGAAAAGGAGGTACAAAAGCAGACTGAAGGGGCAGCTAAGTGGTGCAGTGAATAGGCCTTGGAGTCAGGGGGATCTGAGTTCAAATCTGGCCTCATACATTAAGTATTCTTACATGGGGAGATGACACTTGTAACTCATAAGAACTTTCTCATTATTAGGGCAATTAGAAGGAGTGTATATATAGACCAGGCCTGCACAGCATGTGACCTGTTGAGTTGCTTGTAGTCCACCAAAGGATTTCTGGTGGCCCATGAAAAATGTAGTGGATATAAAAGAAAGTAAAGATGTAACAAATGCTTTGTTCATGCCCCACTTAGCCTACCTCCCACTGGTCACTATTGTGCCTGTCATGTAATTTGGTAGGCGAGTTACCATTGCCCACTCTGTCCTGTTTGTCATGTGACCAGCGACAACCTACCATTGTCAGTCTGTCTCTAGTCTGAGAGGAGTGAGAGTCATATCTCTTCACAATTTTTTTGGTCATTACTGTCATTGAACAGAGACAAATTGAGTGTTGCCATGCGCCAATGCAGCTCACGCCCGCTATACAACGAGTAGCAATGATGTGATGATTTCTTCTCCTCCCTCTCTGCATGGCTGCCCTCCAAGTTACATCAGTGCCTAGTGCTCTCTCCAAGGTTGGACACTCAGTCCTGTATTTCTTTGTATGTGAGCAGTTGCTGTGGAGATTTTTTTGCTTCTAACATTAAAGTTTTTGGGGTGACTCTGTAAAATGGGTGATAAAAAGAAAAGGAAGATTGAATCAGACATAGAGTATTTAATCCAGAGTGAACAAATGGATACTTACTTACTTACATGAGAGACAAAATATTGTGCCTTATTTGCCAAGAAGTAGTAACTGTTGCAAAGGAATACAATCTTCATTTCCAGTTCAAATCAGAACATCCTGACAATGAAAAAACAAAGTGTCTAAATTGTTGAAAAGTCTCAGTGGAGAAAAGCAGTTTTTCAGGAATGTAAACTCAGAAAATGATGTGGCTACTAAGGTTAGTTTTTAGATTTCTAAAGAAATTGCTGCTGCTGGGAAGTCTTTTACTGCAGGTGACTTCAAAAAGAAGTGTTTGCTGATTGCAGTTTCTGGATTATGTCCAATGAAAGGACTGTTTTTAAGAATATAAGTTTGTCCCATATGACTGTGCAGAAAAGAGTTGCTGATGATAAACTGCTGACAAGAAGCATATCACATCCCATTAACTAAATGTAAACAGTAAAAAAAAACCCTGGAAAACGTATTAAAACTTGTGTCACTTAGGAAAGTATTTTTTTTAACATTAATGAGATTTCATGATAAATAAAAATCTTAAGTAATAAGTGTAATTAATTGATATTAATTGAAATTTTCCTTTTAAAATATAGTTTATTTGCAGAACAGTTTAATCATTAATTATACCTTTACTTGGAAAGTAAGCCTCTAAAAATCTATCTACAGCATGAAGAACTTTAGCCTATTTTAATTTTGACCCCTGTCTGTGGCCAAGTTGTGCAGGTCTGATATAGACAGAAGGCAGAGGTGTAAGTTGAACATGAAGGGATGATATCTTAAAAAGAATAAAATTAAGGAATGAGAGAGGAATATACTAGGAGGAAGGGAAAGAGATAGAAAGGGATAAATTTTGTCACATAAAAGAAGCAAGAAAAAGCTCATAAAGTGGAAGGGGAGAGGGAGAATGAGTGAGCCTTACTGTCATCAGAATTGACTCAAAGAGGGAATAACATACAGACTTAATTGGGTATAGAAATACATTTTACCCTACAGGGAAGTAGGAGGTAATGGGGATAGGAGAAGAGGGGTGGTGATAGAGGGGAGGGCAGTGGGGAGAGGGGTAGTCAAAAGCAAAACACTTTTGAGTAGGGACAGGGTGAAAGGAGAGAGAATAGAATGAAAACGGGGAAATAAGTTGGAGGGAAATACAGTCAGCAGTAACTGTTACAATAGTAACTGTGAAAAAATTCTGAAACATGTTTCTCTGATAAAGGCCTCATTTCTCAAACATATAGAAAACCAAGTCAAATTTATAAAAATAAAAGCCATTGCCCAATTGATAAATTATCAAAAGATATGGACAGTTTTCAGATGAAGTAGTCAGAGCTATCTAAAGCCATATAAAAATGCTCTAACTCACTATTGATTGGAAAAATGCTAGTTAAAACAATTCTAAGGTGTTCCCTCATACCTGTTAAATTGCCTAATAGGAAAGAAAAGGAAAATGAGAAATATTGGAGAGGATATGGGAAAAAACGAGACATTAATGCACTGTTGGTGGAATTGTGAACTAATTCAACCATTCTGTAGAGCAATTTGGAACTCTGCTTAAAGGGCTATAAAACTATGCACATGCCCTTTGACCTAGCAATGTCACTACTAGGTCTGTATCCCAAAAGGATTTTTAAAAATGAAAAATACCTCTATTACAAAAATATTTATAGCAACTCTTTTCTAGGGGCAAAGAATTGGAAATTGAGGGGATGCACATCAGTTGGGGAATGGCTGAACAATTTGTCATGTGTGATTGTAATAGAATACTATTGTGCTATAAGAAATGATGAGAAAGATGCTCTAAAGAAAAGTTTGCAGACTTATATGAGCTGATCCAAAGTGAAATGTTCTACGTACAAGGTAGCCACAATATTGTAAGATGATTGGCTGTGAATGATTTAGCTATTCTTGGCAGTGCAGTGATCCAAGATAGCTTGGAAGGACTTATGATGAAGGGTGCTGTCCATCCACAGAGGAAGAACTGATGGTGTCTGAATACTGATTTAAGCTTATTTTTTATTTTACTTTCCTTATTTTTCTTTAGGGGTTTTCCTTGTTTCCCTCTCCCACAGCATGACTATTATGGAAATATTTTGCATGACTACACATGTATAATCTATATCAAATTCCTTGCCTTCTCAGTGGGAAGGGGGGAAGGCAGAGGATTTAGATAGAAACTTTTAAAAATGAATGTTAATTTTTACATGTAACTGGGGAAAAATAAAATGATAAATTTAAAAAAAGGGATTTTTTTCCCATTGACTTGTTTATTTACTTTTAGTTTACAAGATTCAGTTCCACAATCACTTGAGTTTCAATATTTCTCCCCTCCCTCCCGCCGCTCCCCTCCCCCATGGCGGCATGCAGTCAAGTGTAGGATCTGCAAGTACTTTCACATTGTACAATAGTCTGGTTATGTAGAAGGGTTGTAACCAATGGAGTGAACAGTGGGAAAAAAGAAAGAAAACCAAATATTAAAAAGAACAATAGCATGTAGATTGCTTCAGTCTCCATTTCAACTCTGGTCTTTCTAGATCTATCTTCTTCCATCCTGAGGCATGTAGAGTTGTCTTATAACTGTGCATTGCTGCAAAGAGTCCAGTTTGTCAAAGCTGGTCATCACACATATGATGTGTCTGTGATTATGTACAAATTTCCCCTGGTTCTGCTCTTCTCACTTAGCATTGGTTTGTATAGGCTTTTCCAGTTGAATATGAAGACTGTCTCCTCCCCACTTCTTATAACACAATAGTATTCTATTATATTCATCTACCACAACTTGTTCAGCCATTCCCCAATTGATGGGCATCCCCTCAATTTTTATATTTTTGCCACCACAAAGAGAGCTGCAATAAATATTTTTGTACATGTGTGTATTCCAGGGATTTATTTCAGGATCTAAAAACTGATTTTGCAATTTGGTGTGCTGCCACCAGGTGGCAGATGGCTCTCATAGCCATGCAGTTTGAAGACCTTAAAGGTATGAGATTGCTGTGGTTGCACTGCTCAGATTTGCCAAATTCAACTATAGTATTTCCATTCTTTTTATAATAAAATCTCATTTGTAGTATGGTGTTGCTACAGCTATGAATTAGGCCAATCATATACTGTCATGTAATGATACTTTAAAAGTGACCACAAAGTCCATATGCATTAGAGATCTCACTGCTATAGACACACACACACACACACACACACACACACACACACACACACACACACACACACACACACACATACTCCAAGGAAATCAAGGCCAAAAAGAAAGATTCCATATATACCAACATAGTACAGTTCTTTTGTGGGTAGCAAATAACTGGAAATAAAATAGTGCCCATTAATTGGTCGATGGCTAAACAAATTATGATACATGAATGTAATAGGATGTTGTTGTTCAGTCATTTTTCAGACATGCAACACTTCATGACCCATGACCTTATTTGGGGTTTTCTTGGCCAAGATATAGGAATAGTTTGCCATTTCCTTCTTCAGTTCATTTTATAGATGAGGGAACTGAGGCAAACAGTGTCAAGTGACTTGCCCCAGGTCACACAGTGTCATAAGTCAGATTTGAACTCAGAAAAATGGGTCTTCCTGACTCTAGGTCTTATGCTCTATCCATTCTACCAGGAAACAACAAAAATAAAGAATTCATGGAAGCATAAATTATTTATGTGAACACATACCAAGCCAAGTAAGCAAAAACAGGAAAATAATATACACAGTAAGTATGACAATGTAAATTAAAGGTAAAATAAAGTGAAATGGAACTGTTTGTTAACATAATTACCAAAACTGACCCTGGGAAAAAATGAAAAAATGCATCTCCTTTCCTTCATTGCAAAGATGGGAGACTGCAGATGTGAAATTTTGCATATACTATCTAATATGGCTAATTGTCAGTTGGTTTTTGCTAAACCACTTTTTTTCTTTTAAAATCTTTGTCTTTGGGCAGCTAGGTAATGCAGCGAATAGATTCCTGGCCCTGGAGTCAGGAGGACCTAAGTTCAAATCTGGCCTCAGACACTTGACACACTAGCCATGTGACTTTGGGCAAGTCACTTAACCCCAATTGCCCTCCAAAAAGCAAAAAGAAATTGTCTCAAGAAACTTCTTGCTGGGTTGGGGGTGGTAAGGGAAACAGAAATAAATATGCTGTAGCAACAAAAGGCATTAATAAATACTTTTAAAATAGGTCATCGCTAAAAACAAAAAAATTGAATAAACTCTTCAAAGATTTAAATAGTACAATTTTAGTCAATAAAGCATGTCATTAATGTAAACTTCTGATAGGAAGAAATTTAATAAATGTCACGAATTCCTCACTTTCCTTCTTATTTGATTTTCATAAATTTTTATAGCTAAAAGGGATCTCTTAGGCCAGTAGTTCTCAACTTTCCTGAAGCTATGACCCTTTAATACAGTTCCTCACGTTGTGGTGACTCCCAACCATAAAATTATTTTCGTTGCTACTTCATAACTGTAATTTTGCTACTGTTTTGAATCGTAATGTAAATATCTGATATGATGTTTTCATTGTTACAAATTGAACATAAAGCATAGTGAGTAATCACAAAAACAATATGTAATTATATATTGTGAAATATTTATTTCTAATTACAAATAAATGAAATTTGTCTTGAAGCACAATGTAGCATGGGTAACAGTCTTAATATAACAACAGTAAACTACATTGCTACGTTTTGCAACAACATGCATAAAAATCCAATGTCAGTGCAAAGGTTGAGATTGCTTGTTTCTCACCAGATGAGAAATTCTTGGGGCAATCTTTTCAAGAGCACAACAAAGATCATCTTCCAAAATAAGTCTACTTCTGTATTTAGATTTGTTAACCAACAAGTTGGAAATCCCTGTTTCACAAAGATATGTTGTTGGAAATGGAAGAAGAAGGCACAACACAGTCTCAGACAGAACAGGATATGACTACAAACACTAGATCCAGAATTTTGTCACTGGCATTGTAGAGAATCAGTTCTCGTTGCATCGCTGTTAATAAGTTCAATGAACTCCTCTTGTGCTGTCTCAGGAACATCTTCAACTTTTGACTGTGAATGGGCTTCTGGCAAGTGCAAATAGGGTGTCAGGTAGATTTGGAAAGTACGATGAAATTTCATCTGCAAGCATATGCGAGTGTTCTTTCACAGAAGTTCTCATCATAATCCTTTTGTCTGGTTCAGTGTCATGTTCCTCAAAGAAAGCAGATAAGGTAGGCAACATGTAAATTTTATTTTCATTCAATTTTTTTTTGCCAGAGCGAAGTTTCATTTGGAATGATTGGATCTTTTTAAACAAATAGAGGCATGTTGCATTTGGTCCTTGCAGTGATAAATTTAACTCATTCAAGATGGCAAAGATGTCAACCAAGTAAGCTATTTTCTGCAGTTCACTTTTATCACTGAAAAGTGCTTTGAACTGTGGTCTTGCTTTCTGATTTAAAAATGTTTTGAGTTCATCACAAAGCTCAAAAACACGTTTTAAAACTTTTCTTCTCGACAACCATCTCACTTCAGTGTGAAATAGCAGAGCATTGTTTGGCTCATCCAATTCATTGCACAGTTGCGAAAACAGTCGACTGTTTTAAGTGCTTGCCATTACAAAATGGACAGAACTTATGATGCTTTTCATTACTTCTTGTAACTCTTGTGGCAGCATCTTCATTGCTAATATTTGCCGATGAATCATACAGTGAGTTCCGATGACTTTTGGTGACTCATTCAGTACCAAACGTTGAAATCCAGAGTGACATCCTAGCATAGCTGGAGGACCATCTGTGCAAATACCACAAACCTTTTCCCAAGAGATCTTATACTCTTTCAGAAATGAATCAGTTGTCAAATACATCACGTGCAGTAGTTGTCATTTCAAGAGGTTTGCAAAAAAGAAACTCATCTTTAAAGTCACCATCATTAATATACCTCACATAAACCAGTAACTGTGAATAGTTTGCAACATCTGTAGATTCATCAAGCTGGATACTAAATACTGGAAGTGAAGCAGATTTAATTTCCTGGATTACCTGATCAAGAATATCAGCAGACATGTTATCTATTCTTCTGCATCATTAGATAAGGAAATTGCACTAAATTTTGTAACAAATTTGTCTCCGATTATAACTCAAACAATGTCTTTGGCCACTGGCAACAGTAAATCCTCAGCAATGGTGTGAGGTTTCATAGCTCTGGTGATTCTGAGTACCACCAAATATGAAGCTTCAACAGCTGCTACGTTTTGTTTGTGGTACTTGCCACCAGTGTCAAGTCTGGCTTTCTTGAGTCCATCAGCTTTGCTTCTAAAATAGTTGGTATCCTTACTGGCAAAGCTCAGATACTTGCTATCAAAATGGTGTTTTAGTTGTTCAGCTTCATAGATTTGGCTGATAGAACTTCACAACAAATAACACATTGCAATTTCTCAATTCCTGCTGTAATTATTGAGGTAAAACCGTACTGTAAAAAATCCTCACTATATTTTCTTTTCTTAATGTTCTTCTCTGCACGATCCATTGTTATGGGATAGCTTCTTAATGAAAATAATATGTAACAATAGCTTTAATAATACAAAAGATGATACATGGCATAGTTCATTCAATACAGTTCATTAAAGTTTCCTATGATTTACCATTCTCTGTGTTTTTTTTTTACATACCTTTTACTGTCACAAAGGGGCAGTATTCACACCAACCACAGCTGAACATAAAAAGACAGATCAGCATCCAGAGTAAGTTCCCATGGTACAGATTTTTTTTTTGCAGTAGTTGATGATTTTACAGTACATGATTTAACATTTACCCATTAATTATAATTCATGAAATGTTTACCTCCAATACGACTGCTTTCAACACAGTAGCTACTTTTAACAGAGTAGCTGCTTTCAACATAGCAGCTGCTCTCTACACATATATGACTGGTGTGCATAAGTACATTATGGTGCCAACCCTGTCACACACACCTGTATTTGTACGGGGTGTACGCAATGGGGTTGGCATGATAATGTCATCACGCCAGGTAATCATATGTGGGTGTATCTGCATGTGGACAGACCTGCCTGGAGATGGATAGAGGATGTGTTTTCCCATGGTCTTAGGTGACCCCTGTGACCCCTGTGAAAGGATCGTTCAACCCCCAAAGGGGTTGCAACCCACAAGTTGAGAACCATTGTCTTAGGCTATTAAAGAGTCTCTGGTCTTTGAGAAGGAATAGGAAAATACACATTTTTTTGCTGAAAAAGGAAAAAAAAATGAAAGTAGTGTTTGTTCAACAACAATTTCCATTTAGATATTTGATGCTGCAACAACATCTACTTGTTTGAGGACCTCAGCTTCAGTTTCTACCTTCTGCCTTCTCTCTTGGGCTTTGACTTAGCTAGTCCTGTGGTTCTTGATTTTGACCAATGTTTGGTTCTGCATGCTGATTACTTACTAAGGTACCATTTGTTTTCTATCCCCATTACAGGGCCCTGTGCCAAAATGCTAAGACTGGCTCCCAGGCTATGAGGTGATTTCTGGTATCCGGGAGCCCAGGCTCAGTTGCAAAACTTAAAAACCCGAAGTAACTAAGGTTATTGTATCACAAGCATGAGTGTGTATAATGGCAGACCTAAAGACCCCATTCTAGTCTGGAACTGCTCCAACACTTAGGGAACACACTCTAACTGATCCCAAAGAACCCATGTTCATTTGAAGGCAGACATTCTTAACCTTTTTTATTAAGACCTCTTTGGCAGTTTGATGAAACCTGTTAAACCCTTTATCAGAATAATGTTTTTAAATCGTTGAAAATTGCTAAATTCTAATTAGAAGTTACTGAAAATAAAGATGTTTTTTCCCCCCATCTGACTGCACAGAATAGTCCACAGATTCCCCCAAAATCTATCCACAGATCCCTAAATACTTGGGGGAGTCCGTGAACCCTAGGTTAAAAACCTTTATTCTAAAAAAGCTTCATTTCCCTGAGAGTTTATATTACTCTTAAAGGTGAGTTTAAATCTTAGGCTTATTATCCTTTTATTAAGGGAATTTGTTCTGTGAAGTTTGGATTCAGTCAAAGGGTCATACTTGAGGACCTAGAGGGCTATGTATGCCCTTGAGGCTATAGGTTTCCCCCAACACTCCCAGTCCAAGATTTTTAATATCTTTTCTGAACCAAAATGAATTTCCAAAATCAGCTACAGTTGTTTCAGTCTTCTAGGGATACCTTGAAGCCTATTAAAGATTTTACTGTAGCTTCAGATCTTTTGAAGTCCAACAAATCAACCCAAGTTTCATGAGGTGGGGCCAAAGATCAGCCCTCTGCCCTCCTTGTGTGTCATAGGCCAATAGTCTTAGGGAAGGCCAGAATGTTCTATCTGTACCTCATCTACTTCAACTAAAGTGAAAATTAATGATGGATAAAAAAGGCAACTTTTACTCACGTTCATTTCAAGAACTTTTGGTTGTTTGGGAAGTCAGCCAACAAATATTTATTAAGTAGTGCTAAGGAGAATAACTTGTTTCTGGTACCTACTGTTCTGTTAGCTGACAAATTAAAATCATGAGACTAGAGGCAGTATAAGGAGAACTGAGGCTTTTGCCATAGTTACAAGAATGGGGAACAAAGGTTACCAGCATCATTCCCACTGGGGTTTAAAAGAATTTATTCTTCCTAACCTAACTCTCAATGGAGCCTAGGAAACTTCCTATTTGTTCAACATGGTGGGAAAAAATAAATGAAGTTGAAAAAAATGTTTTGCTGATTAGCTGAGGATCTCTTGTGTGCTTTCCTCAGTTTTGAGCTGATAAAAAACCCTATAATGTCAGGCAGCCAGGTGGTGTAGTGAACAGAGCATGGGCCCTGGAGTCAGGAGGACCTGAGGTCAATCTGGCCTCAGACACTTAACACAAAACTATCCATGTGACCTTGGGCAAGTTACTTAACCCCAATTGCCCTACCTTTGTCCTCTAAAAAAGAAACAACAAAAAACCCCTAAAATATGTTCATCAGTCCCCATATATCTTGGCTCAGGATAAATTCATAAAAATGATTTCACGAGGAAAATTTTCTTCTACCTTTGAGGGAGAAGAATCCCCAGAAACACTTGAACACTGCAGCAAATGGCAGCAGTAACTCAATAAAAAACAACAAAAGGTAGCCTAGGAGTCCAAGGGTTCCAGTAGTTAAACAAATGAAGGCAATGTTGAAGCACAGGCTGCCAGGAGAGGCAGCCCTGACAGGTGTTCTAGTCCTATTACAATCTTAGCAGCATCAATTATCTGGGGAGTGGGTCCTCTCCCACTAGGATGGAAGTTTGTGAAAGATAATAACCTCCTTACCTATGGAAGCAGGAAATGGTTCTATTAGCTTATTGCTATTGTTTTAGTTAAATGCTATTTTAGGTGATGGTTCCTGAGTGGTGTTGGTAGAGAAGGCATGGGATGAGAATTGTTAAGTCATATTTGCCTAATTGTGACTGCCCCAAACTCCCCATTTTGAACCTAGGACTAGTAAGGAGTTCCAGAGCTTTTGTTATTACTTTAAAGAAAACCCCCTTGTCATTTCCTGGGAAGCATTTCTTGGAGCTGTACTCTCATGGATATGCATGTATGGGGAGGGGGGGGGGCAAAGAGACAGAAAGCCTGATCCTCCAGTGGTGAAGACTGCATCTCATTCATGCTTCATCAACCTGTAGAAGTTTCATTTTTGTCTTTAATAACTTTAGCATTAAATAACTTTAACTATGCTATTCTCCTATAAATCTTACACAAGGGAGTCACTGTTAGAGGCCATCTCCTAGATCTTTTGTCATTGACGGTACCAATAGGAGGTCTCTGAACTATTATTAAGTAGTAAGCATCAAAACCATTTAGTACTGGTTAAATAATAGAAAATAGATTGGTGGGACAGAAATCAGAAGTAATCACACTAGTCCAGTACACAGTAAACCCCAAAAGATAACTAGCCTAGACATTAACTTTTTTTTTGGCATTAACTCTTTGTGTGCTAAGAACTACTGGGAAAACTGGAAAACGGGGAGAAGTTAAATTTGGACCAACATCTTATACTATATGTTACAAAAAATTTAAAACATATGACTTGAATATTAAAGATCATACCATAAAAAACAGAAGAGAGAAACAGATCATATACTTCTCACAGCTATGAGTATAGGATACATTCTTTCCAAATAAAGGATAAAGGTGATTATAATAGATAAAAGAGTTCATTTTGATTCCATGAAATTGGAGTATTTTTACATGAACAAAACTAATATAACTAGGATAAGAAGAGAGTTTGTTTAGTTGGGGAAAAACTTTATTATCAGATATCTTTAATAAGGTTCTGATATGCAAAATACACAGACAACTAATAGAAATATAAGACTAAAAGTAATTTCATTTCCCAACAGATAAATGTCAAAGGCTATGAGCAAATAGTTCTCAAAGGAAGGAATGTTATCAACATCTAAGTAAAAATATCTCCAGTTCATTAACAATAATAAAAATGCAAATCAGAGCAATCTCCATAGAGCAAATTGGTAAAAGTGGCAAAAATGTTGAAGAGTCAGTGTTGAAGAGGTCATAGGGTACATAAATGAACTTTTGATGGACCCTTGAATTGGTACAACCATTCTTGAAAACAATTTGGAAAAAAGAGTGACTAGAAAGAATACACTCTTTGATTCAGAGGTTGCACCACTAGGCATATAGCCTGAGGAGGTCAGTGACAAAAAGAAAGACCCTTGACATACACCTAAATATTCATAGCAACACTCTTTTTGTGATAGATTACTGGAAACAAAGTAGAAGCCTATTGATTGGGGCTTGACTAAACAAGTTGTAATGAATAGAGTTCATGAATATAATGTAAGAAATGAACATGACAACTACAGAAAAGCTTGGGGAGACATAGATGAACTGATGCTAAGTGAAGTAAACAGAACCAGGAAACCAGTATATTAGTGTAATTGAAAAGAACAACAGCAAAACAATGGAAAATCAGTGTTGCAGAATTACAAAAAATAAGCTTAACCCTAAAGAGAGAAATGAGAAGGCACCTCTCTTCTATGTAAGTATATACAAAATATGTTTTAAAAATTAATGTAAATTTTTAAGAGGGTATGCTAAAAGGGCAATAAAGTGGCACAGTAGATAGAACTCAGGGCATTGTATCAGGAAGACTTATCTTCCTTAGTTCAAATCTGGCCTCAGACACTTCCTAGCTGAGTGAACCTGGGCAGGTCAATTAACTCTGCTTGCCTCAGTTTCCTTCTCTGTAAAATGATTTGGAGAAGGAAATGGCAAACCACTCCACAATCTTTGCCAAGAAAACTCCAAATGGGGTCATGGAGAGTCAGACATGACTGAAAAATGGCTAAACAAGAAGTAAAAAAGAAGAAAGGACAAATGTAAGAGTTGTTGCTTAATAGCATTTAGTGGCTGGGGTTGGGAGGTATGGGGAACTGAAGGAAGAATCTGAATCAAGTGTTCGAAGGTGGAAAATTAGGTGAATGTGATGCCAGTGACAAAAGTAGAAGCATAAAGAATCAGACTTTCAGAGTTGCAAGGGATTTCTGTTATTTAGTTCAATTCTTCTAAAACTGCAGTTTAAAATAAGACACCCATGACAAATGGTCACCAGCTTTCACCTGAATCAGTCAATAGTTATTTATTGAGTGCACACAATACACTATATGGCAGTGAAGACACAAATACAATGAATGAAGCAAAAGTTTACATTCCATTGAGGGAGATGACAAAGATGTGTGTGTGTGTGTGTGTGTGTGTGATACAAATATAAGGCAAATAAATACAAATACAACATAGTTAAATACAAGGCAATTTGAGAGGGAAGACACAAAGGGAATCAGACAAGGCTTCACTTATGAAAGGAAGGAGCACCTATGATGTTTCTTAAAGGAAAAAATGTTTCTATGAGATGGGTATGAGGAGGAGTGAATGGGAGGTGGTCAGGAAATAGCTTATCATGTGTGGACAAGAGAGATTTGAACTTAGAAGAAAGTCGGCAGCTAGGTGGTGCTGTAGAGTGCAGAGTGTTGGGCCTAGAGTCTGGAAAACTTGGTCTTCAGATCATCATCCTAGTATAGGTTCACATTTCCCTCTGTCCAAAGTATTACAGGTGGCCTCCAATAGAGCTTCCTGCTTCCACTCTCTCCCCTTTCCAATCTATTATGCTCCTAGATTGATCTGTTTTACATATATCCCTAGTGCTTAACCTGAACTTAGGTGCTTAATAAATATACGCTGAATTTCTTTTTCTTTTAAAAGACAGGCCTTTTAGCAGGGAGCAATTTGAGATGAGATTCCCAAAGGGGATCCAGCCATGTTTCTTCCTGTTCTTCTCTGGGCCAGCTCTCTATCTACCTATAGTGCCTGTCTAAAATATAGATACTGAAGGATTGATTCACTGGACTACCCATTTTATTGTTTGTGAATGTGTTATAATCTATATAATAGGTATTTTTCATTCACTTTTTTTTCCTGTGTCAGTTGCTCAGCTGAGAAGGCCTTGCTCGATGCAATCAACCCAATATAATGTGCAAAGCATTGTACATGGTGAGCCTCACTTTATGTATGGAATTTTTCTGTTTGGGATTTTGTGCATGGTATACTCATTGACATTGATGAATAACTTTGCAATGCATTTATTTTTCTATTTTATGCCTCTTGATGTTCATACTTAGAGCCTCTATAATGGAGTCTGTACAGTCTTAAAACATGCATGGGAGGCACATTATTTGAAGGATTCCTTTGGAACTCCAATCCTGTGTCGCTCAGCTCTGATAGGTGAACTTTCATCTTACTTGACCTGGAGCCAAGTCTCCATGCCACTTCCTAGCCACATTTACACCATGCTGCATACCCACCCACCTCCTTTCCACCTCTCCTTTTTGTGTTGTCTTCCTCCATTAGAAAGTAAACTCCTTGAGAACAGGGACTCTTTTGTTGGCTTGTATTTATATTCTCAATGTTTTGTACAGGGCCTAGCACATAGGAAACAATAAATGCGTTATCTCTCTGATGCTGTTTTTTGATCTCTGAAAAAACTGTTTTGTGATCAACAAACAGTAAGCATATGAGCAATTTGATATTTTCCATACCTTACAGTTAGTTTGTTTAACCATGCTTTGATGTAACAAATTGAGAAGTCTGCCTACTACTTTTTCATGTTTTCATCAAATATACTTTTGATTCATAGCTTATTGCTATAAAGATTCTTCAAAAATGGAAAATGGTTTGATGTTTGATGATGTTGTTAACTGTGGTCTTTCATTCCTTTGGAATTTTACTTTCTTTGATATGTTTTTTAAGCTATAAGATATTGACCTCAAGTGGCTTTAACATTTTGTTGCCTCCAGTATGGATTTCTTATGTTTATATGTTAATGGATCCAATCATTCATCTAGACTTTGTAATATAAGAGCCATCCTCATGTAGTGTATCAACTACTAGAGGTGAAGTGCTTCCATTATTATCAATAATAAAAATAAGTCACTACCGAAAACTTGGTACATCTTATTCCTTTCACATATATTTGTTGTCCTTCCAGGTTCATTTATTAAGTATAAGAGAGGAATGATTGCTGTTTCACTGTACCTCTCTTCGCCCCTTCAATTACTGTAGTCTTACATGGTATAGATGTTGTAATAAAACATTAATACCTAATGATCCCCTTTAAAGTTTGAATACTTCTCTCTGAGTCTTAAGGAACAATCCAGTTGACTGGACTGAAAATTGGCTGCACCATTTGTGGCTTTAAATAGTTAAGCCTTGGAGAGAGTCAGAATTTGAGAGTTTGAAGGAGCGGAGGCCAGGAGAAGCATGTGGAGAAAAAAAATGTTCTCTTCTTGCTGTTGCCTCTCCCCATCAATCCCATTGACTATGGCATCTAACAGTGGAGCAACTCATCCAAGAGGAGACATCCCTTCTCCCCATCTACCAATTAGAGAATGTATTCCAGTCATGGGAGATAACTAGAAGGTATCATTTTATATGTGTTGGTACTGTTGTAAGAGACTGGCACATTCTTTATCTTACTTTCTGTAGTATGTAGCAAGTTGCCTGGCACTTAGTAGGCACTTAGCAAATGCTGGTTAATTTTTAAGTGATCTTCATGCTTTCTAGACTCTTGAACAGATCAAGATCTTTGTTTTTATTTCTTTTGTGTCTCCTTATTAGTTCCTGGCATGGGAGCGATGCCTAGCAGGTGTTATTAACAAACTGATAAGCTTCTTGGCCAAAAGCAATGAGTGAAGTCTTGTATACCAAGCTTAGGTTTTGGATGGCCTAGAAACTAAGAACGGTGTCACTGGGAATGAGGAGGAGTTATTATGCCAGCTGCAAATGGGCCTTAGAGTTAATTATTAGGGTGCAGTTCAGGAAAGAGAATCCCCAGCTGATGATTATGGCAGTAGCAAACTGTGGTATAACAACCTATAGAGGGGAAAGGAGGAGAAAATGTAGAGAGCTGTTGTCAGATGACTTTGTTTCAAGGTTTTTGAGCCTTAACACCAGATTGTTATCTGACTGTGGAGCAAATTGATCTGCCTTGAAGTCTGGATCTAATGTCCTTCAACTTGGTGCTTTTTATATTTCTACCTTCCACTAACTGTTTCTAATTTGGTTTCATGGTAGTTTCATTTTCCCAGGTTAATTCCTTAGTTATTTTTGGCTCAAGTCTCTACCTCTTGAGGCCTTTGGGTATTATTTCTGCTCTTGTGGGTATTTATTAAATATCCCCACTTTTTTATTACGGGTCAGTTTATTTTAAGATGTTCATCTTTTCTTCTGGATCACTGGTGAAAATGTTAAAATATAAGACAGAGCTAAACACTTAAATACTTCACCTTTTGAGATATCTTAAATTTTTATTCACTTCTTAGAACCATAGAATTTTAGAAGTTAAATCCTTAGAGATAAACCAGCAGCAACTCATTTTTAACCTCTATAAAGTCAGATAAATAAATGTATTACTGTGCTTTTAAGCTTTTTAAATCTGTAATTCATCATTAACACTAGTACAATAGCAGTTGTCAAAAGATACAGATCTATTTCAGTTTGAAATTTTAGTATTATGAAGGGGAGTAGAGACAAATTTGCATTATCTTACTCCATCACCTCCCAGAGCCTTATGAGAGGAGAAGTTAAATGGTCAGTTCACTGGGAAAAAAGCAAGCAAGAAAGTATGATTCATATGTAGTGCAGAGTGTTGGCTTGTGATTAATCAGCAGGGGCAGGGTCCTCTGCTTGGTACAGTCTGGTCTAGGAGGTAAATGATCTCAAACAGTTTAATTGGCCCCATAAGTTCAAGTCAGTTCAAGGATCACTTGGAGAAAGTGATATGGAACTTTAGCATTTCTCACAAGTTATTCCCCTAAATACTTGATGCTTCAAAGCAATGATAGGCAGGATCAGCTTATTCTTAGGGATTTTCTTTGTTGGATAAAAAATATGAAGAGGATATATATCTATATGTTTTATAGATATAGATATACACACACAATTCTATTATGGCAAAAGCTTTGGGATTATTGCTAAATTCTGCAGATGTCAGATACCATATGTTAATCCTTCAATTTTATCAGATCAGGAAACTGAAGCACCATGAGGAAACCAGCTCTTTAATTCATTTTACAGTGAAAGACTGAGCTTAAAGTAGAACAGAATCTCCAGTGTCACATTTCATCCCAGAGCTACCTTTCCATGGTAATAGCAGTCCTCAGTTATAAATTCTCCTCCTGAATAAACTGCTGTCCTAGCTGACAGACTCACTTCCATGGCTAGTCTGGTTAGATGATTATAGAAGCTGGAAGGGACTTTAGTGATCTTTATTCTAACTTCCCTTAATTCCTCCCTCTCAGTGTCAGTTTTTTTTCTCTTCTCTTTTTCCCCAAACTGTTGCTGGCTTTCCCATTGACAAACCTATTCATTCCCATAATCAAAGAATCTGTGATTTTGATGTGATAAGCAAGACAGAGAGCTAGACATTTTCTCTGATTTTCTCAACCTCTTAGATCTCTTCAAAACAGAAATTATGTGCCGAAGAAACTGTTTCCATGACACAGAATCCAAAAGAAGGTTAAAAAACAAACCAACTGATGAATTGATTAATACACTAAGTTAGCTCAGCACCCCTCCCCTACACCATACATGACCGTCAGAAAGGTTGTATTGACCAACCCACACAGACTAGTAACAAAACCCAACCCCACATCCTACTCCCTTAATGCAGTAGAGGTCCCAGGTCTAGGCTGAGGAATTCTGTTTGGACCAAGACAAATAATACACCTCTGCAGCACACCAGACTATGGGAGCTTTCTGGGGCCATATAGTCAGCACCTCAGTGGGCTGCTTTTTGTACTGCAGCAGGACTCTGCAGGAGAGGCAGTAACATAAGGAAAGATGCAGGATATGTGTTGGGGCTGGAAATAGACTTCAACACCACATCTCACCCACACTCTTTACTCCTAGAACTTCCAGGACCCAAACCACAAAAATTAACTGTAACAGGAGCCTGACAGCTCTCTCAACTGCTGGTGCCATGCCAAAGAAATGAGGAACAGAGGGAACAGGACCAGACTTAGTGTGAAGTGTATGGGAGTGGGAGGTTGGACAGGGGCTGTCCAATACTCCAATAAGTCTGAGGCAAAGTACTTAGCATCCAGCTGGATATACTTCTGACCACCCAAAAGTTCCTTGAGGCAGAGACCTAGGTTGGTGTACTGTGAATTGCCCAGCATGAGATACTTTGAGATTCATCCCCCAAAGAAACCTCCATCTAAGGGGAGCAAGTCATTAAGTGAACTATGGGGGGGGGGGGAAATGGAGGAGAAAGACTAGAATTACCAAAGTTTCAAGAAGAAGAAAATTTAATTACCTTGAACATAAATCAGCAAGGAAAACATTAATAGCAGAAATAAATAGCCTTCAGTTCTAATAAATTAGTTTAGGCACATATTAGTAAATACTGCAACACAAAGGACAATGATCCAACACTCAGGTAGAAGATCCTGTTTGCTGATCCTGGGTGGTTCAAAAGAGAAATGAATATTAGGAGAGAAATTTATGGCGTGTACTGCAAAAATAATGGACAGAATAGAAAAACAGGAATCTGCTATGGCAAGTCTCACCAAAGAAAGGAGAGAACAGTGGAGTGGGAATGTACACAGAAGTAAAGGACAATCTAGGAGAAGCAAAAAGCAATAACATTTCAAAAAATATGTTCACCATACAAGCAAAACATATTAACCTTGAAGATAGGATATGTAAAGAAAGCCTAAGAACCAAGAGTTCTCCCACAAGAACATGACAAGACCAAACAATAATACATAAAATAATAGAAGAGAACTGCCCAGAACTTCTGAACATAGAGAATGAATATCAACTGAAAGAATTCACAGATTTCCTCCAGAAAAAAATACCCAAGACTGCACATTTCAAGACATATAGTAGTTAAATCTTACAATTCACTTGAGACCAGTAAGAGACTTTTTTCCCTGAATGTGCACAAAGAGAGAAAGGTGAAGGCAGAAGAAATAAGCCTGAGGTATTATGGACAAACCTTGGTGATGCCCTGCCTACAGGTGAATCCATGTTTTGTTTTTGTGGGACAGTATTACAAAATGGGAGGATGAATTAAAGGGGAGGGAGGGAACAAGAAGATAGAAGGAAGTATGTGATGTGCATTGTCAGATCAAGGGTTAACAGTGAGGGTAAGGTGACTCTGTGGTCTCAGAAAGAGAAGAGGTGGGGGAAAAGAAATGAAAAAGGGAGGAGGGAAGGAAAGCCTTGCTTTAGTAGTAGAAAGGAGTCCCATTGATGAAGTCTCCTATGGGTGAAGATACATTTTCTGGAAGGAAGATGGGGACCTTTTGTAGTGTATGTCTGGGGGATTTGATGCTTGAAAATACCACTTGTCCTACCTCAGAACTCTTGGGGGAAGTTGGAACTCTTGGGGGAAACCTGGTATCTGAGAGAGTAGAAGGGTCTGACCCTAGGGAGAAAATTTTGAAACAAATAGAAAAAAGAAGATAACCAGAGGAAAAATATTGATTAGTTATGGGATGTATAATCAGAGTTATATTTGGGGACTTGTGAATCCTAATATGGAAAAGTTTTCTCTGTCACCTGCAGAAATCATCTTTGTTTTAGGAGTGAGGCACAATGGTAAAGGTAAATCTTTGGGGCAAGCTCTACAAGGTAGTGGCAAAAACTGTCAAAAGGAGAGAGCCTGGAATAGATACTTTGGAAGTTATGAGTCTATCAGGAAGACAAAAGAATGTTGTTACTCAGTTGTTTAAGTCCTGTCTGACTCTTCATTATCCCATTTGGGGTTTTCTCCAGCTCATTGTACAGATGAGGAACTGAGGCAAACAGGATTAAGTCACTTGCCTGGAGTCAAATAGTTAGTGTCTGAGGCCAGATTTGAACTCACCAAGATGAGTCTTCCTGACTTCACATCTGGCACTCTGTCCACTGTGCCATTCAGCTCCCTTTGTAAGAGAATAGAGACTAGATAATTATAGGGTGCAAAAT
Organism: Pseudocheirus occidentalis; assembly: GCA_028646575.1. Lineage (NCBI taxonomy): Eukaryota > Metazoa > Chordata > Mammalia > Diprotodontia > Pseudocheiridae > Pseudocheirus > Pseudocheirus occidentalis. Next base: position 146,234,619 of record CM053595.1, on the reverse strand, counting down.
ATCAGAGAATGAGGGTCTTGGAAAGACTGCAAGAGAAGATGGATTATTAAGAGAGTGAGGAAAAACCCTCTATGAAAAGATGTGAAAATGAAATTTTAAAAAATCTAATGAACAAGAGGACTAACAGGAAAAAAGAAGGGGGTGAGGTGAAGAGAGTTATTGGGAGTAGAACCACTTTAAAAATGTTTTTGTTTACTTTTAGTTCACAACATTAATTTCCACAAGATTTTGAGTTACCCACCACCCCAAAACAGCAATCCCATCAAATACCCCCCCTCAATCTGCTCTCTCCTATATCCTCCTCCATCCCTCCTCTAACTTTTCAGTAGGACAAGATGGATCTCCATACCCCAGTGTCTGCACATCTTATTTCCCAGTTGCTTGTAAAAATAATGTTTGATTGTAAAACTTTGGATTCCAGATTCATTCTCTTCTTCCCTCGTCATCCACTTTTACTGGGAAGATAAACAATTCAATATAGGTTGTACATGTGTATGAAAACATTTCCATAGTGACTATGTTTCCCTCCATCCTATCCTGCCCCCTACTTATTCTATTTTCTACTTTGACTCTGTCCCTTTTCTTGTTTTTTTTTTTGCCTTTTTTTTGGAGGGAGTAAGGTAGGGCAATTGGGGTTAAGTGACTTGCCCAAGGTCACATGGCTAGTTTTGTGTTAAGTGTCTGAGGCCAGATTTTAACTTAGGTCTTCCTGACTCCAGAGCCAGTGCTCTATTCACTGCACCACCTAGCTGCCCTGACCCTGTCCCTTTTCAGAAGTGTGTGCTTCTAACTATCCTCTCCCTAATTTTCCTTCCCTTCTATTATCCCCCCTCCTATCCTTTTCTCCCCTACTTTCCTGTAAGGTAAGATACCCAATTTAGTGTGTATGTTATTCCCTCCTTAAGCCAAATTCAATTAGAGTAAGTTTGACTCATTCCCTTTTGTCTTCCTGTTCTTCTCCTCCATTGTAACAGTTTTCTATTGCCTCTTTTATATGAGATAATTTACCCTATTCTGTCTCTCCCTATCTCCTCTCACTATATTCCTCTCTCACCTAATTTTATTTTTTAGATATCATCTCTTTCTCTTCAACTGATCCTGTGCCATCTATATTTACATGTACACATTTATGCACACATATATCCTCCTATATATAAACATATATATGTATGTATACACATTCCCTTCAATTATCCTCATACTGAGAAAAGTTTCATAAGTTACAATGATCATTTTTTCATGTAGGAATGTAAATAGTTCAACTTCGATAAGTTCCTTATGATTTTTTTTCCCTGTTTACCTTCTCATGCTTCTCTTGCTTCTTGTATTTGAACATCAGATTTTTTTGCACAACTCTGGTTTTTTCATCAATAATGCTTGAAAGTCCTCTATTTCATTGAATGGTCATATTTTCCCCTGAAACATTATACTCAGTTTTGCTGGGTAGATGATTCTTGGTTTTAATCCTAGCTCCTTTGACCTCAAGAATATCCTATTCTAAGCCCCTTGATCCCTTGATGTAGAAGCTGCTAGATACTATGTTATCCTGATTGTGTTTCCACAAAACTAAAATTTTTTCTTCTTCACTGTTTGCAGTATTTTCTTCTTGACCTGGAAACTCTGGAATTTAGCTTTAATATTCCTATGGGTTTTCTTTTGGGGATCTTTTTCAAGAGGTGATCAGTGAATTCTTTCAAGTTCTATTTTGTCCTCTGGTTCTAGAATATCAGGAAAATTTTGCTTGATAATTTCTTGAAATATGGTGTCTAGGTTCTTTTTTTGATCATAGCTTTCAGGCAGTCCAATAATTTTTAAATTATCTCCTGTGGAACTATTTTCCAGGTCAGTGGTTTTTCCAAGGAGCTATTTCACATTGTCTTCTATTTTTTTCATTTGTTTGCATCTGTTTTATAGTATCTTAATTTCTCATAAAGTCATTAGCTTCCATTTGTTCCAATCTAATTTTGAAGGAATTGTTCTCTTCATTGAGCTTCTGGAATTCCTTTTCCATCTGTCAAAATTGGCTTTTTATGGCATTCTTCTCCTCATTTGCTTTTTGGGTCTCTTTTGTAATTTGAGTTATTCTATTTTTTAAGGTGTTATTTCCTTCAGTCAGGTTGTTGACTCTCTTTTTATGATTTTCTTGCATCATTCTCATTTCTCTTCTCATTTTTTCCTCCACTTCTCTTGATTTTCAAAATCCTTCTTGAGCTCCTCCATGGCCTGTAACCAGTTCATATTTTTCTTGGAGGCTTTTGATGCAGGAGTTCTAACTTCGTTGTCTTCCTCCCATCTTTTTTGATCTTTTAGATATCATCTTTTTTGCCCCCCCAAAAGGAATCTAAGGTTTGATTGTTGTGCTTGCTTTGCTCAGCTTGCTCATGTTGCCAGTCAGTTATTTTACTTTTGAGCACTTTGCTGGGATTTTAGCAGCTGCTGGAGCTGTTGATTGGGTGCCCTCCACTAGCTCTGGCTCACTGGCCACACACCCCAGGACCTTCACCCAAGACCACAATTTGTTTCTCTCTGTCACTTTGTGGGTTCTGTAGCGAGAACCAATTTTTTTTAAAGAAAGAAGCTAAAATAATTGAAGGAACATAGTACTGTGTTTACAACAGAATAGAGGAAAAAACAAAATTTGAAAAAACATTAGAGACAGATGAGGGAAAATATAAATGTAACTCTGATAACTTTGAGTGTCATCCAAAAATGTGCCTCATTTTGCATCTTAAGCCCATCTTCTACTTTTCAAAGTTTTTGTCTTTGTGAAAGACACATTGTAAAATACATTGGAACTATTGATTGGGTGCCCTCCAGTAGCTCTGGCTCACTGGCCACACACCCCAGGACCTTCACCTAAGACTGCAATCCAGATCTAAGCAGGTTAAAGCAAGAGTGATTACTGTGTGAATATTCTCTTGGTCCCCCTATAATCTGCAGGCCAGGGGCTCTGGAAGCAGCTATGTGGCAACATAGCTTCTTCTTTCTTGGGTATTGTAAAAATTATTCCCATGGTTCTGTTCACTTCACTCTGCATTAATCCATGCAAGTCTTCCCAAATTTATCTATAACCTCCCTTTCATAATTTCTTTTGGCACAGTAGTTTTTAACTATACTCATATACCTAAATTCATTCAGCTATTACTCAACAGATTGGCACTCTCTAATTTTTAGTTCTCTGCCACTACAAAAAGAGCTGCTATAAATATTTTTGTACATATACAAAAATAGTTCCTTTTCTTCTTTGATCTCTTTAGGGTACAGATCTAGTAGTGGCATTACTGGGTCAATGGGTATGTACAGTTGAGTAACTTTTGGGGCATAGCTCTAGATTGATTTCCTGAATGGCTGGACTAATTCATAGCTTAACCATCAGTGCACCATTATGTCTGCTTTTCTGAAATCCCTCTGACATTTGTCATTTTTCCTTTTTTCCAACTTTATCAATCTGATGGGTGGGAAGTTACTCCTCAGAGTTGCTTTAATATGTATTTCTGTAATTATTAATGACTTGGAATGTTTTTTATATGCTGTTGATAAGTTGTATTTCTTCCTTTAAAAATTCCCTTTTCTTTCTTGTGAGCATTTATAAATTGGGTAATGGTTCTTCTAAATTTGTACCAGTTCCTTATGTGTCTTGGATATGATGTGAACTTTTATATCTAAGTCATGTATAAATTTTGAGCTCCTCTTGGTAATAAAGAACCTCTATTCTCAAAAAGTCATAGGTTAGAACCCATCCCTCCCTGCAGCCCACTTCCTGTTTCCATCATCCAGGTATAAAAGTCCATCCCCACCAACCATTATACTTCCTCTACCTTGTAGCAGCCAACGACTCTATATCCACTATCATTTGTTTTCATAGCAAATTGGAACTCTTAATGAATTTTTCAACAGAAATATACTATAAAAGGCAGTTGGGTTTTATAGTGCTTTAGTTTTGATGTTCTGCTATAATTATGGGTTAAATAAACAAATCTTTTATAGTTTGGTCTGAGAATTGAACCACTATTCATAATATTTCTATATGAAAAATAAAGTTCCAATTAAGAAACAGTTTTTTTACAGCAAAATCTTTTTGTGAGTTTGGCACTAAGACTGATATGTCAGATGTGACATCAAGAGAAAGAGATTAAATTTATTAAATAAAACTGGAAAAAATTACATTTGCTTGAAATGTTAGTAGAATAATTACTTCTGCATCAAGATTTTTGTAATGAAGCTACTTCTACTCCAGAATTCTTGGCTATTAAATTTTCATACTACAAATACCAGCTTATTATACAGAGGCCCTTTTATTTTGACTCATTCCCCTAATTATCTAACAAGCAAGACTCGGTCTGGACAGAAGTCTCCCAATATATCTACATGAGAATTTAATAGTACATTCCTAAAAGGAAGAAGGTTTGTCAGCCTCATGCCAGAGAACAAAATCCAAGTGGAGATAGGAGAAAGTGAAGAATAGCTGAAAAGAAATGTCCCACCATACTTTTAAAAAAATAATTCTTTTCAGTTCCAAATTCTTTCCATCTCTCTAGCCCTTCTTCTGACTCCCCCACCCATTGAGAAGGAAAGAAATCTGATACCCATTATACAAATGAAGTCATGCATTAGCCACATAGTAAAAAACATGCAAGAAAAAATATAAAAGTGAAAAAAATATGCTTCAATCTTGCAGTCAGAATATATCACTTCTCTCTAGAGAGAATTTATCATCATGAGAACTTGGAATTGTCATGAATCACTGTACTGATCATAGTAGCTAAGTCTTGCACAGTTGATTATCATTAAAATATTGTTCTTAATGTGTACAATGTTCTTTTCTGTTCAGTTCACTTTGCATCAGTTCATGTAAGTCTTCCCATGTTTTTCTGAAACCATCCCCTTAATCATTTCTTATAGCACAATAGTATTCTATCACAATCATATACCATGTGTTTAACAATTCCCCAGTTGATGGACATCCTGTCAGTTTCCAGTTCTTTGACACCACAAGTAAAAGCTGCCATAAATATTTTTATAAATATGGGTCCTTTTCCTTTTTCTTAAACATACCTAGTAGCAATATTAGTGGGTCAAAGGATTTATACTGTTTTATAGCCCTTTGGGTATGGTTGCAAATTATTCTACAGAATGGCCAGAACCAGCACACAATTCTACCAATAGTGCCTTAATTATCTGTTTTTCCACATCCCCTCCAGCATTTGTCCTTTTTTCTTTTCTGTCATGTTAGCCAATATTATATGTATGGGGTGGTACCTCAGATTTGCTTAAATGTGCATTGTTCTAATTTAGAGCATTTTTTCATATGACTATTGACCATTTATCAATTGGGGAAATGGCTCTTATTCTTATAAATTTGGCTCAGTTCTCTGTATATTTGAGAAGTGAAACTATTATCAGAAAGACTTGGCATAAACATTTTCCCCCAGTTTCCTCTCACCATACTTTTCACCAAAGTAGGAGAAAGATCCATATACTATGACTCTAGGTTGAGCTAGGACTGAATTTGGAATCAAAGGATTTTATGTTCAAACCCTGATGTTTCTGCTTGCTAATATTAGACTAAATAATTTCCCAGGTCCTTTCTATCTATAAATATGATACTATGGTCTATATGCAAATTGCTGTTTATTAGCTCTAGCCACCAAAGATTTTGTATAGATCCTCCTTGTAGTATTTGTGTCCCCTTTTTTAGGGCTAGGTTTGCAATAGTTTTATTTATATCATTTATTTACAGTAGGGAGGTAGCATGGTACAGCGGAAAGGACGCTGGGTTTGAAGTAAGGGATTTTTGGTTCCAGTTCCAGCGCTGGAATCCCAGCCTTTCTCCTCATTACTTATGTGGCCTTTGCCAAATTCTACAACTTCTCTGGACTGAGTTTTCAATGAGAAGATTGAACTAGATGTCCTCTAAGATTTCTTCCAGCTCTAAAACTGTGATCTTGCTTCTTAGGTGCTATAGTTTGGTTATTCTGCTATCAGATGGATGGCATTTTAAGAGCCATGATTTAGAACAAAATTAAAGGATTTAGTTACCTTGCCAACTAGTCCTTAATCATTATGAATATTTTTTTTGAGGCAATTGAGGTTAAGTGACTTGCCCAGGATCATACAGTTAGTAAGTGTCTGAAGCTGAATTTGAACTCAGATCCTCTTGACTCCAGGACTGGTGCTCTATCCACTGTGCCACCTTGCTGCCCCAACCATTATGAATTTTAATTGTTTTCTATGCCTTTTAAATAAACAATTTATAATTCATTTTTATCTATATTATTTCAAGTGTCAGCGCTTACTTACAGCCCTCTAATACTTGGATTTAAAGCCCAAGTACTTGAACTTAAAAACTGTGGTAAAGAGAAAAGAACATTGAATTTGAAGTCAGAAGAGTTTGTGTTTAAGTCTCAACTCTTATACTTTCTAGTTCTCTTACTATAAGCAAGTCATTTAACTTTTCTCTGCCTAAGTTTTCTCATCTGTAAAATGAGGGCAAAAATACTTCTGCTTACCTTGGGTTTGGTTTACCTGATTCTGACACATTCTAGATCTGTTACTGTGAGGTTACTTTCTGAGCTGTAGCTTCCTCATCTGTAAAATGAGGATAAAAAAATACTTGTTTTACCTTTACCTTTGCTAAGTTGTGGCAGTAAAGTGCTTTGCAAACCTTTAGACCAGAGTAGTCAAGCGCCCACAACTCTTTGGAGTACAGCCCAACCCAGAGTAAATATAATTGGGAAATACTTAACAAATAAAAATACAATAAGACTTACATTTTAAAACTAAGTCAATATGTGACCTGCAAGAGAGAGAGAGAGAGAGAGAGAGAGAGAGAGAGAGAGACAGAGACCCTTGTTTCTATTTGAGTTTGACACCAGCGCTTTAAGTCATTCTCAAATCCTTGTCAGTGATCTTTGAAGAAGGTTGGAAAACAGGAGAAGTACTACAAGACCAGAGAAGGGCAAGCGTCTGAAGGTTTAAGGAAGAAAAAAGTCTAGTGCATTTGGTTGATCCCTGGAAAATTCTAGATTAGACAAAGAAAAAGCTGTTTGGGGAGCATATAGAAAGAGAAGTAATTGTTGCAAAACTTGTGAGCATAGCTTTGTCAAGAATACATCATTCCAGGTTAACCCCATTTCCTTTTTTGATAGGATTATTATACCTACTGTATGAGGAAAATGCCATGGATATGGTTTATTTAAATTTTAGCTGAGGGCTTTTTGAAAAAGTTTCTCATACTGTTCTTGAGGAGAAAGTAGATAGATTTATGTTAGACAGAAATGCAATTAGATAGATTTAGATGCGTTATAGGACCATTTTCAGAGAGATGTTTATTATTCATTGTCAGCATGGCAAGAGATCTGCAGTGGCATATTCTAGTCATCTCTGCTTGGCCATATTCTACTTAACATTTTTATCAGTGAATTGCATAAAAGATGGTGTGCATGCTCATGACATACAGATGGGAGTGATAGATAACAGCAGTGGGTGAAAGAATCAGGATTTAAAAGGATCTTGACAGGCTAGAGTAGTGCTATCAAATTCAAATAGAAGCAGGGGCCATTAATCTGTACATAAGGATCCCTGTAGACCACATTTTAAATTTAGTTTTAAAATATAATGTTACTATGTATGTTTAATTGCATTTTTTAAATTATTCAATTCACTTTAATAAAACTAGAAGGAAATAACAATTCAGAGTTTGCAATAATACCGACGCATTATTATAAATTAAGAACTATGTAAATGTGAGAGGCTAATTGTATGTCCCTCCTTCCTATCCTGCACCCCCCCTTGTT
>CM053595.1:146175581-146226323 GCA_028646575.1 Pseudocheirus occidentalis | reverse complement strand
TAATATTTTCTCCTTGGTGTCACCAGTGGAAAGATGGCCAGGAAGTAAAGTGAGACATAGCTAGACCTGGCTGAAATGAAGTATACTGCATGAGACACTTTTGAAACAGGGCAATGAGTCCCCAGCACAGAAGTTCCAAGGAGAAAGGGTTAAGTCCACCAAAAGGATAGACTGTGGTCCAGCTAGTAAGGTGAGAAAACTGGGGAATATAGTGAGCCCCAAGTAGGGTCATGAAGAGTCAGACATGACTGAAAGATGGGTCAATAGCAGAGGTAGAGTAGACTGCCTTAATAGGTGGTAGGTTCCCTCCCTCTGCAGGTGTTCAAGCAAAGGCCAAATGACCACTTGTCAGGTACTTTATACTGGAGATTCCTAATTGGCCACAGAAGTCCCTTCCAGTTTTCAAATTCTATGATTCTGAGATATTGACTGTAGCAGTAATATAAAGTTAGCAATATGGCATAGTAGATAGAGTACTATTTGGATTAGAGACCCACTTGTAACACCTACTGGTTGTATGATCCCAGTGAAAATCAATTAACTTCTCAATGCTCTAGGCCAGAGGTGGGGAACCTGGGCTGCCAGTCTAGACAGTTGTCTAGATTGTGAGTTGTGGAGAAGGATGTGTGATTGCACCTTCTAGTAGAGTATCTTTATCTGACAGAGCCCTATATCAATGTAAGCACAGGTCTAGTGCTGATGTCATGTCTGCTGATAATTGGTGTCCCCCAGGGCTCTGTTTTGGGACCCTTCTTTTTTAACCCTTTACTGTCTCATGCTGTGACCTCATTATCTCCAGTGTGTTCAGTTATCATTACTATGGATGAGGCCCAGATGTACTTATTCAGCCTGAGTTTTTCTCCTAAGCTATCATCTCAGACTTCTAGAATTATGTACGTTATGTGTATCTTAAACTTAACATGTCCAAAACAGAACTCAAAGTGTTTCCCACTTAATCGTCCACCCTTGCACCCTTGAGTTGTCAAGGGCAGCACTATCCACTCAGTCACCCAGACTTGCAAGCCTTGGTGCCAACTTTGACCCCTTACCTTCATCCCATATATTGAATCCACTGCTAAGTATGATCATTTCTACCTCCATAACATCTCTTGTTTATGTCCTTCCCCACCCCCTACACCTCCACTGATAGAGCCATAATTTTACTCCAGGTCTTTTTCACCTCTCAATTAAACTATTACAATAGAAATCTAAGTGATTTCTTGGGTGGGTGCTAGGCTGTCCAGCTACCACTTAACTCTTTCAGCAAAACTTTGAAGTTGGTACCAGATCAAATAATGATCAAGAAATCCAGTGAGAGCCTATATCAAGTAACATCTTTGTATCAATAATGAGATATTCACAACACCCATAATGGTTATGAATATGCTGGTATAGTTTTGGATCACAAAATGTAGCAAGGTGTGAATTACTCCCAAGGAGTGGAAGTAAGGAGCTAAGCCTTTGAGGTGCTAAGTGCCTTTAGTAGGTGCCAATAGAAAGGGGCATGGAAGATCTTCTGATTTCATTAACATTACAATCTTCCACTACAGAAGAGGGCAAACAGCCATCCAGAAGGCCATGGACCAGAGGAAAAAGCTCTTCACCCCTAGCCAGATTAGCTTGACGGATGCTCGGAGCAACCCAAGACAAGGCAGGTATAGCCTGCAAGGCTCCGTGTCCAAGAGCAGCAAGAGCAAAGGACTTCTTTGGGAAAGCCACAGGTTTAGGGAGCATTGACTAGCAATGACCAGCTCAGTGCTGCAGTATTCAGACTGGGACATCAGTGGCCTGGTGCTCTGAAGTTCTTAAAACTTTGTCCAGAGCTATCAGAGAAGGCCCTGAAACCCAGTGCTGTGAAGTTCAAAAGATGTAGAGAGCCAAAGCAATGTAGTAGAGATCAGTACAAGAACACAAGTGAACTGGGATGAGACTAAGAAGAGTCAATCATCACACCCAAAAGTGTACCAGGGAGCACAACCTAGCCCTGACACAAAGCCCCAATTCAGGAATGAAAACTGGAGAGGTGAAAAGTCCAAGAAAACACCATCCAGTACTGTGTTAAGGATTATTGCAAATTTGACTCCACAACAATTATAAACAAACATTCAAAGGAAAAATGGATTTTCCGAAAGTACTACATGAATATTTATGAGAAATGAAGCAAAGGGGAAAAAAGCTCTTCAGAAAAAAAAATTAAAAGTAGAATAAGTAGCTTTAGAAGAGAAAGTGTCAAACCTTGGTCTTAAATGAAATTTCTGAAAACTAAAAGAGATCAAGTAGAAATCAGTGACTATGTGAGCCAGTAAGAAATGATAGATCAAAATCAAAAGATTAAAATAATAGAAGAAAATATAAGCTATATGATATAAAAAAACAAACCTGTAAAATAGGTCAAGGAGAGATACTTTAAGAATCATTGAAATTTATGAAAGACATGATTTTTTTTAAAAAAAGGCTATACAATATATTTCAAGAAGTCAAAAATGAAAACTTCCCAGACATTTTAGAACCTGGGGGAAAAGTAAATATAGAAAGAATCACAAATCACCTGCTTCAAATTGTAATGAAACTGAGCAAAAACTGTGTTTATAAAATCCAAGGAAATTTGACCACATGCCAGAGATTATCTATGAATTATCAAATGAGTTGATGAGAAATAGATTTCAAGAGTTTGGACCAAGAGTGCTCTAGCAAACTCCTGTACAGCAAAAGTAAAACTGAGCCATGACAGAGGGGGGGGGAAGGGGGAGGGAGAGAGAGAGAGAGAGACAGAGACAGAGAGAGAAAGAGAGAAAGAGGAAAGTCATTATCCCTACAGACATCTTGGTGCAGAAGACCCTGATTGAGTGAAGTCTCAGGAAAAGGTAATCTCTTTCTCCAACTTCTCTTTATGCCTTTCTAACCACAGACACTATAAAAATCTGTTGCTTCATTGCCCACACTTTTCCAGGAAACTGAATTTTTGCCTCAACTGAAGAGGCCAGGGGTTAACTAGAAATCAGTATAAAATAAAGTTAGACAACTCAACATCTGACCAATTGTTAAAAATTTCCTTAATTGGTGGCTCAGAGCAATTGTGACTCAACTCATAATTTTATCTCATAACTTCCTAAAGCTGAAGAATAAGGAAGCATGTGGACCTTGGGGAACATTCTATCAACTCCTAGGTTTAAAGTGAGCTAATTATTTTTGCAGGGTGTAACAACACATCAACAACTAGTTTGACATTTTGTCCAGCATGTACTTGTCAAAAATCTGGCAAGAATTAGGGGCATGATCTACAGTTGGGAGAGTTTGTTTTTGCTTTCTTTGCAAACTGATCTGCCTTTTATTTGAGCCAAGCTTACTACACATTTTCATCCAACCACTTGACCTAACCCAGCCCTCTTTCATGATAACTAAAAGCGTAAACCTGTTTGGCATTGCAGATGTTTCACACTACAGGGACCACTTCAGACCATTGTCTGAAGGGTGCTGTGAATTCATAGACTTTTAAAGGTCTTTGAACATAGCCTTGAAATGTTCTTTGTTTGGGGAGAAGAGTATAATACCCTGCTAAAATAATTAGTTATTGATGTCATTTACTATGAAGATCTTGTGAAACTCCTCTACAGTCACCTATACCTTGCTCTGTGTAAAAGGTCTTTTGTTCTTACATCTGATGCCCTAGGCATGCAGGTGTAAAGTTTTGTTGATTGAATAGATACTGGGGCCTCTAGAGAGGGAGAAAGAACGGGTATCTCATTTCTTCTGGAAGGAGAACTAACTGAATGTACTTTGATCTGACTTTTTTTCAACTCATGTTTATGGTTGAGCTAACTTTGCTGCCCTTCATTGACAATAAAATATTACTAATATGGACTCTGTAAATGGAGTTTACATTAATGCAGGCTTTATTCTAGTTGAGGACAACCTCAAAATGATTTCTTCCTTTGTGACTTCTAAGATCATAAAAGTAAGGAGCGAATAAGCCTAAAACCAGTTGCTTTTTAAAACCATGGTTTCAAGAAAGCAAGGAGTGCTTTAAAATGATTTCAGCTTCCATGTTCAGGAAGTAATTTTTATATGTGAAAGGCTTTTTTGTTTATGATACATTATGAAGATGAATAGGTCCATCGTGTGTTGGAATTCTTCCTTACCTGGCTTAGTACTATTCATATGTAGCTTTCTGTAGAGTATTGTACTGAAAGTATTAAGGCTGCCATTTTAAAGATATTTTGACATTCTTTTCTCTATGTTGCCTTCTTGGCTATTTTTCTGAATCGAATTTTACTCTACAGAAGACACTCAGATTACTTTATGTGTAATTCTACACTATGTACTGGAACATATGTATATGTTCCATTCTTAATTAAACCACCTTGTGCTGAATGACCTTGGAGAATCCAAATTAAATTTTTGAGTAGCTGCAAGATGTGGGCAGCTAGGTAGAAAAGTACAGTGTCAGTCCTGGGATCAGGAAGACTCATCTTCTGGAATTCGAAGTCGACTTTAGAAACTAGCTGAACAAGTTACTTCATCTTGTTTGCCTCAGTTCCTTTCTCTGTAAAATGAACTGGAGAAGGAAATGACAGTGCCAAAAAAATCCCAAACAGGATCACAGAGAGTCAAACACAACTGAAAAATGACTGAATACTTACAAGATGCTATGTAGAGTATAAGAAAAGTACAATAACATCTCAGAACATATCTGGGAACCTGTAACTAGCTGTGTGGCCTTGGTGACCTCATTTCATTTCTCTCACCTTATTTTATGTCCAAAATGAGATAGTTGAGCTCCATCAGTAACGTCAAACTAAAATAGAAATAGACCTCCACCAGAGACATATTGACTAAGAAAAGCACAAATCAACCTTATCTATATCTTATCATATTTTTATTTATTGTGCTGAAACATTTCCCAATTACATTTTAATTTGGTTCTACCACACTCTTGAACTACATGATCTCAACGTGGTATGGCAGAAAAAACAATGGTGTATGTGTGTTCCTCAAACATCAAAGGATGATCATACATGAGTGATTTATCTCCAGGGCTTCTTAAACTTTTTCCACTCTCAATCCATTGTTGGCATTGTGTGGTCTGAGAGCATGTGTGGTACAAAGTGCACATACTTTGTGTTCATAACTAAGGCTGCTGTGAAGTTGCATGATCCACATGGGCAAGCACTGCCAGAAACACCTCAAATTTGTTATGCATTTGATTTTTAATTAATTTTTGCTCCTTGTGTGTTAAACCTTTTACTGTTGCCATGGGTCACAACCCACAATTTAAGAAGTGCTGAATACCAACAGTGCAGTTTATTTAATTTCACTGGATCTAACCCCTGGGTCTGATACCATCACCCCATAATGGTAACAAAAAAATGGCTTTCCCAGGGCTAAGTCTTGATCATTCAGGAAATGGAGGAGGATAGAAGAGTGAGAAGATGACACCAAAGATAAACTTCACCTTATACTTTTGTCCCTTTCTCACCCTTCAGTCAGTGAGTAATCATTTAAAATGCCTATATATAGCAGGCATTGTGCTAGGAATTTGGGATACAACAGGAATAGTTTCTGCCCTCAAGAAGCTTACATTCTGTAGGAAAGACAAGATTTGTACATAGAGGAATATATAAAATAAGTCTCTATAAATCTTAGGTAAAATACTACCAGAATCTCTATCTTCCCAGAGACTTCCCACCACCTCTTAGCCAAGCCCAAATTCCATCTTACTTTTATTGTGTTTCCTGGTTCTTCTTTTCCTTCTCTCCCTATGGTGTTGAGGTAAAGTAAACCATAATCCATGAACTGTTCGTGTTCTTCCCTTTAATTACTCTTTTATAGATTTATTTCACATCTTATTGTAGCCTTCATTTATATTTATCCATATTCTTTAAAGTTGACTCCAAAAAGCCTTTCTTGAAGGGAAATCTATATTTATCTCCTTCTCTACTTACTATTACTTATTGGACCAAATATTTTCAGCATTCAAATATGCCCCCTTCTTTCCTTTAATACCACCACTACATTGGTGCAGGTCCTCATTAATTCCTTCTTGGACAATCACAATAGGCTGCTGGTGGGTCTGCCAGCCTCAGGTTTCTTCCCACTGCAATCCTTCCTCCATTCAGCTGCCAAGTGATTTTCTTAAAATTCAGGTCCAGCCAGGTCAGCCCTCTACTTAATAAACTTCAGTGGCTTCGTATCGCTTTTAGAATCAAACACAACCTCTATTTGGCATTTAGAGCCTTGTATAACCTACTGCACCCACCTCACCCTCTACCCCCCCCCACACCCCTTTCCAGTTTTCTTAGATCTTACTGTCCTCCACATGTTTTTCAATCCAATTATAATGGCGTCCTTGTTCCTCTAACACAGTGGTTCTCAACCTTCCTAATGCTGTCTCCCTTTAATACTCCTAAGTAGGCATATCTGCATGTGGGCGGACCCGCCTGGAGATGGAGAGAGGAGCCATGTCTCAGTTCCTAAGACCATTGGAAATATGTTTTTTTCCAATGGTCTTAGGCGACCCCTGTGAACCCTGTGAATGGGTCGTTCGACCCCCAAAGGGGTCGCAACCCACAGATTGAGAACTGCTGCTCTAACAAGATGTTCCATCTCTTGACTCCAAGCATTTTCTCTGACCCTCCTCCTAGCCTAGAATGTTGTCCTTCCTCATCTCTACCTGCTGACTTCTCTGACTGCCTTCAAGTACCAACTAAATCCCCATTTTCTACTTTTCCCAACCCTTCTTAATTCTAATACCTCTGATACTTTTAATTATTTCCTCTTTTCCTATATGTAGTTTGTTAGCATATATTTGTTTGCTTGTTGTCTCCCCTCTTCTAAATTTTCTCACCATCCTACTCCAGTGTTGACACCATTATAATTATGCCTAAATTTTCTTCCATAGGCTTACCCTTCTAGCTTTATTACACATTGCTCCCCTTCACATAATCCAAAGCCCAGCCAAACGGGCTGCCTTGTCACCCAAGACACTCCATCTCCTTCTTCATGCCTTTGGAGAAACTGTCCCCTGTCCCTGGAATGTATTCCTTTCTCACTTCGGTCTCTCAGAATTCTGAGTTTCCTTCAAAGCTCAGCTTAAGTACCATCTCTTGCATGAAAATTTTCCTATGCTTACCCCGTCCCCCGGATACTAGGGCCTTCCTCCAAATGAAATTAGTTTGTATCCTGTTCTTTCTTAGATGTCGGTGTTGTCTCCCCCAGTAGAATGTAAGTTTCTTTGACCAGAGACTATCTCATTTTTGTCTTTGTATTCCCCCAACAGGTAGTGCAATTTTGGTGATAATGTAGATATTTAATGTTGATTCATTAAATATCATATAACTGAGGGTAGTTCTCCATGATTTTCTTATCTTATAGTAGAAGTAATTTTTCCCTTCCCATTCTACCTTGGGTGTATTTGAATATGTCCATGGTTGTATGTGGAACAATTTATGGGAAAGAAAGGAGTACTTCATCATCTTACCTGAGACAGACTGAATGACTCAAGGAAAAAACAGTAAGATTAAATTAGAACTAATCAACAGGTGGAACACAACAGTGAAAATGATTAGTTACTGTGTAGAGCTGAGAAATCTAGAAGAGAACACATTCCTGATATGAAAAATGGAAGAAGTTATGCTTAGACCAGGAAGCAGGAGAATAAAAGCACACTGAGGAGATATGCAAAAAGAATCCTAAACGAAACATAGAGTTTACTTCAAGAGAGGGGAATAGAGATGTTCAGACAGAGAAAAAGCAATAAGATCCATCTCAAAACCTTGACTTTATATCTTACACACTTGTTAAAATATCTTGTACACATAACCTTACTACAATAAAAATATAGTAAAATAGTTACTGAAGAAATCAGAGGGATGAAGAAAGAAACTTAAGGGTCCATTAATGTTAATGGTGGGTGTGTGTGTGTGTGTGTGTGTGCACGTGTGTGTGTGTGTGTAAATATGTCTACACACTGTAGCCCTTAGACATTGGGTCCTATTCTCCTCTGTTGTTATGTCATAGAATCATTAAACCATTTATTTGTCCCTCTGTTACCCCAGATCTTGTTCCTCTTCTTTTGACCAAAGAGGTGGTAGTTGAATTATATGACAGAAGGGATGAATTGGGGAGGGGGTGTACCATATTCCTGAAGCTCTAGCCAGAGAAGGTAGCCCTGAACTCTTTGGGGTAGCAGTCAAGGCAGGAAGCTATCAGCCAGCCAACTGCATAATCATAGAAGGGTCCACAGTTCCTAACATTTTCTTCAAAATGTTACATAAGTAATTAAGTGAATTTCCCAACTTGACTAATAGTAATCATGGCTCCCCATCCTTTTATAATTTAATTGTTACCTGATTGAAGAGGAATTATTTCTGTTTATGTTTTATACACGACCAGTCTCCACTCCATTCTGAATGCTCAGCTTTCTTTTCCTGCCAGATTTTTCTTAGGAAGCATATCTTTTGCAGGACCCAGAATTCTAGAAAAGTCTGGTAGGACTGGCTCTTCTCGTGATTCAGCACAGCCTGCCAAACTAATCTACAAGAAATGCTTTAGATATTTGTGAAGTGCCCCATCCTAATAATATTATCATTGTACAGTGTGCTTTTAAATTGTTTTTCTCATTGTGGTTTATGATTTTTCCCATTTTTCCTATCATTTGCCCATATTAATCCACGTTTATTTCTCCCTCTTTGTGTGTTTGTGTTATGCTTGCTGTCTTTGCCTCCATTGTTCCCAGGTTACAGTATAGCCATGAAATACCCAGTCACTTGGCTGATGAGCATGCACTGATAGCTTCATATGTGTCACGTCTACAGCATTGTGCACGGTCAGTGTTTGAACAGCTATTGGGCTTGTAAAGGGGAGGGAGGTTTTTCTTTTCCTGGGATTATCAAGTGAAAAAGCAAATCACTGTGGCCTTCACTAAGAAACTTTATCAGTAATAAATCATGGATCCTTGAGAAATATGGTACCATCTACCTTCCCCCCCCCAGACTTCTTTGTCCTCTTTTCCACAACTTTGGCTAAAAGGATGGCACAAAAGTTTAGATGCACAGAGAACCTGTTCTACATAATTACTCCTCATCGTGTTTCCTTTTTTTTCATAGAAGGCATATATTCCCCTGGTTTTTGTCCTTTTACCTATCCCTAAAGTTTCATAGAACTTAGAAAATCTTTCCTGTATCTTTAGGAGGAAAGTATGACTTGATCATTGATGGTTGTGACATAGAGAAGTATCCATGATATAGTGGAAAGAGCCCCGGATTTGGAGTCTGCAAACATACACTGGAATTTCAGCCCTGCTATGTATTGTTTATGTGATGTTGGGAATTTAATTTCATCTCTCTAAGGCTCAGTTTCCTTTTTTAAACATCTACACTACCTCCCTCACAGGGTTGTCATGAGAAAGTGGTTTTTAAACAATAAATTTCTATGTAAATTTCAACTATTATTATTTTACCCATCTAGGAAATGTTCTCTGTGACCTCTGACCCAACCTTTATGCTTACTGAAAAGAAGACCTCACAGTACTCCCTGGGTAGGACAGAATCCTTGCTATCCACTGATCCAGGGTCATTGCAGAATTCTAGAATGGTGACCTGAGGCCTGCTGCCTAACTCAGGAAGATTTGTGAAGGTTTTTGCCAGGGTCTTTAACTTTGGTAACTAGAGAACATATAGGGTACATGAACAAGAATCTGCTGACCAGGAGCCATATGGGAATTCATCTCTTCCTGAGGTGTTGTATCCAAGAAACAAGACCAAGAATTCAGCATGATGCTTTCTAGAAGGCATTCACGTTACTATGTAGCATTATAAAAAGAAGAAACCCTATGCAATAGAATAGAAAAACTTCCCTAACTCCTCCCCGAATAGAATAATTACTATAAGGTTATTGCAAGATACTTAATTGTCAAAGAAAAGTGCAGTTATATTTATGTTATTTACTTAAGGCAAGAAAGCAAACTACTGCATTTTAGAACCAAAGTTGAAACAAAACAGACTTTTTTAAACCAGTGCTCAGTTAATCAGAAAATTAACCACTGTTCCCCTATCAGTTATGCTTAGTCACTTGGACAATACTGCTGAAACAACTTTAGATTCTGAAAGATATCCAAAGACAATTGAGTTCAACATTAATCAAGTCCTGTTACTATAACAGGAAGAATCTAGAAAGAATGAAGATGAATGAAGAAAGGCCTGCAACCTGACTTTTTATGTCCAGGATCATCTTCTTGCTGTTTTTTGTGCTATCTGCATTTCTCATCTCAATATATTGTGTACGTTCAGAGATCATTTTGAAACATTATTATTTTTCCCTCTTCCAGGTCTTTAAACTTTGCTTTGGTCTAGAATATTTCCTATTGACTTTTAGTCTTCTCTTCAGCAGTGACTTCTGCCATCACTTTATATCAGCAATTATTGTAAACTGCTATCAAGTAGTGGTAGTGCCTTTGTCCTGGCAACTCACAAAACAAAAACATAAATGGTCCTCTCTTTTTCCTTCCTGTCAGAGGGGAAAAGTAGGGAAGGTGTCCTTGCATTTTTCTTTGGCAGTTAATTAACTTGCAATAACCGTATAGTTATCGTTCTGAACTTTGGTTACTCTACTGTACATGACTATTCTGTTGTAATTTTAGGATATATAGGACCCTGAGCTGAATTGAATTGACCCCAGTATGTATCCTCGTAGGCCCTTTTTTAATGGAGTCCCTAATTGAGGCTTATTTTTTTGTGATTTGCATCTTTTGACTGTATGTAGATTCTTGTAAAACGTTTTCCAGTTAATCAAACCCAAAGGAATGACAAGGAGTCCCTTCTGATGAACTAGTAAGAAAGGAGACCCAGCTATCATTATTCTTAATTTCTAAGGCTAATGGAAAAGGAGCCTTTTCAAAAGCCATTTTCAAGCACAAAGTTGTGTGACAAGCACTTTGCTTAGTGCTATACAGAGATAATTACATAGACATAGTCCTTAATAGTCTAAGACATACAGTACTTATACGGAAGAAACAATAGGGATCATAATATGATTGAATCAACTTTACTTAACACTAAAAGCAAGGCATTTGGGGTAAATTTTGGGGAAGTGATTGAATAGAAACGAAAACAATAAATTTTTAAACATATTTCTGAGAAGAATACATTAAACAAATTCACATTAAGGTATTAAGGACTCATTAGAGTTGTAGGAGAGGGTGCTTGTGGTGTAGAGAACCAAGATTCAAAGAAGAAAAAGGATTAAAAAGAGAAAACAAGGGACGCCTACTTCACTTTTTGCCCAGGATTTGCCCTATATTAAATGCCAGAGTTAAATGTCAGTTTTGAAAGAGTAGAGAGTCAAAAGTTGGCCCTGAAAAAATTCATTAAGTTACAGCAAATTATTACTTTTTCTTAGCACTTTTTGGTGATGTTTTAGTTTCTCCTTGGTTTCTGTGTTTTCATACCTCATTTATTTTGGGGGTTCGATGCCCTCCTCATTTCTAAACATCTTGGTAAAATATCTCTGTTTCAGTTTTTATAAGTAGTAGGTCTTTTCTCTGCAAAATGACATAATCTTTCAGCTCCACCACTGATTGCAGCAGTAAAATGGGTAAGTGAGAAGGAACCAAAGTACTTCTAAAATGGGACCTAAATACCTTACCCCAACTATTACCCCAATAAATTCTTTTTTGTCTTAGAGGACCAACAATGCCTATGACCTAAACTTTCTTTTTAAAATTGCTATCCTGCTTTTAGAAGGATTTCCCTTCCCCCTTCTATAGAAAAAAATACCCCAACTTTCCAAGAATAAAGAAAAGGCAAGGCATAATTAATGGTTATCTATTTTCTTTTTTTCTCTTTGGTAGTGTCCTGGACAGCCCCAGCCGACTAGATGAAGAACACAGACTTATTGCCCGTTATGCTGCCCGGCTGGCTGCAGAGGCAGGAAACATAGTAAGTAAATGGAGTTAAGTAGAATACACTAGATTTAGGTTGCCTTCATCTTTTTTCTTTCTCCCTTTTCTAAACTTTTGCTTTCTAGGAAATGAGGAGACAGACAAAGCTCAAACTGTATATGAGGTCCTGCTTTCCCTAAAGAAAATCCGAGTTTCTCTTAGAAGTACCAGAGTATGTGTATACTCAATAGCGTCAAAGATTTTTTTAATAGCTTACCTTGTGAGGAAAAAAACGTGGTCTTGTAGTCATTGGCCAAAGTGGAAGATATATATGTATGTATGGATGTATATGTATGATACATATTATATATACATATAATAACAATAATAATTTCAGCATATAACCTTTTGAAGTTAGCCTGGAAAGATAAATGAGAATAATTATTTTATTGTAACATATCCACTTAGGACTTCAGTATCCGTTCTTTGAAATGCAAATGTTCTTCATACATTTGATTTTGAAATCATAAAAGTAAACTTGTTAGTAAAAAAGAAACAGTAAAACAGAATATTGAGAGGAACCAGGAGAAAGTTGGTGGTTAATGAGTTAAATCTAAAGCCTTTGTTTAGTCACACTTCTTCTGGTTTCATTATAGAAAGTAAATGAGAGCTCAGAAGGCATTTGGCTTGGATAGAAAGAATACCCTCTTTTCTGACAAGATAGAGATGTATTAACTATACCATTCATGGACATGAACCTCCTAGTTCTTGGTCTTATGGTACTCTGAGAGGCACAGTGAAAAGACACAAGCTGGATTTGAGCTCTGTCTTTGATTTTCACTTGTTGTGTGCTTAGAACTTGGGGATCTGATTTAAGTCAAGCACTAATACTAACCATAGTCACAACCTGAGCTATTATTAGATAGCAGTTAAACAGATAGTAATATTAGGCATTGGGCAAAGAATTTTACCTCTCTGGGCTTTAGTTTCCTATTATGTAAAATGAGTGGGTTAGAACATGACCTCTAACATTCCTTCCAGATCCTGTGAAATCTTATTTGAGTTTTTAGTAGTATTGCTAGTTTCTTTTTCTATGACCATTGTCACCATTAGAGGACTTTCCCAATCCGTGATTAATTCACAAATTATAGGCTCTTTTTGAAAAGCAGACCATTAAAGTACTTTAATTCTGGAATACTTCATGTTCCCTGGTCTTGTCCTGCTTTCTTCTATCTTAATTCGTGTATGTAGGCTCTCCCAGGTTCACCTTTTCCATTCTCATCTCTGCCTTTTTGAAATTCTCAGGTACCAGTTCTGATTTCCAGTTAGAAATAATCTCTCCCTCTCCTTAGAATCTCTTGTACTATTGTTTGACCTTTCCTATGCACTTAATCATTTTCTGATTTTTATTATAGTTATTTGTGTATAGAGTTTATCCTATTAGATTATAAAGTCCTTGAGGTTAAATATGATCTTATTTTTCATCTTTGTATCACCAGGCCTTTTCTCTTAGTAGGCAGTTTAATACATGTTTGTTGGCTAGATAGGAATTGGAGAGAACTCCTTTAATGTACTAAACCAGGATATTTCTGTAGAAAATATGAGTGCTTTCCATTGTCTGTCAGTTGCTTGACTTTCTCAAATTTCTTCTTTAACAAAAATTAAACTCTTAAAGGTCTAAGCAGTGAGTAGGCTCCCACAGATTCAATTTCTTCTTTTTAGGTTTTTCAAATTTAACAAACACCAAATAAAACAAATACTTTCATATTACACAGTAGAACAGAAAAAGGAAATTATACATGAAATTGGAAATCTATTATGTACAATTTGTTTTTCTTTTTGAATATATGATAATTTCAACATGTAACTTTTAAGGCTGTCCTACTTAATTGTGATCCTTTCAAGACTTTATTCTCTTTTGTAAATTTAAAAAAATCATAAAAAACCTTCTTTGCCTTTTTCATTTTTTCCTCTTTTAAATAGCTACTCTATCCCATCCCTATCCTCACAAGGTGAAAAGACAAACAAACTCTTGTGACAAATATGCATAATATAACAAAACAAATCCCCTTATTGGCCATGTCTAAAAACTTGTATCTTCTTCTCCAATTTGAGTCTTTTAGATGATGACCACCAGATTTCATCATCAGTCCTCTGGAACTGTGATTGACCGTTGCATTGATGAGAGTTCCTGGGTCTTTTTAAGTTGTGTATCTTTATCACAAGATTCATTATAATATAAATTGTTCTTCTGGTTCTGTTCACTTCACACAAGTCTTCCCAGTTTTCTGTAAAATCATCCCTGTTGTCATTTCTCATGGCACAAGTATTCTACTACATTCAGATGCCATTTGTTCAGCCATTCCCAAATCCATGGTTTCCAGTTCTCTGCCACTACTCTGCTATAAATAGTTTTGTACAGATGAGACCCCTTCCTCTTTCTCTGATCTTTTTGGAATAAAAGTCTACCTAACTATATCACTGGGTCAAAATGTATATACAGTAGTAAATTTTTGGCCATGGTTTGAAATTGCTTTCCAGACTGGCAGGGCCAATTCACAATTACATCAACAATGTTTTAAGATAGAGGCTCCAACAATTTTTATTTTCTTTCTTTTTGTCAGTTTTACCAATATGATAAGCATGAAGTGAAACCTCAGAATTGTTTTAATTTGCATTTCTCTAATTATTAGTTATTTGGAGCATTTTTGCATGATTGTTGATAACTTGTATTTCTTTCTTTGAAAACTCCCTCTTCATATTTTTTTGCCATTTATGTATTGTGGGATAACTTTTATTTTATCAATATGATAAATAAATAAAATATATTCCATATCTATTTTAGACATAAAACCTTTATCAGTTTTCCCCGTTAACTGTTTCCCTTCTAATTTGAACTGCACTGATTTTATTTGTGCAAAAACTTTTTATTTTTATCTAACCAAAATTGTTCATTTTATCTTCTGTCATTGTCCCTATGCCTTATTTGATTATGAACTATTGCAATCTCCATACTTATATCTACTTTAGTTTCATTGTGACTGGTTCTCCTTTCTGGGTAGTGGATGTGGCCAGAAATATGTGTGTGTATGCATGTGTATATACATATATGAGTGTGTATAGAAATATATAGACATGTACAGAAATATACATATACGTCTACACACACACACAAACCTCAGTTCTTCTGCTTTGGTGATTTCTTCAGGCTGCTATCATTTGAATAAAGGGATTGTTCATGAAATCTGCTGCTTGCTTAGAAGAATCAACACTATTTAAGGAAATATATGACAAGGGCATAGGCTACATGTGACCCTTACTGAATACCTATGTGATATTTGTGAAATTAGTGTAAATGGCCCTCTTATGCAGCATAAATAAACTCACTGGACCTGGAGTAAGGAAAGCCTGAGTTAAATTCTGTCTTCAGACACTTATTAGCTATGTGACCCCAGACAAGTCAATCTCTGTTTCCTTAATTGTAAAATAGATTTATATTCCAGGATTGTTGTTAGGATCAAATGAGATATTTGTAAAGTGTTTATCACACTGCCTGGCACCTAGTAACTGCTTAATAACTGCACTTTGATTCTTTCCTAAACTTAAACAGAGAATGTTTGTTATGCTAATTAACCAGTGAAGACATGTTATATCTGAGTTGTCCACCTGGTGGCACTGTATACAAATAGCAACCAAATGGTTTCTCTCATCAGAGTCCCTTTGGTACTGTGCTTAGAAGCCTTTTGTGTCACCAAATGTAGTTCCAGGCAACTAGGTGGTTAAACTCCATGCTGGCTGGGTTCACATTTAGACTAGAGGATAATTAAATATAGAATGTATTGAGCTTTGATAGCTTAAAGTGTCACTAAGACTTTTGGGGGATACCCTGTATTGCTTTTTTTTTTTAATGAAAAAACCTAAGGCTCCATCTAATCCTACATCTGTAACTTTTCTTTCTGAATAACCTCTCACATTCATAAAACACAGCCACTCAGTTTACTATGGCCACCTAATATATTGGACATGGTAGAAAATAAGAAAAGAAATGGACCTTCTTGATAACTGTGTTATCATCGTGGAAAATCTCCCCCAGATCACTGAACGTACTGCTGGTGTGACAAGTACCACCCTCAAAAAAGTATATGATATGAGAAATGCCGAATATGCTTGGGTAAAAGGGTACTGTGACCAGAAGCAGAGGCCTCTTATGTTTCACAAAGGTAATTTCCCTTTCAAAAAAAAGGCCAAAACCATGACGAAGATTGAACTAAGGTTCAAATGTGTTGAGCCCAACTTATAGTTTAAGAGAATGCTGGCCATTAAGTGATAGAGATGGTTAGAACTGAGAGGAAGGGGCAGCTAGGTGGTGCATTGAATAGAGCGCTGGCCCTGGAGTCAAGAGGACCCGAGTTCAAATTTAGCCTCAGACACTTAACCCTTACTAGCTGTGTGACCTTGGGCAAGTCACTTAACCTCAATTGCCTTGCCTTCCCTGCTCCAAAAAGGCAAAAAAAAACCCCAAAAAACTGAGAGACTAGAAGAAAAAAAACCAAGTGATCCATTTCTAAGCTTCATCTTTTACAAATTTTCATAATAAAAACAATTAAAATGTTGAATCTATAATAGTCATATTATTTGACCTAATGTTTGCTGTTTTGGTATGAAAAAGTCTTGAGTAAACCAAGTCATGTTACCTAAAGCTTTTTCCATGTGGAAAAAGCTGATAGATGCTAAAAGATGCAACTGAGTATGTAACTTTGATCAGATACTGAGTCAGATATGAATATAATTTGCACAGATAAGTTCTAATGAGTCTTTGATCAAAATCCTTTGTTATTCAGAAAGCTCAGCTGGGTTTTTCTGGGGGTCTTGACTGGTAGCACTCTTGTTAAAATCAGTTATCAACTGCCTGTGTGCCCAGGGAAACAAAACAGAGAAGAGAAATACAAATAAAGAGAGAGAGAGAGAGATAATCATCGATCCTTGATAGACAGTATGGGACCTATCATTGGAATTCAGTAAATTAACCATTGTGAATTCATCAGCTTCAGGGGTTGCTCTCTTTGAAAGTAAGTATTATCTTAGCGATGAGTCTACCTCCCATAGATACTTGGGTCAAGTAAGCCTCTGAGGAGAATTACTTAATAGTGACTGAAATGCGTGGTAGAGGGTCATTAAAAAGATAGACTGTTAACTGTTGGTTTTGTTAAATCTATGATAAGAGGTGATGGGAATGAGAGCTGATAAAAAAGATGATTTGTAATAGGAAAGACTTGTATGGAAGTCACTGACCTTTAGGTATTAATAGTATTTTAGATAGCAATTATTTCTCTTGTCATAACCATAACCAATCTATAAGTTCTATGAAGTCAGGATAGTGTCTGTCTTAAACTTTCTGTCTTTCTCCATGCCTGGCATGTTGCTCTTCACATAGGAGATAATAAATAAATATTTGATTTAAACTCATAAGAAAAATCAACCAAGTGTTCATGCCTGGTATGTCTGCACAAGCATCTTCGGAAAGATCTTTCATATCTACAGATCATGGAAATGAATGAATGGTGTCTTTGAGCCCTTGTGATTTAACTCTGGGTTGAGAACCAGTGCCTTCCTAATGCCGCAATCCTTTAATACCCATATATGCATGTGGGCGGACTTACCTGAAGACTGATAGAGGAGCAGTATCTCGGTTCCTAAGACCATTGGAAATATGTATTTTCCAATGGTCTTAGGCGACCCCTGTGAACCCTGCAGAAAGGTCGCTCGACCCCCAAAGGGGTTGCAACCCACAGGTTGAGAACCATGGGTCTAGACTCTAGAGTAGGAAATTGAGGATAAGGACAGTTTTGCTTTTCTTTATGTTCTTGGTGCCCATCACTGTCTGCCATATAATAGGCACTTAGATATTTGCTTTATTGATCAAGTTCACTGTCTAATAGCTATTTTTAAAAGTTGCATGTTCATGGTCACCAGTCCCTCCTCTCGTACTCTGGTTCTTATTTGTCCAGTTCAACGTACCAAGTTCAGTACCTACTTGGATTTCTGAAAGGTGAATATATTGGCAACTCAGGAGTCTGATCAAATCAGGTCAGGTCAGTGAGCATTTATTAAGTACCTATTATGTGCCAGATACACCATACTAAGCTCTGGGGATACAAAGAAAAGCCCCCAAACCCCCAAACAAACAACACCTAGTCCTTGCTCTCAAGGAGTTCACAGTCTAATAGGGGAGACAACAAACAAGCATCTATGTACAAACAAGATATATATGTATACACACATATACATATACATATACATACACACACATATATGATAAAATAGAGATAATAGAAAGGAAAGACTTCTTGTAAAAGCTGGGATTTTAACTAGGATTTGGAAGAAACCAGGAAAGTCATGAAGCAGAGATGAGGAAGGAGAAAATTTCAGGGACAGATCACAGTCAGTGAAAATGCCACAGTCAGAAAATGGTGTGTCGGTGTGTTGTCTGAGAGAAGCAGCAAGGAAATTAGTATCACTGGATTATATACTTGGAGGGGAATAAGGGGGAAGAAGAGCAGGAAAGAGGGGCCAAATCATGAAGGGCTTTAAAAGTCAAGTAGAGGATTTTATATTTGATTTTAGAGATAATGGAGAGCCACTTGAGGGGTGTGTGTGTGTGTGTGTGTGTGTGTGTGGGAGAGAGACAGAGACAGAGAGACAGAGAGAAATGGTAAGTCTTGTCTTTAAGAAAGATCCATTTTTTAAATAATTTTGATTATATTAAATTGAAAAGCTTCTGTACAAAGTCAATGTTACCAAGATTAAAAGGGAAGTGGAAGATTGGGAAAGAATTTTTACAACCAGTGTCTCTGATAAAGGCCTCATTTCTAAAATACTTATACATATATATATATATATATATATATATATATATATGTATATGTGTATATATGTATATGTGTATATATATATATATATAAAGAAAGATCCATTTTTCCAACTGAATGAAGAATGGACAAGTGAAAAGAGGCTTGGATTGGAGAGACCAATTAGCAGACTATTACAATAGTTCAGGTATGAAGTGATTAATGTCTCCCCCAGTCTGATAACATTCCAAAAGGAAAGAAGGGGTATATGTGAGAAATATTATCTATACTTAGCAGATGAGGGCTGGATGAAGATCTATCCAAATCTGAAAAAAGGCAGTCCAATAGGTAGGAAGAGAACTAGGAAAAAGCAGTGTCAAAAACCTAGAGAGAAGAGAGTGTCAAGAAGAGGGTTGAGAAGATTTGGCAACTAAGGATTATTGGTAACTTGGAAAGAACAATTTTAGTTGAATGATGAAGCCAGAAGCCAGATTTCAATTAAGAAGAGAACAGGAAAAATGGAAGTAAAGGCATCAACTATAAACAGCCTTCTCAAGGAATTTAGCCATAAAAGGGAGAAGAAAAATAGAGTGACAGCTTGAGGGGTTGGGTGGATCAAATGAGGGATTTTTGAAGATTAGTGAGACATGGATGTATTTATGGACAGGGAAGCAGGATAGGGATAGACTGAAAATTAATGAATGAGTAGGGTTGATTCAGGGGCAAATGTGCTGGAAAAGATAGAATGGAATGGGATCATTTGTGAATTGTAAAGGGTTTACTTTAGCGAAAAGGACTACTTCATCTCTGACAGTTAAAGAAGATATCAGTAACAAAACTCTTCAGGCAAGGAGCCCTAGGCTAGCTGCCACCACCAGTGGCAAACAGGAAGTATCTTTCAAAGACAAAGGGAAAGGAAGCAGGGCATCTTGAAAGTATATACCTGCACACAGATCTTGTCATTTTACCACGTCTCTCCAATCTCTACCTTCTGTGATGACTTCTAGAAGGTCCTTCCACTCCCTACAGGGGTGAAACACTTGTGTAGAAATACCTGATACTGGTATGTTTACTTAAAGGTCACAAGTCCCATTATTTCTCAGTATAATTTTTTAAATAAGCCCAACAAGCAGACATTTTCTAGACTCTGGGATACAGCCTTCATTTTTACTCCCTGCAAATACAGATTTAGAAAAACCAAAAGAAAAAGCTGATTTATAGGAAACTGCAGAGAATTCCCAAGGAGAAGATACATATATTTTAGAATAGAATTCTGATGATGGTCCAATCATTCTTTCCTCCCCAGTTACAACTCTATGACATTTTTAAAATGCAGGTACTTGTGACAAAGTATAGATTATTCTTTAAATCGTCCTCACAAATAAAGGAATTACCCAGTGCATATTCCATTCTTAGGAAACAATGTTGATTGACAGAACAGCCCAGAAATTCCTATGCAGTTCCTCATGTTTCTCATTAGTGATTTAAGTGGCAGAGTTAGGGTTAACAATCTTAAAGGTAGATCCTGAGTGCATACAAACAGACTGAAAACAAGCCTTAAGCAAAATCTAAGGTGGTGTGTAATCACTCACATTTGTATAATACTTTAGAGTGACAAGATGAATTACCTATATTATCTAATGTGATCTTCAAAACAACTCTATGAAGTAAGTCATATTAATTTGATTATTCCCATTTTACAAATGAAAAAAAGAAAATCACTTTCTCATAGGTAACCCAGAGAACGAGCATTTTCTTCTACCAATCTTTATTTTTTAGTTTTGAAATTTCTCATCCTAGGAAAAATGCTCATGTGTTGGATTCTTTGCCAGTTGTTTCTGATTTATCTTCTCTTTTAACATGTGCCCATTTCTGTACCAAGAAAGGTTGCGCCTTACTTGGACCCTAGGTACTTTAGTTAATAGAGTAAGAAAGGAAGATCTGTATTCAAATCCTGCCTCAAACAATGAGTCATTTAACCTTTTTTGCCTTAGCTTCCTCATCTGTAAAATGGAAATAATAGCATTTACCTCAGTGTTGTTGTGATGATCAAATTAGCTAAAGTACATAAAGCAAACTTTATGTGCAAACTTTAAAGCTATATACATATATAAATGCTAGATGACTTTTTTTTCATTTTAAGTTCTGAGTTGCCTCCCTCCCTTCCTTCCCGCCCCACACTAGAGATGGCCACCATTTGTGTGTTTATGTAAAACCATACTATACATATGTCTATTTATCAGTTCTTTCTCTAGAGGTAGATAGCATCTTCCTTCATAGATCTGTTGATTTGAGTATTTATAATACTCAGAATAATTTAAGTCATTCAGTTATTCTTAGAATAATATTGCTGCTACTGTATATACCATTTTCCTGGTTCTGCTTGTTTCAGTCTCCATTGTTTTATGCAAGTCTTTCCATGATTTTTCTAAAATCAACCTGCTCATTATTTCTTTCAGTACAGTAGTATCCATCACAATTATATACAGTTTGTTTAGCCATTCCTTTATTGTGGACATCCCCTCACTTTACAATTCTTTCTCACCTCCAAGAGAGTTGCTCTAAATATTTTAGAACTAAAGGTTTTTTTCCTTTTTCCCTGATCAGACCTCCTAGGGAAACAGACCTTAATAGTGTTATTGCTGGGTCAAAGGTTATATACACAATTTAATAACTCTTTGGACATAATTCCATATTGCTCTCCAAAATGTTGGCTCCATTCACAGTTCCACCAAGGTGTATTAGTATTCCAGTTTTTCCACATCTCTTCCAACATTTCTCACTTTCCCCTTCTATCATTTTAGGTGTGAGATATCTCAAAGGTTGTTTTAATTTGTATCTCCGGTAATTATTAAGAGCATTTTATATGATTTTATATAGCTCTGATTTCATCATCAAAAAGCTGCCTGTACATATCCTTTGACCATTTATCAATTGGGGGATATTGTTGGGTTTTTTTTAAAAGTTTTTCTCTTGACCTTCTCTGTGAATGCACTATTACCCTGGCCTCCTGTGGGTTAACCCATCAAACCTCAGGAGGTTCTGAGTCACTTTGCCCTTACACACACGCGCACACACACACACACACACACACACACACACACACACTTCAAAGCGCTTAATTCACAGGGCAGTGATATGTAGATGAAGCTCTTTTGAAGCTTTATCTTCTTTCTTATCCTCTAGCTTTTTCCTTTCCTGTGAGCCAAGCTTGAATTCTGATATTCTGGCACTTGACCTTTTTTCCTCTGATCTCTAATTAAATTCTGATCTTTTTGTATCTAACAGTTGTCTTCACTGATGTGTGACATATCTTTTATTTGAATTCTCCCCCTCTCCTTCCCCAACCTGATTTAGCTGGAATTCTTCTGTGATTTAGCCATCCAAAGGAGGGTAAAATCTACTGCTGTATCAACCAACAACTTTGTATTACAAAGGGCTTTCATATTTTAAATAAGCTATAACCCTTTCAAGAGCTAACCCGTGTTTCTGATTTTTAGTAGTTAGCAAGTTGTATTGTTTATTTTGATACTCATTTGATATGGATGTTAAAAGATTTAGGAGTTGTTGGAGCCTAGGATATGTTTGAATGTCTAGAAATAACTGTAAAATGACAATTTTGGGTTCTAGTTTCAGTTTTTCTATTTGTCTGCTGAACCAGTCTTTTTAGTCTGCCTCTTCAGAATCTCTCTAAATTCCTAAACTTGGCTTTCCCTACTATAGAAACCTTATTATCTGGTATTGGACTAAAAAGGCCAAGCTTGCAAAATTAAAGGCAAATTTCTGGTTTCCTTGGTTCTAGAGATCTTAATTGCATTTAGAATACATCAAGAAAAATGTAAGTAAATTAAAAGTGGAAAGGTACTTCTGAACTTTGAATGTTAGCTTCTTCTGAGGTAGTATTTATCCCATTTCAAGTGCCTACTGTATGCACACTATTACGGTGATATATAAGCAAAAACAAGAATGTTCCTGCCTCCAAAAAGTTTAGATTCTACTGGAAGGGAGCATGGAGGTTAGAGGAATGGGAGGGGTAGATATAATACCTACACACATAAGTATATGAAAGGTCACTGAAGATGAAGAGTGCATAAAGTGCATAAGCGCAGCCTGTGTAACTTGGAAAGGTGTTCCTAAAAAGTGGCATTGGAACTGAACCTTAAAGGAAGCTGGGATTTCTAAGGGGCAGAAAGTGGAGAACCACATGAGAAGAGTGTCATAGAAAATTAGGAAGAGACTTCCCTGGAGGTTGCCGGATGGTCAGCAATGTCAAAAGCTGAAGAGAAGTTAAGCAGAATAAGTAATGAGAGAAAGGCATAGAATTTAGCAGGTAAGAAAACCTTGGTAATTTTGGACAGCATTTTCAGAGGAAAATGGATCAGAGGGTCAAAAGATAGATTCCAATGAATGGAAGTTGAGGAAGTGGAGACTGGAATATAGACTAGAGGAAAGGAGAAGAGATTTTGAATAATATTTTGAGGGACAGCAGTAGATCTTTTAAGGAAGGAGTCCCGAGAGTTTGTCAGTAGCTGAGAAAGAGCTAGTAGAAAGGAGGGATCAAAAATTTAGAGAGAATGGGATTGAAGAAATCTACTGGAGAAATGGTGGAGGCTACAAGTAGAGGTAAAGAGAAAGCAGTACCCTCTTACATTCCTCACTCTCATTCCTCCATAGCTAACGTTTTAAAGTCCCATCAATTTTATCTTCATAACATTCCTCATATATGTCACTCTTTCTCTTCTGACACTGCCAGGGTCTTGGCACAGGCCATCATCAGCTCACACCTGTACTTAATACAGTATAGACTGCTTGTTTATCTCCCTGCCAAAGGGCTCTCCCTACTCCAATCCATGCCCTACTCAGCTACCAAATGATCTTCCCAAGCACCTCACTTGATGAACTCCAGTGGCTCCCTATTACCTCCAGAACCAAATATAAAGTCCTCTGCTTGGTATTCAAAGTCCTTCACACCTTTTCACCCACTCCACACATTTCCAGTACTTTTACACTTTACTCACCACCCACATACTATGCAATGCAGTGACACTGGTCTCCTTGTTGTTCCTCAAATAAGACACTCCATCTTCTGATTCTGGGCATTTTCACTGACTGTCCCCTCTGTGCCTTGCATACTTTCTCTCCCCTTTGCTGGCTTCCTTCAAATCCCAGCTAACATTTGCTTTATACCAGAAGCCTTTCTTAATATCCCTCAATGCTGGTTCTTTTACCCAGTTAATTATCACCAGTTTATCCTCTATGCATCTTGTTTGTAGTTTGCACATCATCTCCACATTAGACTGTGGGCCCCTTGAGCAGTAGGACTCTCTTTTGCCTTTCTTTGTATTCCCAGAGCTTATTGGCATATAATTGATGCTTAATTAATATTTATCAGTTGACTCAGAGACTAATGTAAAGAAGGAGAGGATGGGGAACAGATGAGTTTTGGAGTATGTAGTAGAGAGGAAGAAGGAACTGATAATGCATAACGTTGCTTTTCAAGTCCTCTGCAGAGGGGTGGTAAGAGAATGGTATACAGGAATTGGGGGGAGAAGAGGTGATTGGGAATACTTCCCAAGGGAGTGTAATAGAGATTCACATGCAGCAGGGAGTGCCAAGTTAAGATTAAATAAAATAAATCTATCATAGAGACCCAGTCAACACCTTCCTATTACTTTCTAAAGAGGTACTTAGCAGCATATAAACAGCATAGAAGGTATATAGTAAGAGTGTAACCCAAGGTAAGATCTGGTTAAGCTATGAATGGTGATAGAACAAGAAGGCAATAGAATCAAGAGTAAAAATGAGTCTGTAGTAGAACTGGTCATCTATAGGGTCAAGACTAAAGGAACAAAAATGAGGCCAGAACAATGGTCATAGATAGACTTGAGAAATAGGAAGGAAAATAGGTACTGGTGATGACAAATTATATTTCTGGGGAAAAGTTAAACAGATGTAGAGACAAAAGGATTAACAGTTATGATCAGAAAGGTGGAATTTCAGAATTCAGGATCATATAGATAATACAAGTATAGATGATGGTGACATAATAAGATATAACTTTCCCTGTGGGTGGTTAAAGGGAATAAACATTTTGTGTCATGGGAGGTGAGAATACTAATGAGCTGAAAAGCCAGAGCGGTGAAGTCCTTTTGCATTAGGGAAGGGGTTGAATGGAGAGAAAAATCTGCGGGCCAAATACCAAACTCCTTAGGAGAGGAAGGAAAATTACCTGGAAATTACCTGGAAACAAATACATTACTTCAGTAAGGATCTAAACAAGTTGATTTAGACAGATGGATTTAAAGAAAGGCTTATTTCTGGGGCAGCTAGATGGCACAGTGAATCTGTCCCTGGAGTCGGGAGGACCTGAGGTTTAAATCTTGCCTCAGACACTGAACACTTAATAGCTGTGTGACCTTGGGCAAGTCACTTAACCCCAGTTGCTCTGCCCTTCCCCTGACAAAAGCTTATTTATATCTAAAGAAGATACAATCGTGGAGTGTAAGAATTAGAAAAAGGTCTAGAAGTGAGAGTGTGGAACAAAAAGTATGCTCATTCCTTCAGAGTGTCAGAGGACAGAAGAGAAAGAGCAGCCAGTTTTGGAGAAAGACATATGCTCCATTTTCTTCTGGAGAGATCCAGGTTTCTTTGAGCAGAAGATGAAAGGAATAAGAGGAAAAGGATTAGAATCAAGGAGAGTTTAACCTAAGAAACTAGACATTTATTTTTGTGGTTTAGCAACTTTTGTGAACTTTTTTTGGAGAAAAACTTTCCAGATAGAAACTCAGCAATGGTTTAAATTTAGTCCAGGTTAAGCTTTTGTTTTTAATTTCAACTTGGAGTAGATTCATAAATACACTAAAGAGAAGCTGATGATTTGGGGATAAAGGCTAATTATTCAGGCAGTTAATTCATTTGGCTAATATATGATTACATCTGTCTATGATAGGTACTACACACACAGAACTAGGCCCAGAATTGATTAGGAAGAAACTATCAAACTGGATTGCATTTGGGAAATTGTATAGAGATGTTTCCTGGCTCATAAATCCATTTTCAAAATGTTCTACTTGAAGTTATAGAATCACAAGAGAAATAATGAAAAAAAGGAATGAAAGCCCCATAGCATTGTCAAATGTCAAAGCATATCACAAAACAATAATCATCAAAGCTATTTGTCTCTGGTTAAAATACAGAACAGTAGACCAGTAGCACAGACTAGACAAGCAATAAAAAATAACGGTCCAGTGTTCAGTAAAGCCAAGAACACAAAAATGGGGTGGAAGGAGGACTTTCTAATTGATAAGAACTGCTGGGAAAATAGTAGGAAGCTTGGCAGAAATCAAATTTAGAACATAGACTTACACTAAGCTTCAATTAATATTCAATCTAAATATCTTTAAAAATCATATCATCAGAAAATTAGAGGAGAATGGAAAGATAGGAATCAGAGCCAAACTATGACCATTTTAGTGGGTGACTGAGGGTGACTATGGATGTAGTCATGGAAGATGAGGGTCACCTTTCATAAACACAGCTAGGTGGGATATTCATAAACAATTCACAGAGAGGATCATAAAAGATAAAGATGAACAGTTTTGACTACATAACACTAAAACTTTTGACCGTGTAACTTTTTCAAGGTGTAGACTATCCCCTCTCTCCCAAGGCTGGTTCATCTGGTTAACTTGTCACTTAATTCTGGTGGTTAGGTGGTACTCATAAAGCACTGGGCTTTGAAGAGTCGCTTTCAAATCCAGCGTCAGAACTTACTAGCTGCAAAACCCCAGACAAATCATTTATCCTCTGTTTGCCTCAGTTGTCTAAAGTATAAAATTAAGATAATAATAGGACCTATCTTGTGGGGCTCTTCTGAGAATACAGTGGGTTAATATTTATAAAATACTTAGCACAGTACCTGGCACATAGTAGGTGCTATTTAAATGCTAGCTATTATTATTATTATTATTGGTTTTTTAACTTTTGTTTATTTTTTATTTTTTGGTTTACATCATTGATTTCCATAAGATTTTGAGTTACAAATTCTCCCTATATTTCCCCTACCCATTACCCCAAAATAGCGATCCTACTGTATACCCCATCTACCAATCTGCTCTCTCCTATATCCTCCCCCATTAACCCCTGATTTTCAGGAAGGGTAAGATGCATCTTCCCATCCCAGTGCCTGTACATCTTATTTCCCAGTTGCATGTAAATAATAATAATAATGATGATGATATACATCTGCATGTATGTATATATATATTATATATATTTATCATTTGATTTTAGAACTTTCAATTCTGGATTCTTTCCATTCCTTCTTTGTTATCCACCCCCACTTGAAAGTCAGGTAATTCAATACAGGCTGTACACATATAGTTACGCAGAACATCTCCACAATGAACATATTGTATAACACTGACTATATTTTCCTCCTTGCTATCCCACCCTCCCGCCTTGTTTTATTCTCTACTTTGTCTCTGTCCCTTTATTGAACTGTGTGCTTCTAACATCCCTCTCTCCCTCCCCTCCCCTGCTCTCCCCTCCATATTCCCCTGTTTCATCCCCATCCCTCCTACTCTCCTGTAGGGCAAGATACCCACTTTAGAGCATATGTCATTCCCTCCCTAAGCCAAATTCAATGAAAGTAAGGGTGACCTATTCCCTTTTGCCTTCCTGTTCTTCCCCTCCACTGTATGGTGATTCTTAAAATGAAAATTTATCCTCTCTTATACTCTGCAATTTTTTTCCTCATTTTGTAGTTAGATTTAAACAAGTTATGAAAATAAACAAAACGGAAGAATTTTAAAGGTTATAATTAACAAAATTGCAAATTAAATAGCTGGAGACTATGGGAAGACTAAATAAGGATTGCTGTGTTCACAATTGCTCTTCTATATAAGATGATCGACCCCATTCTGTCTCTCCCAGTCTCCTCTCCTATTCCTCTCCCACCTCACAATTTCACCTTTTAAATATCATCCCTTCCTATTCAATTGATCCTCTGCCCTCTGTCTATGTACACGTATATACACACACCCACATATGTATTCATATGCATATATACCCTCCTATATAGACACATGCGTATGTATATATATATACTTTTTATATTCCCTTCACCTATCCTTAATACTGAGAAAAATGTCATAAATTACAATTATCATTTTTTCATATTGGCATGTAAATAGTTCAACTTAGATAAGTTCCTTATGATTTCTTTTCTATGTTTACCTTCTCATGCTTCTTGTGTTTGAGTGTCAAATTTTCTGTTCAGTTCTGGTTTTTTCCTCAAGAATACTTGGATATTATTGTTACTATTATTGTCTTTATGCTGACAGTTCTAGAGTTCTCAGAGAGGGGCCTCCACCACAAGGTTATAAATAAAATTTCCTAAAGATATAAGTGTACCCTTTAATAAGACAAAAGTAAGGACAATCATTTTACAATCATGTGATGCAAAACAAATGCATGAGTAGATGACTCCACATTCTTGGGGCAGCTCACAATCATGGACTATTTAATTCAGAAAAATCAGCACCACATGAAGCTATTTCTTTGCTAGCTGCTCTCCTACTGGCCAAAACTGCTCCTGTTTTGCCCTTAAGTTAAAAGCACACATCACGGCTTCATAGACTTAACAGTCACCTTAACAGAACACTGAGAAAGTATTATGCTTTTATAAGCCAGAGAATGGTAAAACTCCTCAAGTTGGGTCTCTGAAAAGTGCAGCAAGACTATCTAGCTCTTCAACCAATAGCATTCTCCTTTATCCAATCAACTTTCAACCAGTCAAACCTTTTCCTCACAACAAATCAGACACAAAGTCTGTCTTTCCCCTTCTATTTCTCTTCCTTAAGTTACAGGAAGCAGTATAGAGCAATTTGGTGTCTCTGAGAGGTTTCCCCTTTCTCCAGCTGTAAATGACATGAGAAAATAAGAAGCTCAAACAGAAACTGGATGCAACTCCCTTGTGAGTTTTCCTGCAGCTCCTGCCTTTCTCCAGACAGTCGGCGAAGCCGTGCCTCTCTTCCAGTGAGTAGGCTCCCAGAGCAGCAGCTAAACCTTTCTGGGGTATGCTCTTCTGCTAGCTTCTTCACACTCAATTTTTTCCATACCTGGCTTTTATTTTTCTTTATCTCTTTATCCTTTAAATCAGAGCTTCCTGGTAGTTAGTAACTTGTCTTTACATTCTGAAATAAAACTCATAAATCCAACCTTCTGTCAGTTGTGAACACAGCAATCCTTATTTAGTCTTCCCATAGTCTCCAGCTATTTAATTTGCAATTTTGTTAATTATAACCTTTAAAATTCTTCCTTTTTGTTTATTTTCATAACTTGTTTAAATCTAACTACAAAATGAGGAAAAAAATTGCGGAGTATAAGAGAGGATAAATTTCCATTTTAAGAAAACCTACATAATAATTACTACACATTGTTTTCAAAGCTGCCCAATTTTTCTTTGTTTCCTTGTTGGTTTTCTTTTGTTCTCTGCTATGCTTTTTTACTTTATCCTCCCTTCTCCCCCAAAGAAAAGTATAATTAAGCATGCATACGCATACACACATACATTCACTCTCATACACATATCTATAGGACTATACTATGTTCATTTCCACCTGTCATTGTTTATCTGAAGGTGAATAGCATCTTCCTTCTTATGTCCAAGTCTTCCCATGTTTTTAAATCAACCAGCTCATCATTTCCTATACCACAGCAATATTCCAACCCAATCACATTCTGAGAGATTGCCTATGAAAGCTTTCCCCCAATTTTCTTCATTCCTTCTATTTTTGGGTACATAGATTTCACTTATACAAGAAAATTTTAATTTAAAATAATCAAAATTGTCCTTTATATACTTCAACAATGCTTTCCATTATAATATAGTTTAAGGTCTAATACTATTGAATCTATTTCCTTTACATCTTTTCTTCCTGGTTTCTGGGAAGTTCTTGACCTTTTCCAATGAACTTTGTTATTTTTTCTAACTCAGTAAAATAATTTTTTTAGTAATTTGGGATGACATTGAACAAACAGATTAGTTAGGTTAAGTTGTAATTTTAAAATTTACATTGGTTTTATGTACCCACAAACAATAAATATTACTTCAGTTATTTAGTTCTGAGTTTATTTTTATAAATCATATAGTTCCTGTGTCTGTTTTGACAGGTATATGCTCAGGTATTTTATATGAAGTATACTTTAAATGGTTTAAAACAATATTGAATAATATTGATGACACACGGTAGTTTCTCTGTTTTTCACTTTTGATTAACTACTTTAACTTTAACTTTGTCTGAAATCATGATAATCATCACTGTTTTTTACATAATAAATTCTACTCCTCCCCTTTTTATCCTTGTGTATATCTCTCATTTTTATAGTGTTTCCTAAAAGCAACATATTATAAAATTCAAATTTTTAATCTGCTGTCCTTTTCCATTTTGTGAGTAAATTTGTCTCATTCACGTTCTAAGTTACAATTACTTGTTGTATATTTTTCTCCCTCCTGTTTTTCCTCGCTATCCTTCTCACCCCAATTACCCTATCTCTCCTCACTACTCTGCTTTACTCCCACCTGCAATTTTGCCATCCTAGTCCTTAATCTACCCACCCATCTAAAAGTACTTCCCTTATCCTCTCTCCCCACCCTATCCCCTTGCTCTCTTATTTCTTCCTGAATTTGTAAAACTTTTATGAATACATAGACACATTTGTATATATGTAACTTCCTTCTTTAACTCATTCTCAGTGAGAGTAAGGTTACAACCCTCCCTCTCCTCCCCCCACTAGCTTCTTCTGGATTAGTTTTTCCCTTTATGCCTTATTTGCATGATATAATTACTCCTTTTTATCTCTCCCTACACAATTTTATTTTTTTTAGAATCCCCCATCATACTCAGCTCATCCCAAGCCTTTATTTAAAAAAAAAATTTTAAACTGATTAGTTTATTTACTTTTAGTTTACAACATTCGGTTCCACAGTCCCTTCAGTTTCAGATTTTCTCCCCTTCCCTTTCCTCCTCTCCCCTCATCCTGTCATGGCACCATGCATTCAAATATAGAATCTACATATATCTTCACATTAATCATTAGTCACGTTGTAAAGAAGGATTGTAACTGATGGAATCATCAGTGGGAAAGAGGAAACAAAACAAGAAAAAGAGGAACAGATAGGGCAGAGCCAAGATGACAGAGTAGAAACAGGACTTCTGCGCAGCTCCAGCTTCTACCTCCTCTGATACACATAAAAAATTACTCTAAACAAACTTTAGAGCTACAGAACCCACAAAGTGACAGAGAGAAACAAATCTCCCACTGAAGGAAGCCCATCAGGAAGGGTCCATCACAGCACGCTGGGAGCCAAGGGCAGTTCAACCTGAGCCAAGGTTTTAACCCCAGGGAGGCTTGAGCAGACTTCAAGAGAGTAAATCAGCAGCAGATGTAGCTGTTTCCAGACTTCTCAATCCATAAATGCCAAAGACAAAGTAAAAGGTCGGTGTGGAACTTGGTCCATCTGGGGGGGATAGAAGAGGCTGGCAAATTTTATCCGGCCACTGCCCCTGGAGTGAGAAGTAGAGCAGGTACCATGGCTGTAGCCACTGCCACATGGCTGCTTTAGCTCTCTGGGCCTGCAGGTTATAGGGGAACCAAGAGACCATTCAGAGGCTAAGTACTCTTGCTTTGACCTGCTTGGATCTGGATCACAGTTTTGGGTGGTGGTCCTGGGGTGTGTGACCAATGAGCCAGAGCATGTGGGGGCTGTATAAAGGGTGCTCATCTAATAGCTTTGGCAGCTGCAGAAACCCTAGCAATTTGGGACATAGCTCTCTCCCCATTCTGGTAGCAGAGTTCTATCATGGCAAAGAGCTCAAAAGTCAAGTAATTGGCTGCCAATATGAGCAAGTGATGGAAGCACAAACAGACAATAGAATCCTTCTTGGGGGACAAAAAGGATCAAAGCATGGAATGGGAAGAAGACAGCTAAGTCAGAACTCCTGCATCAAAAGCCTCTAAGAAAAATATGAACTGGTTACAGTAGGCCATGGAAGAGCTCAAGAAGGATTTTGAAAATCAAGCAAGAAAAGTAGAGGAAAATCATGAAGAGAAATGAGAATTATGCAAGAAAATAATGAAAATCAAGTAAACAGCCTGCTAAAGGAGACCCAAAAATACACTGAAGAAAATAAAACATTAAAAAATAGATTAACCTGTTCAGAATGAGTTGTACTCTTAGGTGGTTACCCTGAGGAGGAATGTTTTGTTTGTCTTTGGAGGTGCTGCTTAGCCTTGAGGGTTGAGGGTGTAATTTCCTGGTAAGAGTTGCAGATTTCTTAAGCTCGGACACACACTGGTTATTACCATAGAATATCTATGATGAACCTGCCCATAACTCATTTGTGTGTTTTGAATCAAATAGATGCAAAACTATACAAAAAGTTAACAGAAATAAATACACTGCATTATTAAAAAAAATAGACTAACTCAAATGGCAAAAGAGACACAAAAAGCCAATGAGAAGAAGAATGCTTTAAAAAGCTGAATTTGCCAGATGGAAAAGGAATTTCAAAAAGTCACTGAAGAAAATAACTCCTTCAAAATTAGACTTGAACAATTGGAAGCTAATGACTTTATGAGTAATCAAGATACTATAAAACAGATCCCAGAAAATGAAAAAATAGAAGGCAGTGTGAAATATCTCATTGGAAAAGCCACTGACCTGGAAAATAGATCCAGGAGAGATAATTTAAAAATTTTTGGACTGCC
This sequence comes from Pseudocheirus occidentalis, assembly GCA_028646575.1. Classification (NCBI taxonomy): domain Eukaryota; kingdom Metazoa; phylum Chordata; class Mammalia; order Diprotodontia; family Pseudocheiridae; genus Pseudocheirus; species Pseudocheirus occidentalis. Next base: position 146,193,827 of record CM053595.1, on the reverse strand, counting down.
TGAAAACCATGATAAAAAAAGAACCTAGACACCATCTTTCAAGAAATTATCAAGCAAAATTGTTCTGATATTCTAGAACCAGAGGGCAAAATAGAAATTAAAATAATTCACTCATCACCTCTTGAAAAAGATCCCCAAAAGAAAACTCCTAGGAATATTATAGCCAAATTCCAGAGTTCCCATGTCAAGGAGAAAATACTGCAAGCAGTCAGGAAGAAACAATTTGAGTGTTGTGGAAACACAATCAGGATAATACAAGACCTAGTAGCATCTACATTGAGGGATTGAAGGGCTTGGAGTATGATATTCTAGAGGTCAAAGGAGCTAGGACTAAAACCAAGAATCACCTACCCAGCAAAACTGAGTATAATGCTATGGGGGAAAATATGGTCATTCAATGAAATAAAGGACTTTCAAGCATTCTTGATGAAAAAACCAGAGCTGAACAGAAAATTTGACTTTCAGATACAAGAAACAAGAGAAACATGAGATGATAAACAAGAAAAAGAAATCATAAGGAACTTATTAAAGTTGAACTATTTATATTCCTTTATGAAAAAACAATAATTGTAACTCATAAGAGTTTTCTTAGTATGAGGACAGTTGAAGAGAATTTGTATGTGTGTGTGTGTGTGTGTGTATATCTATGGATGTATACATAGATATATATGTATGTATAGGAGGATGTATGTATATACAAATATATATGTGAGTGAGGGCATTTGTATTTTCATGTATACACAGATATAGGGCACAGGATGAGTTGAATATAAAGGGATGATATCTAAAAATAAAATTAAGAGGTGAGAGAGGAATTTATTAGAAGAAGGAAGGGAATGATAGATTAGGGTAAATTCTCTCATATAAAAGAGGCAAGAGAAAACTGTTACAATAGAGGGGAAGAGCAGGAAGGTGAAAGGGAATGGGACAACCTGATTCTTATTGAATTTGGCCTCAGGAGGGAATAACATACTCATTCAATTGGGTATCTTACCCTACAGGAAGATGGTGGAGGGGAAGGGGATAAGAGGGGGGAGGATAGAAGGGAGAGCAGATTGGAGGAGAGGGTACTTAGAAGCAAACATTTTCAAAAAAGGTATAGGGTCAAAGGAGAATATAGATTAAGTGGGGGTAGTATATCATGGAGGGAAATATAGTTAGTCTTTCACAGTATAACTACTATGGAAATGATGTGGGTAATTAAACATGTGCAGTCTATATTGAATCACTTATCTTCCCAGTGGGGGTGGTTGAGGATGGAAGAAGGGAAAAAGTCTGGAACTCAAAGTTTTAAAAACAAATGTTTAAAAAAAATTTTTACATGCACCTTGGAAATAAGGTATATAGGTACTAGGGTATAGAACCCATCTTGCCCAACTAGAAAGTTAGGGGAGTTAAGGCAGAAGATATAAGAGAGAACAGATTGGGGGAAGGGGTATTCAGAATAGTAGGCTTGCTATTTGGGGGTAGGGGGTAGGGGAAAGATGAGGAGCAAAAAAATTATAACTCAAAATCTTGTGGAAATGAATGCTGAAAATTAAAAATATATTTTTAAAACCAACAACAAGAAAAAGAAACAGAGCAAGTAGTTTGTTTCAATCTGCATTCGGACTCCGGATGTGGATATCTCTTTTGATCATAAGTCTTTTGGAGTTGTCTTATAACTTTATATGGCTGAGAGGAGTCCAGTCTATTTTAGTCGTCACACACATATTATGTCTGTGATTGTATACAGATTTCTCCTGGTTCTGCTCTTCTTGCTCAGCATCAGTATGTATAAGTCTCTCCAGGTTAATATGAAGTCTGTCTGTTCCTTATTTCTTATAGCACAGTAGTATTCCATTACATTCACATACCACAACTTGTTCAGCCATTCCCCACTTGATGGGCATCCTCTTGATTTCCAGTTCTTTACTACCACAAAAAGAGCCTCTATAAATATTTTTGTACATACATGTCCTCCTCTCACTTCTCTGATCTCTTTGGGATATAACTCTAGAAGTGGTATTGCTGGGTCAAAGGGTATGCACTTATTTATAGCCCTTTTGGCATAGTTCCAGATTGCTCTCCAGAATGGTTGGATCAGTTCACAGCTCCATCAACAATGCATTAGTGTTCCAATTTTTCCACATCATCTCCAGCATTTATCATTTTCCTATTTTGTCATCTTAGCCAATATGGCAGGTGAGATGTGGTACCTCAGAGTTGTTTTGATTTGCATTTCTCTAATCAATAGTGATTTAGAACGTTTTTTCATATGCTTATTGATATCTTTAATTTCATCTTCTGAGAACAATCTGTTCATATCCTTTGACCATTTATCATTTCAGGAGTAGCCAAGCCTTTATTTCAAACTACCCAAATAATGATGACGATCATAAGAGTACTGCTAATATTTTCATATATACAAAGTAACAATTTGACTTTGAGTTCCTTATAATTGGTCTTTAATGTTTACCTTATATTTCCCCTGGATGTTATATTTTTCCTCAAGTTCTGCAGTTTTTGTCACAAAAACCTGAGTCTTTGAGTTCATTAAATGTCCAATTTTTTTCATTCACAGTTATACTTAACTTTGCTGGGTAGGTAACCCTTGGTCATAACCCCAGTTTTATTGTTTTACAGAATATAATATTTCAAGACCCACAGTCCTTCAACATAGTAGCTACTAGGTCTTAATGTAATTTTTATTGTAGCTCCATGATACTTAAAATTGGTTTTTTTTCCTTGTTGCTTCCAATATTTTCTCCTTAACTTGAGAGCTTTGAAACTTGGCTATGATATTCCTTTTAGTTTTCTTCCTGGGATCTCTTTCAGGTGGTGAGTGATAGATTTTCCTATCTCTGCTTTGTCATCTTGTTCTAGAACTTCAGGACAATTTTCCTTGATAATTTCTTGTAATATTATATCAAGATTCTTTTTTTTAATCATAATTTTCATGTAGTCTATTTCTATTATATTATTTTTCCTCAGTCTATTCTCCAGATCAGTTGTTGTTTCTCTGATGTTGTTTCCCTTCTATTTTTTCATTCTTTTGATTTTGTTTTATGATTTCTTGGTGTCTTAGAATATCATATGCTTCCCTTTGCCTAATTCTAATTTTCAAGGAATTATTTCCTTCCTTAAGTTTTTGATTCTCTACTTCAAATTGCTTGACTTTCTTTTCATAATTTCCTTGAGTATCTTGGGTTGCTCTTATATTTTTTTCCTAATTTTTCCTCAGTCTCTCTTATTGGATTCTTAAAGTTTTTTTGGTTCTCAATCTGTGGGTCCCAACCCCTTTGGGAGTCAAACGACCCTTTCACAGGTGTCACAGGGGTCACCTAAGACCATCACAAAACACATATTTCTGATGGTCTTAGGAACCAAGACACCGCTTCTCTGTCTCCAGGTGGGTCTGCCCACATGCAGATACTCCCACATATGAGTATTAAAGGGTTGCAGCCTTAGGAAGGTTGAGAACTACTGGTCCAGGAGGACAACTGATTTATACCCCATACTTATTTCTGCTACTCTGAGGCGATGTTCTGTCTTTTTTTGTGGAGGGAATTTGGAAAGCCTAAAGTTTTCTGACCTACTCTGCTGTCTTCCCAGAATCTTGTCTGACCTTTAAAATTCTAAAAAAAAAAATCAGTCACATGCAAATAAGTTAATGCACCATAATGTTCTGCAGACATAATTTATATCATTTATTTCTTTGTTTTCAAACAGGACCTCTCAGTTCTTTCATTTTGAGCGGCAGTTTTCTATCCAGTCCTCCTAATTGTCTGTTTCTTTTCAGAATTTTATCTATGGAACTTTTTTTTCATAAGTTTATTTCATACTTTTTCTTTATACAAATAATATTTTTAAATTCCTTTTCTGCAACCAAACTGTTCATATACAAAAGGAGCAATATTTTATATATAAATAAAATTAATGAAACTAGCATAAGACAGGAAACAGTTAAGTAGGAAAAATATTTGTATCACATATTGCTGATATCTAAGATATATAGGGAATTTACACAGAGATGATGAACCCAGCTAGTATCCTCCCCCCCCAACAAAAAAATCACCTTGTATTTATTTAGCATGTTTTTGGTACATACTTTTGTGTATATTCATTATCCCCTCTAGTAGATGACAAGCTCCTTGAATTTCAAGCACATAATGTTTAATTTTTATCTTGGTATCCACGGTGCTTCTAGCACACAGACAATAATGCCTATTGTTTGACTGATTCTAGACAAGTGATCAAAAGTAATTTAAAAAGCAGTTTTCAAAAATAGGATTGAAGATTGTCAATGATCATCTAATAGAGTGCTCCAAATCACTGAAGATAAGAAAATAGAAATAAAATAAGCCTGAAATTTCATTCTGTACTTCTCAAATTGGCAAAAAAAAAGGTTAAAAGTCTATATTGGAGGGCAAAGATAGACATAGTAATACATAATTTTGGGAGTGAATTATTCGCAATGTTTTATAAAACAATGGGAATTATGGGAGAAAATCCCAAGGAGTTCAGAGGGTAAAAGAAGGAGTTTTCCCCCTTCCTCCATACACCAAAATATTAATAGCTACACATTTTGTGGTAGGAAAAATATAGAAATAAAGTGGATACTTATCACTTGGGTAATGACTGAACAAATTATGACATTTGCTTGTTATGGAATACTATTATACCATAAAATGACAAGTATGAGGAGCTCAGGGAAATACTAGAAGATTGATAGGAAGTTATGCATTTTGAAATAAGTAAAATAGGGAAAATATAGAAAAATGCTATAGTGTAAATGAAAATATTGCTGAGAAATTGCCAACCTCTGATTAATTATACTCACCAGTTCCAGGTCAAGAGAACAGATGATAAGCCATATTTCTTTCCTCGGATCAGATATTTGTATAGTACTTAGCACAGCACTTGGCACAGAGAAGGCACTTAATAACCACTTGCCCCATTCACCAAAGCAGAAATGCAGACCCAAGGGACAGAGTATCGTAAACTCCTTTAAAATTTGATTTAGTATTTAATTTTTCCCCAGTTACATGTAAAAACAATTTTTACAATTTGTTTTTAAAACTTTAAATTCCAAATTTTCTCCCTTCTTCCCTCCTGAAGCCCCTCATTGAGAAGACAAGTAATTCAGTATAGGTTATGTGTGTGTAGTCATGCAAAACATTTCCATATTAGTTTTGTTATGAAGGAAAACAAAGGACCTGTCTCCAAAAAAAAAAAAACCTCAAGAAAAATAAAGAAAATTTTAAAAGTATGCTTCAATCTATATTCAGACACCATCAGTTCTTTCTCTGGACAAAATTTTTCATCATAAATCCTTCAGACTTGTCTTGAGTCATTGCATTGCTAAGAATAACTAAGTCATTCACAGTTGATCATCTTACAATATTACCATTACTGTGCATACAGTACATTTCCCTTTGCATCAGTTCATGTAAGTCTTTGAAGGTTTTTCTGAGAGCATCCTGCTCATCATTTCTTAGAGCACAATAGTATTTCATTGCAATCACATACTACAATTTGTTCAGCCATTTCCCAATTGATGACATGCCTCAAATCCCAATTCTTTGCCCCCAGAAAAGAACTGCTACAAATATTTTTGTATATATAGGTCCTTTTTACTTTTGGGGTTTTTAAAATCTCTTTTGGGATATAGACCTAGTAGTGGTTTTATAGTGCTGGTTTTATAGCCCTTTGTGCAGAGTTCCAAATGGCCCTGTGGAATGTTCAAATCAGTTCACAACTCCACCAACAATCCATTAATGTCTCATTTTTTCCCCCACATCACCTCAACCATTTGTCATTTTCCTTTTCTGTCCTATTAGACAATCTAATAGGTATGAGGTAGTACCTCAGATTTGTTTTAATTTACATTTTTCTAATCAGTAATGATCTAGAGAATTTTCTTATATGGCTATAGAAAGCTTTGATTACTTCATCTAAAAGCTATCATAGCTTTTGATCATTTATCAATTGGGGAATAGCTTTTTCTTTTAATTTGACTCAGTTCTCTATATATTTGAGAAACGAGGTCTTTATCAGATAAATTTACTTCAAAATTTTTTCACAATTACTATTGCTACTTATATTTCCCTGCATGTTACCTCCCTCTGATTATTTTATTTTCTCCTTTACCCTGTTCCCCTCAAAAGTGTTTTCCTTCTGACTACCCCCTACCCCCATCTCTTCTCCCTTCTATTACCCTTTCTTTTATCCCTCCTACTTTCCTGTAGGGTAAGATATATTTGTATACCCAATTGAATGTGTATGTTATTCCCTCTTTGAGCCAGTTCTGATGAGAGTAAGGTTCATTCGCTCCCCCCCACACACACACACATCTTCCCCTTCACAGTAAAAGCTTTTTCTTGAATCTTTTCTGTCAGATAATTTACTCCGTTCTACCTCTCTCTTTCCCTTTCTCCCAGTGTATTGCTCTTTTACCCCTTTATTTTTTTGATACCATCCCTTCATAGTCAACTCACAGCTGAGATATACTCCTTTTAACTACCCTAATAATGAAAAGTTACGAGTTACAAATTGTTATCTTCCCATGTAGGAAAGTTTAGTCTTATTAAGTCCCTTATGATTTCCCTTTCCTGTTTACCTTTTTTATGCTTCTTGAATCTTATATTTCAAAGTTGTATTTTCTATTCAGCTCTGGTCTTTTCATCAAGGATGTTTGAAAGTCTTCTATTTCATTTAATCTCCATTTCCCCCTGAATGATTATACTCCGTTTTGCTGATAAAATGAAGGGGTATTTTTTAACATTATTTAAAGGTGTTCATAGAGGTTTAGGGGAGAGCTCATACAAGTTTGTCTTTTCTCTGCCATCTTGTCCTGTAAATGCTCTTAAAATGTAGTCATTATATGAAATAGTTGTGTTTAATAGATTTTCTTTATTATGAGGGAGGGTTTAGTGGAGGAATCGTGGCAAAATGACTTCTCTAAAAACAAAAGGGATCATCATCATGACAGAAAAAGGTTTCCTGGTGATATGTACTGGCAATTTTTTTCCTTTTGGCCATTTTTCTACATTTATTCATTTTTAAAGCTCCATACCCTATGGCCTTTGACCTGCTTCAAGAATGCTGGGCCCTGATGATGTGGAGAATCCTGGTGTGGCTCAGAGGACTAGACACAAGAGAGGCCCTATGCTACCATCCCAAATACAGTTGAAACATCTCTTAAGGGCCCTGTTCTCCCCCCATGAGAGGGAAGGTCAGGGCCGTTGTCCTATCTTTCTCAGAGGTTGCCCTTCTCACCTCTCCCTCCATAGAAACCCCAGTTCAGAACAGGCCCAAGCACCTCAAATCTCAGCCTTTATTTTGGTTACAGATTCACACATATTCAGGGGGCTGTTAGATCTTGTTGAAAGCAGCGATGTCAACACTCTGCAAGTAATCTTCAAACTTGTTGATCTCCAGGATGTCTGTGCCCACTTTGTCATCCTCTACCACACACTGGATCTACAGCTTCTGAATGCTGTACCCCACAGGCACCAGGTTAGACTTTCCCCAGACCAGTCCATCCAGCTATTTGGAATGGACATACTCTTCCAACTTTGATATGTCTGTTTCATTATCCCAAGGCTTGGCATCTAGGAGGATGGAAGATTTTGCAATCAGCCCTCGTTTCTTGGCATTCTTCTCTGCATACTGCTGAAGCCATTCCTCCTGAAGTTGGCTGTTTCCTTGTCTTTGTCCTCATTGTTGCTACCAAACAAGTCAATATCAGCAACAGCAGCAGCAGTAGCAGCATCCTCTGCTGGGATGGCTGCTGTCTTAGCAGATGATGTGATGGGAAGTTCTACCTTCTGCATACAGGATATATGCTGAATCTGAGGAGCCAGAGAGCAGTGGGAAAGGGAGCATTTCTGTAGAGTACACAGCTCGATTTTCAGCTTGGAGATGGTGAGCAGTAGGTTCTGAATCACACTCCACAGGCTCTGGTTTTCTGCTCTAGATTGGAAATTCTGGTGACCAGCTCACTATGGTCCCCACTGGGACCACTGGAAGAGCTGTTGTTTGTGCTTTGTCAGGAAGAGATTGGCATGGGACAACAGTGGGACAACACATCTGCTCATAGAACTTTCTCTCTGCATCATCATTCTTGAATTTGTCAGACCAGATCTTCTCATGCACCAAGAAGGTGGTTGCCTTCTTCACTCCATGAGAAGGGAGGACAGCAGCAAAAAATTAGTTCCAAAGCCAGTCTGCTGGGAAGTGGCAGGGAACGGTAGACCAGGGCGACAACATACCTGTATTGGAAAATCTTGATACACCTTGTCACTGAAAAATCAAAGTTGGAGGTGATCTAAAGATCAATGGAGAGACATTGTTGGTACAAATCAAATATTTAGAACATATTCCCAGTGATGACCCACATGCAGGAAGTGGAATTCAGAATACCATCAAAAATTCTGTATCCAGGAAAGGAAATGGCCTAGTCATCTAGCAAGAATAGGAGATAGATGGACAGCCTAAATAGATGGACAGCTTGAATGCTTCATTTGTGCCAGCAAAACATAAGAAGACCTAGAGAAGGTCTTCAACACATTGGGTTGATGCTGTATGGAGAATCTGTGGTAGGGCATTGTGAATATCACACAGGATAACATTATAAATATCACACAGGATAATAATGGAGTGGATTATAATTTATACTGATAGAGTAACCACATTGTTGATCTCACAGGTCTATTGAAATTTTATAGAAAAATCATTCTTTCATAATTAGGATTATTCAAAAATCAGTAAATATAAATGCATGAAAGGAGTTAGGAGTTCTTAAACTTATCCATAACCTCAACACAGTATTGAATTTCCAAGCATAGCATTTGTCACTAGGGAAAGGTTTCACATGACAGTGTATCATGAAAACTGGCAGTGTAATTTTACCAAATGTATCTTCTCTAAATATGATGAGACTAGCATCTTTAGAGAGCTTAAATTTTCTTCCCTAGAGAACTAGGAGCTGACTTTAGTAGGATATCCAAAAGGTAACATTGGAAAATGACAAGCATAAAGTTTTATTTCTCTCCATTGCTTATTGAAAGAAGACTTATACCTAGAGTTATCCCAGTACTTGCCATTTGTTAGATTATAAGAAATGGAGTCCCCCTGGAATAGTACTTTTGCCTAAGAAAGATTTGCCATTTTATAGCTCAGGCTCTGAGCCATTATCTGTAGGCTTACTCTGAGACATCTAGAGTATAGGTTCCAAATGGCTTTGCTCAAGGGAGGCTCTGTTTTAGAGTGGGCTTGAAGTCTTCATGAAAAATCCAGGGTGATGCTAACAGGCCTTTTATGATAGGAATATTGGTTCCAAAAGTTCCAATTCATTTTGAGAATTATAGGGAGAATTTTAAAGGGGTTTTCATTTAATTGGAGATTCTAGGGTCCTTCTCCAACTGAATCAGAAATCAATTTCAGAACCTGAGAAACAGTGTACTTATATAGTATAGATCATCTAGACTGGCCTTGGTATAGAATTCTTCCCCTGCTATTGGTCTTACGTCAGAATTTATCCCCAAGACTTAATTCAATGTAGATCTTATGACACCAAAGGAACTCATGGAACTTGAAAGCCAATATGAATTTTATAGCTTATGGGTCATAAAATTCTGAATAGCAAAAATGCAGTGGGAAAAAAGAAAAATTTTGTAGAACCCCATAAACAACTGAACCTTACTCCACTTCTTTAGCAGAGTGTGGCAGTAAGTAAGTAGGTTCTTGAAGGTTATGCTAGCAATATGTGATCCATGCTGAATGGTCACAATAACTGACTGTGTCTATTCTTCAAGTTAAAGCCTTGCTGAATATGGAGAAACTCATCTCTAGTAGACTGGCCACATGGTGATAATTATTTATCCCAAGAAACCCATCAAAAAAAACAATCCATACCAATTGGCCCCCAGTCCTATGTCTTACATTATTTTCAATAGTTATCAGCAGTTCTGAGAATCCCACTGTTTTTAGACAATCTGTAAAAATAATACTTACTCGTGGTATTCTAAGTGTGACATATCTGTCCAATAACCTGTAAATGGGTCTGATATTGGAGGAAGTTAATTATATAAATCGTGACACTCTCATTACAAACGAAACTAGAAGATGAAAGAAAGTTGTGGCTCAATAACAGAATGGATCAGAGAATCTCATTTCGGAAGCAAACAAAGGAGTTGGCCCTTTAGGCCCTTTTGGGAGTAATCTAAAAATTCATATGAATAAGAAACTAACAATTTTTACCATATCTCAAAAGGCAATAAGAATCATTATTTCATTGGACATTGAGTCAACATATTGCAGTGTTCATAAGAATTTATTTTTTAAAAAAAGATCATCATACAAATAATTACATAGCTTATGCACCCAACCTCTCACAAGGAATACGGAAGTAGAGAAATTATGCAAATAGTGCAATAAAACTTTCCAAGGAAATCAGTATATACTTTGATATTCATAACTTCAGTGCAAAGGTAGGTATAGGTGAGAACAGCAAATTATATATTGGAAAATACAGTTCAGGAATAAAGAATGACAAAGACCAAAGACTAAGAGATTATGCAGAAGCCTCACAGCTATATTTCATAAATGCTTTCTCCAAGGATAAAATTGGGAGGCATAGGATGTATTGAACTCAAAAAATATTTTTAAATTGATAATATTTAACAGACATAAAACAATTCATTACTGATGTAGGAGTCACTCCTGAATAAGTTATATACATGCAGTCAGATCAAATTGTTAGAGCTTAGAGTAAAGATAACAATTAATACAAAACTAGAAAAAGAAAAAATGAGAAAAGATAACATGCAATTAAAATGATGCTACTTGAAACAGTGTTTGATGCTGAAAGTGGAAAATGAATGAAGAGAAGGACAGAAACACTGACTATAATTTTATATAGAAGTTGCATAGATTTAAATCAATTAGAGAATTGCACAGAGTGGATAGGCATGTATGGATTGAAATACATGTCATTGGAGGGATTTGATTGAGATTGATGAGATCACAAATGCATTATGGTATTTTAGTATAAACTTCATATCCAATTAATGGATCAATAGCATCATCTTTAATTATGAGGGAAACCTTATTATATTGAATTTGTCCTAGTCTCAACTCTGCCACTAATTAGTTGTGTGTCCTTGAATAAATTACTTAACCACTCTAAATTTCATTTGTCACTTGAAAAAATTAGAGAGTTGGATTAGAGGTTGCTTTTACCCTGATATTGTTTGATTTTATGAATTAATCACACCTTTGTTCCTGGAATGACCTAAAAATTCATACAAATAAGAAACTAACAATTTTTTAAAACCAGAATTATGGAGTTTTGACTAAAATGCATTTAGTATTCTAAATGTAAAACTCCTGAATCAAAACCGAAACTCCTTTCTCCAAAGTTACCAATTATTTCTAAACTGCCAAGTCTGATTGTCCTTCATCAATTCACATTCTTCTTCAACTCTCTTTAGTATTTAACACTGTTATCCAACTTTTTCTTCTGTGGGTTCACATACCACTGTTCTTATTTCTTCTCCTACTTATCTGAATACTCCTCATTTTCCTTTCATAAATCACCTTCCATATTCTCCTAACTGTGAGTGTCTCCCAACCCTCTTCTACATCTTCTCTTCATGACCTTATAAGGCTGCAAGGGTTTATTATTCAACTCTATTCTGATTACTCTTAGTTCTTTATGTCTAGCCCTAATTTTCTACCTTATCTACAGTCCTGCATCACCAATTGCCTTTTAGACATTTCAAATGATGCTTTGTAGACCCTTCAAACTCAACATATCTAAAATAGAGCTCATGTTTCTCCCAAAACCCACGCCTATTATGAATTTTGCTATTCCTGTTGAGGACACTACAACTCTTCCATTTGATGAACCATCCCTAATTTCTCACTCTCATTTATTCCATATATCCAATTTATTGCTAAATCTTGTCACTTATACTTTGATTTCTCATATATTCCCTTCTCTCCACTCACATAGTCAGTATCCTCATAATTTATATGGTCTCAAAATGGGCAATAGCACTCCCTGGGGTGGCACTAGAATGATGGGTGGTAGCAGTAGTAGCCTTAAATACAAGTGGGAGGTGTTGAATAAAAATAAAGGGGCAATGGAAGCATAAGGAAAGGAGAAGAAATTTTTGAAAAACCATTCCCATATGTTATCTGTTGTGTAACAGGGTTAAAGTCATAGGGATTACATTGTTTTCCAAATAAAATACAAAATGCAAGTTATAACCAATCAGTGGTCAAGTCTGCTAATAGGTCTTAACAAGCAAGTGTTGGCAGTTGAGCATGTTGTGCATTGTCAGGAAGTCCAGCATGCACTAGCAGGAATATATGTGTGTAATGACTTGTTTATAATATGATACTATATGGTTACATGACAATATTACATCATCATAATTTCAATGTAGGAAAAAACCACAAATTTACAAAAAATTGTTTAAGATGCCTCATTTTTAAAAAAGTATTTGACATTTTTTTAAATGGCACAGATTTTTTTTTAATGTTAAAAGGTTAAAGAAAGTAGATTTCCAGGGGGAGGTTGAGTAATTTATTTTGAAAAGTGGGTGGTAGATCAAGTAAGTTTAGGAGCTTTCCTCATAATTGGTCTCCCTGCTTCATTCCCTATCCCCTTCCCCATCCATCTTACACATAACTACCAAAGTAATTTTCCTAAAGAGTTTGACCATGTCACTCCCTTACTCAGTAAACTCCAATAGCTGTCTATTATCTTTAAGATAATATATGAAATAGATCAGATAAAAAATCCTCTGGCATTTAAAGCTTTTCACTACCTGGCCTTAATTTGTCTCTCCAGCCTTGTTACACATTATTTCCCTGCACACATACCGTGGTACTCATACATGTCATTCTAGTTCCCATCTCCATGCCTTGGCCCTGGTTGTTTACCATGCCAGAAATGTACTCCTTCCTTAACCTCCACCTCTTAGGATCCTTGGTTTCCTTTAAGGCCCAGTTCAAATAATACTTTCTGTATGAGCCTTTCATGTTTTCCTAGTCCTCTCCTTGTTATTAATGACCTCTCAAAAATTATCTTTTATTTTGATATAACTACACAGTGTCTTCCTTCTCTAGAGTGTAAGTTGCTCAAGGGCAGGGAGTGCATCCATTTGTTTTTGTTTTCCCAACAAGTACAAGGTCCTGTACATAGGATGTGCTTAATAAAGACTTGTTTATTAATTTGCTAAGATTTAGTCATAAATAACCCACTTGGCTTTATTTTATTCCATTTTCTCTTCCCCATTTATTTTGGAATGCTAAATGTGATTCAGTTTTAATTCAACAGACATTTATCAAACAGCCACTATTTGCAAGGCATCATTCATTTAAAGAGGTATTCATTAAATTCTCTAACTCTAGACTAGAAAAAAAAATCCCAGCTTAGCCATGAAATGTCTCCTTGATACAGAGAGGAAATGATCTTGAGCCAAGAGGAAAATGTGCAGAGCAAAATATATATTCTAACTTCAAGATTGAAAATGAACATAACCCTCCACTTTGCTCTTTAGTAAAGTCTTATTCTGATGTCTCATTGTGCTATAGAAATGACCCTGGGTTCTCAAAGGCTGTGCCAATGAAGCACAAGCTCTGTATGAGGCCAGAAAAGGTTCTGGCACAGTTTTGTTGTTGGATTCTGTCTGAGTGCATCTGAGGACCCAGATAACTAGGCACAGAAAGGCTCATCAACTACTTGCAGACCACACAATGATGGATTCTTTTGTCATGGCAATCAGTGAAATAAACAAAAACATATAAATACAATTCTGAGCAGCTTTCAGCCACTTCTGCATAGTGCAGAAGGGGAACAACAGGTCCTGAGACTCAAGAATTTTGAGACTCTCCATAAACATTATATTCAGACTATAAATATGAGACCTTGGTCTCATGATGAGGGTGAGTAGATACACTTTTAGAGAAATTGAACCATACTTATATTGACATTCACAACATAAATACAATAGCAGTTGAGATGATTCTGAAGTTACCTGTCAGGATAAGATGCCAGACATTGAGATCCTTTCTCAAACTAAACTAAACAAGTACTCAAATTCTGCTGCAGAAAGTGCAACTCCAATGGGCTGACCACATTGTTCAAGTGCTGAATGTATATTTGCCAAAAAAGACTATTTTATGGAGAACTTGCACAGGACAAGTGCTCACAAAAAAATGATACAGGGACACTCTCAAGGTCTTAAGAACTTTGGAATGAATTGTGTGACATGGAAGATACTGGCACAGAACCACCCAGATGGTGTGCCCTCAGAGAAGGTGCTGTACTCTCTGAGAAAAGCAGAATTGAAGTAGCACAAAAGAAACACAAGATGCTAAGGTTTAGAGAATCCATCCCAAGTGTTCACATGGTCTATTTGTGCCTGACCTATAGTAGAGCATTTTGAGCTCATACTGGTATGATCAGTCACAGTAGGGCACACCTAGAACTTGACTCTAACATAGTGATGTCATTTTGGTCTTCAGCCAACAAATAAAGATACAGAGAAGTTTCAGTTGAATGAAAGGATTACTCACAAGCTGTCCTTGAAGAGGTGAATAAGGAGTTTTAAGAGTTTTACTATATTCCCAGACTCATCAAGAAACATAATTTCATAGGATCTTTGATCATCTTGCCTTGCAGTATTCATAATAAGCATAGGCAAGAGAAGTTTCCTTCCACCAATCTGAGAGCACTAACTGATAAAATGGGAGGAAAACAAATAGAAATTCAGTTGAATAAATTTGCTAGCATTCCTTTAACAATCTGTTACCATATATGACATTTTTTAAACTATCACATTTAGACACATACTTTATTAAATGCAGAGGAAGTATAAATGGTACTTTAGAAAACTAAGAAGAGTTGGTTGGACCGGACCAAATATGCATGGAAAAGATCTATTTTTGCAGCACAGTTTTAAAAGCACTCAGGACTTGATTTTCAAGACATATCTAAGAAGGAACGCTTCCCCAAAATGGAAAAGATCACAAGTTGTAAAATTATTTTTTAAGGAGTAAAAAGAAGACAGCAGCAGCTAATGAGCTCAAATATCTATTTCTCATCTTTATTTTTGTTATTTGGTCATTTAGTCATGCCCAACTTTCTGTGACTCCACAGACTACAGTACACCATTACCATCCATGGGGTTTTCTTGGCAAAGATATTAGAGTAGTTGGTCATTTCCTTCCTTTCTTTATAAGACCTCATAATCATCTATGCATATATCAAAGATGCACTTAATGAAAATATCAGAAGGGAATGAGCAGATATTCCTAGTTGATTTTCTACAACAGACTGTATCTCCATTTGATTTACCAAAAATTATGTAGGAGATATAAGATTCCATTATGTATTACTCATTGCAAAAAACATTTGATTCACAGCAAAATACAGTCTTAAAGGTTCCTTCAAAATATAGCTATGCCTGTGTTACTATCATATAGGATCCTTGTTAGTTGGAACCACAAAGGAAAATTTACTCTGGGATCTTCTAAGTATTAGTATCAAGTGAAGAATAAGAGAGGTGTGCTCACCAAAGGTATTCACCAATGTCTTGAAGGAAATCCTACACAGAAAACAAGTGGAAGAGATTTTCCCTGTACAGATGACGTTTAACTGATTGCATTGAAATATGGAACACTTAAAAGGCTTCTTCACATGAGAAGGTGTTAGCAATTCATGGGGGGAAAACATGAATAAGAATGCCACAACCAACATGCATGTGTGACTGCATTCTAGGCTACAATATGCAGTCACAGTTGGATTGCATATATGCAGGAATGTTAATGAATCATATCTCTGCCTTTCAGCAGAGACCATAAGTGCAAAATGAGGCATACATATACAGATGTCACTGACGTATCAATTTGTCTTACCTGACTGTATTTATTTATAACAAGGGAAGACTTGTTGGGGGTAGGAGGACACATCTTGGATGAAAGGCCTTAGAGGCAGGAAGACCTGGTTTAAATCCTGCCTGTGACACATTATACCCATGTGATCTTTAGCTTATCCTCCCAGTGTCCCAAGACACTCTCAAAAAGAACAAGTTATAGAACAAGTGCTAAGCTTTGTTTGTAGAGGTGGTTAACATATTCCAATGAAATCACAGCACAATGCCCAGAATATGGTATGTACTGGATAAATGCTTCTAGAATTGACTTAACTTCTACTGTTCCAAGTAACTTTCTAAGACTAAGTTGTAAAATGACTATATTGGTAAAGGAATTGGCCAGAAAATGAAATCACACAAATACCCTCCCCTCCAAAAAAAAAAAAAGAAGTCCCAGCATTTATATATTAACTTTATAATAATTAATGCTGTTGTAGCAGCAGAGGGTATTAATAAGTCGGCACATTACTTCTGATGAAGTTCATAGAGGAGTTGGCTCTTGGAAAGTCTTTATAATTACACAAATACTTACCAGTAGGAGGCAGCTGGAACAAGAAAGAGAGCCACTGCCCACCAAGAGGGATCACTCATGAGAGAAGGTAGATTGATATAGAGCCTTCCATTAGAAACCCTGGTACAGGGCAAGAAACAGAAAGGCATCTCCCTCATCAGAGAGAGCAGCAGAGGAGCAATCACAGACCTATCAACAGGGAAATGACGCAGACTCGTACCAGAAGTGGAGGCGCAGAGCTAGATCAATTTGGTTCCCTGGTGAAAAAGTCGTGCATCCGCTTCCCCCAACCCCCACCATGCTGCCCCCAAAAGAAAGATCTGAGGCTTGGAAGAGATACCGTACCCTTTCTTAGTTAATAAGTCGTCAGTGCCTACTATATTCAAGGAGCTACTAGGTTCTGGGGACATAAGTAAGAACAAGAAAGACTGCCCTTGCCCTTAAGGATCTTATAATCCAGTGAGATGACAAAACACAAAAGGAAGCTAAAGGAGAAAGAGGTGGGACCCAAGGGAGTACTGGGTATAATGTTCTTGGAGTCAAAAAAAAGAAGAGCATTTGATAGGAAATGAAGTTGTCTGGAAAACTCTGAGCCCTTTATAAAGGAAGGAAGAGTTTTTCGCTCTACCATCTAATCAGAGGGGAGAGGCAGTTAAGAAGGTACATTGTTCTGTTTCTCAGAAAAATGCCTTAAAATACATAGGAATACAAAGGAAACCAATCACATTGAAATAATTATAAAAATATATAATTTTTAAGTTCATGGACCACAGTTTAAGAATCCCTATGAAGGGGGGTGGCTAGGTGGCGCAGTGAATAGAGCACCGGCCCTGGAGTCAGGAGTACCTGAGTTCAAATCCGGCCTCAGACACTTAACACAAAAACTAGCCGTGTGACCTTGGGCAAGTCACTTAACCCCAACTGCCCTCCAAAAAAAAAAAAAAAGAATCCCTATGAAGGAAAAGTTTTTCTTCACTATCCCTGGGCTGAGTATATGCCTGTTGTATTTGCTTATTAAATAAAACCTACCCTATATTCAGTGTTTTATTAATTAATATATTTGAATGGAAGTTGTGGATCCTTTTTCTTTTAGGAGTGAAAACCTAGACATGAGTTACATTCTGATATTCCCAGGAAAAATCCTGAGTGGGGGCAGAAGCCATCAAATTGTTCAGAAACCTTTATAATTGGGCCTAATATGTGTGAATACAGAACACATACAACAGTCCTGTGACCTAGCAACTATAGGTACTATTATCCATCTCCACCTTACCTTTCAGAAAATAATGTATTACACGAGGTTAAGTGGTTTATCTGGGGCCCTTCAGTTAAATGCTAGGAACAGAATTCAAACTCAGGTCCTGCCATCCTCTTTACCATGGACCTCTCAATCTATACAAAACAGAAAGGACTGAAAATCCATTAGAGGAAAATATGGGATTCTGACTAATTTTTTAATTTAGTTTTCTTGTTTACATCATTCATTTTCATGAGATTTTTGAATTATAAATTTTCTCCCTGTCTTTCTTCTACCCCAACCCCAAAATAGCGATCCCACTGTAAAGCCCCTCCCCTGATGTGCTCTCTAACTTTCTGGTAGGGCAGGGAGGGTCTCCCTATCCCAGCCCCTGTATATCTTAATTCCTAGTTGCAGGTATTGCAGAGCTTTAGATTCTAGATTCTTTCCATTCCTCCCTTGTCACCCACCCCCACTGGAAGGACAAGCAATTCAATACAAGCTGTGGATGTGTAATTATACAGGACATCTTCATCGTGGACATATTGTGACAGTGATCATATGTC
>CM053595.1:146151022-146175081 GCA_028646575.1 Pseudocheirus occidentalis | reverse complement strand
GAGGGACATACAATTAGCCTCTCACAATTTGCCCACCATGGAGATGTCCTGTGTAATTACACAGGTACAGCCTGTATTGAATTGCTGCTCCTCCCAGTGGGAGTGGGTGACAGGGGAGGAATTGCAAGAATCTAGTATTTAAAGCTATACAATCAAATGCAACTGGGAAATAATACATTCAGGGATGGGGGCAGGGAGCCCCTCCCTGCTCTGCTAGAAAGCTAGAGGGGTGTTGGAGGAGGGCATAAAAGGGAACAGATTGTGGGAGGGGCCTTACAGTGGGATCAATGTTCTGGGCTGGAGGGTAGGGGCAAGAAGGGGAGAAAATCTGCAACTCAAAACCTTGTGGAAATGAATGATGTAGCCAAGAAAATAAATTAAAATTAAAATGGAAAAAAAAAGAAATACGAATTCAAAGAACTCTAAGATACCACTTAACACCTATCAGAAATAACAATGGCTAAAAGGAATGATCTAAAATAAGCACACTAATGAATAAAAAAAAAAAGAAAATCATACTTTGTATTTCACATTATAGACAGCTCCTAACAATCAAGTGTTATGAAGAAAAAAGGGGCTTCTGTTTTATAGGTGGTGAAAATTAGTGAGATAAAGAGAAATTAAGTCACTTGCCTGAAATTGCATAGGTACTAACTAGTAAGAGCAGGAATTAGTGCATAGGGGCTCCTTATTCCCAAATTCTGTTCTTCATTCACCCACAAGACATTTATGTTTTGATTTTAAAAAATTGTTTACTTAAGGACTTTCAGCGATCTAGAGAGGCCTAGGCCATATCTAGCTTTATAGACCCGTAGGTCAGGGGTGGGGAACCTGCAGCCTTGAAGCCACATGTGACCTTCTAGCTCCATCTACAAGGACACGTGTGACCTCAAGACTGTAGGTTCCCCACCCCTGCCCTAGGTAAAAGAACAACTGTTATTATAAAAGTGAAGATACTTTTGGGTGCCCAGTTTTGCTTTCATGTAAAATGTAATTCAAAATGTATTTTAAAAATTTAACGTGTTTTTATGTACAAATGTAGTCATTATTTTGACTCAGTCATTTAATATTAAAGAAAGGTATTTCAGATAAAGGAAAATATGAGAGGGGAAAGAAGACAGGGAATAGCATAGTTGGCTTTCAGTTCTATTTTAGATTCAGTCATTGATTTCTTTTGTTAGTTCTAATGCTTCCATTCTGATTTCATTCACTTAAACCATGTTTTTTTCTCTCTCTTTTCCTCACTCTCCTCTCCACCCTTTTTTTTACTTCCCTTCTCCAAGTCTTCCATCCTGTGGAGTGTTCATATTGCCGGTGTGAGAGTATGATGGGTTTCCGATATAGATGCCAGCAGTGCCACAACTACCAGCTCTGCCAAAACTGCTTTTGGCGGGGCCATGCCAATGGCCCTCACAGCAACCAACACCAGATGAAGGAGCACTCCTCTTGGGTAACTTTGCCTTTTGTTTTTGTCTAGAATCTTTGCTAAACAAATGTCCGGAAGCATCCAGCTTTTAAATAGCCAGATATTGCTAATAGGTTAATAAGCACTTGACGCACTGAATCTTCTATCTGTAAAATGAGTATGTTGGTCACCCTTTAGATTCCCTCTCAGTGCTGAAATCTGTTTATCTAATATAATAGTTAAACTAGTATGCTGCTAGTTTAGAAAATAGACTGCTTCACTACTTGTCTCCAAAAAGATCAATAGGTAATAGTTGGAAAATTCCAGATAAAAGGTGCATTTTTATAAAAAAAAAGGTCACAGAATTTTAGCATTGGAAGGAACCTCAGTGGTTATCTACGCTGACCTAGACCTGAAAAAGAATCCCTTTTGCATCCCCGTGTCAATGTTTAACCAGAGAAATGAGATATAAAATTAATTTCTTTCTGGAGCAAGGAGTATGAGGATTTTTTCATATTTTGAAAATTGAGTCAGAAAGGTGACCCTCAAATTATTTGAACTTGTAATTTAATTCAACAAGCATAATTTCTAACTTTGGGTAAGCATTAAAGCATTTTATGGTGTAAATTCTGGTCAAGTTTCCTCTGTATCTTATATAAAGTTGAAATTTTAAAAGAATTTAATAAATTATGTAGATTTTTGCCTTAAGGCAAATGTAAAGGTACTGTACTCAGGTATGTACAGTCCATAGGAGAGCAAGGTTCTTAAATGTGTGTGGTTTACCAGAACTCATCTAGCAGGAATCCTCAGTTAACTAGAATTTTTTCTTTTCTTCACTTGTATGACAGTTAAATTAAGAAGAAAAATTTATGGGAACCCCTGCTACTAGGATAGAATGTTGTATAGATTTTCTGATATGATCATTCAATAAGATTCTTTTTAAAAATTGTTCTCCTTTATCACAAGGGAGGGCTCTTTCTAGGGGGTGAATGGAAAATGTTTGTGATATAAAGAAAAAGGGCATAAATAGGATTTTTCCAAAAATCTAAAAACTTTAGTAAAAACAAGGATAAACTTCCAGAATATGCCCTAAAATCAATACAGATTTTCTGTACCATCTTGCAGCAATGATAAGACCAGTCACAGTTATAGATTCTTTGCGGTGGGTCTTTTTTATGCTCTATTTTCAGTTTTTTCTTTTTTGTGGGCTTCTGTTTTTTGAGGGAAGCTGTAACTTCAGAGGTTAGAAACACCAGTGAGGAATTTCCCTTCATCAATGCAAATGAGCAAATACTCTGCAGCTTCCTCTTAGAGAATTGCTTAGGGGCACTGCAAAGTTTATTGACTATACAATAGTCTTTAGAAATCTCTTAGTGCTGTGAGAAATTATGTTCAAAATTTAGCTGAGGTTCTACAAGATCTTAAATTGCCAAAGAAATAATGTTTTATGTACTTGTTAGGAAAATGAACTCATGCATTTTACTTTTTAAAACTTTGTGATGTTTTAGTTTGATAAAATACAACATTCCCAGCAAACATTCACACTCTTATGAAATGCACTCTTCATTCTCTGATAAATAACTGCAGTTGTTTTATCCAGTGTGAATTGGAACGTGGGTTGTATCCTTTATAAATTGGAGGGTACTGATACTAATGAAAAATGCAAATTAGAAAGATTTTTAGCACCAAAGAAAAAGGGCATAAATAGGATGATTTTTCAAAATAGGATATGTTGTGGGGGGAAAGTTTTTTTTAGTTAGTTTACACTTTAGAAGAACACTTTGGGCTTGGTTCACTTTATTTTTAAGGTAATTTATTTTATATAACATGATGGATTTTTAGGCTAAAAAAGAAATGTAATACTTTATTCCTACTTTTGTGAGCTGTGTAGGAATTTATTTAAATTATATATATTTTAATCAGCAAAAATTAACTTTATTTCTCTCCTTTCAACTTCCACAATTCTCTTTTAACAATTGAGAATGAAATAAAATGTCAAAATTCATATTATAAACATATATAGTCATGCAAAAAATTTGCATTAGTCATGTTCTAAAAATTATGTCTCTTCTGCCCTCTGAGTGATTTACCAGTCCATTAGGAGGTGGGTAGTTTGCTTCATCAGAAGTCCTCTGGAGGGGCGGCTAGGTGGCGCAGTGAATAGAGCACCAGCCCTGGAGTCAGGAGTACCTGAGTTCAAATCTGGCCTCAGACACTTAACACAAAAACTAGCCATGTGACCGTGGGCAAGTCACTTAACCCCAACTGCCCTCCAAAAAAAAAAAAGCAAAAAAAAAAGAAGTCCTCTGGAAACATGATTTGTCATTACACTGATCATAGTACCTAATACCTAATTTTAAAAAAGTTATTTGTCTTTATTATGGTGTTTTCATTGTATAAATTATTTTCCTGTTTCTATTCACTGTATTCTTCATGACTTCACCTAAGTTTTCCCAGGTTTCTCTGAAACTATGCCCTTCATCATTTCTGAGAGAGAGACAGAGAGAGAGAGAGAGAGAGAGAGAGAGAGAGAGAGAGAGAGAGAGAGAGCGCGAGCGTGTGAGTTTGACCAGGTCAATCAAGAGTAAGGTTCAAGTGTCAGCTGTGTTCTTCTTCCTCCTTGTTTGTATAAATATCTATTTGTGTACCCAGACTATATGAGATAATTTTCCCTAGGCTTTCTTTTCCTTCTTCCCCTAGTATATTACTTTTCTCTTCTCTTTCCATTCTTCTAAGATCACAAACATACCATTCCTAGGATTTTTCTTCTTAGGTTCCCTCTATGATCCCTGAAGATAATTAGGGGTCAGAGAAAACACATGAATTACATCTCCATATTTTAACATTGTGGCTTACCTTTGCTTAGTCCCTTATTATTGAGTATTCTTGTTGACCTTTTTATGTTTTTCTTCACTTCTCTGTCTACACAGCTGCGTACTTTTTCATTAGGAAAGATTGGAAGTCTTCTAATTATAGGTCCAGTGGAAAAGTGAGGGCTTGTGAACTTGCTCTGAGTGAAAATATGCCTCACTAGTCTAGGGTCAAGAATCAGCATGCCCACAGTTCCAGTTCAGAAAGAAGTCACTGTGTCTGTTGCATACAGGTTATAGGTGCTAGCTTTATATATTCATGATAGATGAACTTGTGACTTCGTTTTGTTTATTCCTGTGTATGTAGTAGGTGGTAGGTTTATGATGATAGCAATTCTCTTTATCCTAGAGTTGCAATGTTAGCTGTAACTAGCTGTCGACTAGAGTTTATAAGTTACAGTGGAACGCTGAGTCTTAGATAGAGGACCTAGGTTCAAATCTTTGAGCTCTTATTTACTTTGTGTGAACTTCAGTGAGTCACTTAATTCCATAACCCTCCGTTTTGTTATCTAGCAAATGAGGAGCTAAAAAAAAAAAAAGAAAGAAAATGAGGAACTTAGACTACATAAATGAAAATCCTTGTTCCAAAATTATAAAATGATGATCTGTGATCCTAAGGTTTTTCTTTTCTATACTGAAATAAGAATTTTTAATAAATATATGTAAAATCAAATTACATAGTATGTCACAAGCATACATTATAGAACAACATAATATAATATTTAAAATATAATAAAACAAAATAAATATTTTTTTTCAAATTTTCTATGAGATTCAGAAATTCTGTGGTTTATTTTTTGTTTCATTTTGTCCTTGAGAGTATATTTGCCATACTGAATTAAACCTAGGGTGTCTCCAACACAGTAATCCATATTTGGTAATGAGATGCTCATAATAGTGGTAATGATATGGGTTTGCAAAGTTAGCTTTCATGAGACTATTTTCTTTGTATTTAGCCCATAATATACATATTGTATATACACATATGTATACATAGACTTATGTATATGTATCATATTACGTGATATATATTATATATACATAGACTTCCACAAGGTAAAAAAACAAGTTGCTGGTCTGTGACCCAATGACACATGTAACTAGGCATGTCTGAGGCATGCTTAACAGAATTGTCATCTTTCTTTTTAACATAAAATATTAGTAAATGAATTGGAAGATATCTCAGAGGCTAGGTATATATGCCTGAAAGTAATCCCCTTTGCTGGGTCCCAGAGGCAGCCTCTGTTTGAAAACTTCTGATAATTGGGACTACACTATGTCCTAAGACAGTCCATTCCACTTTGGATCAGATCTAATTGCCCTGAAAATTTAGCTTTCTGCAATTTCTACATACTGTTCCTGCTTCTGTCTTCTGAAGCCAAATAAAGGAAACATCTTTGTTCTTCCACATAGCCCTTCTCATATTTAAAAGAGCTACAATATCTACCTGTGTCTTTTCCTCAGACTCACTGTTTCCAGTTCCTTCACACACTATTCTTGGGCAAATAGGTGGATGAGTTCCCCTGTGTATGTTTATACAGACAGCTCTTCCTTTTTTTTTTTTTTTGGAGGGAGAAGGTAGAGCAGTTGGGGTTAAGTGACTTACCTAAGGTCACACGGCTAGTTTTGTGTTACGTGTCCAAGGCTGGATTTGAATTCACGTCCTCCTGACTCCAGTGCCAATGTTCTATTCACTGTGCCACCTAACCACCCAGCTCTTTCTTTTCTTACTTCCTAGAATGACTTGTGTCTATATTGTCAAAATTTCATGATTGAGAACATTTTATCCTTCTCATGTTGACTTCCATTATGTATAGTACTTTAAGTTAATAAATAGTGTTTTAAGCTGTGACAACATATGCATCTTTTCTTCTAACTTAATTTTTACCAAAATTGTGAGTGCAAAATCAGACTAGGTTTAGCTTTCCTTCTTCTTTGCTGCATTCTAGCCAAACCTAATGATCCCTTTTTAGAATAATATTTTTAAAGGCATAAAATAAAATACATAAGATTACAAAGGAAGCTGAGTATATTAAAAATAATTATACAAATATTTTTTAAAAACAACAAATTCAGGGACCTCAGGTAATAACCCCAGGTCTGCAATGTGGCCATCAGCTAACAGTGTTCCGTGAGACATCCAACATCATTTAGTTCTCTGCTGGCATGTCCAACCATAAAGCCAGAATCCACATTCCTAGGATAGTTGGCCAGAAAAAGAAGGACTACTTTAAAGACTTTTGCTCATCTGCTAAAGTTTCTATGACCTTTATGCAGTGACAGAGAAGCTCATCCATACATGTCTCCTCAATGAGGAGAAAAACATTTGCAGTACAAAAACCAATTGGAATAGTGATACTGCTACCTTATGTGTGTCTCTTATCCCTTAACTCTTTCTTTATGCTCTCTTACACCCTACCTCTTAATTTCTTCCAGATTTCCCTATTTGATATAATTTAGAGCAGTGGTTCTCAATCTGTGGGTCCGACTCCTTTGGGAGTCAAACGACCCTTTCACAGGGGTTACAGGGGTCATCTAAGACCATCGGAAAACACATTTCTGATGGTCTTAGGAACCGAGACACTGCTCCTCTATCCTCTATCCATCTCCAGGCAGGTCCACCCACATGCAGATACGCCCACATATGAGTATTAAAGGGTCACGGCATTAGGAAGGTTGAGAACCATTGATTTAGAGGGGGCAAAGTACCATTATTTTTGTGCTCACATACAAAAAGAAAAGGACCTCCTGTCTTGGAATTGGGAATAGAGGATGGAAAAGCTAGGTATGATCTGACATGTACCCAAGATTTGGGGAGAATAAATTTCAGATATTTCCAAGGAAAGATGGACAGAAACCTAGAAGAGGAAGAGATATGGAAAATTGTGACCATAGACAAAACATTTCATATTTCTCCTCCTTGACCTCTTTGCAGCAAAGAGAAGTAGACTTAGAGATTGTCCAGGCCAACTCTTTCCTTTTGGAGATGGGCAGACTGAGCCCCAGAAAGGTGAAATATATAACCCTTATCTCTACTGCCTTACTTCTTGTTCATTCTTTAATCCTTTGCAATTTAGCTTCAAATCCCATAATTTGACTGAGTCTGTTCTTTTCAGGGTTACTTGGTGGCTTTTTCTTAGTTCTCATCCTTCTTGACCTCTCTGTTGCTTTTGACAGTGTTTGATTCCTCTCCTGGACACTTTCTCTTCTCTTGTTTTCTATAATCTTAGTTTTTCTTTTACTAGTTTAATCACACCTTTGCCTGATTATTGTCCATGTCCTATCTTTTATATGTATGCTTTCCTGGTCTCCACGCCCCCCTGCCTTCATCTACTAGTACCCTGTCTTATAGAACTATTGTGTATGTATTTTATATGTGTTTTTGTGGATACATATTGTCTCCTTTGTCCTTAAGGGCAAAGACTCCTCTCCCCCATACTCAATCCATTGTCAAGTCTTGCCAGTTCAGTTTCCAAACATCTCCCAAATATGCTCCATTTTTGCTGTTGGTCTCTTCCATTTGCAATAGTGCGTTCTCTCCATAACTGCTAAAGCAACCTCCGTAAAGTACAAGTCTGACTATTTCTCACCTACTCATAATTTATCCATGGCTCTTCATTACTTATAGGATAATATGGAAATTCCTCAGCTTGGCATTTAAAGCATTTTACAATCTGGCTCCATTCTGGAATTATTTTCCAGAACTTTTCCACATTTTTTTCCTTTACTCACTTGACCTGTGTGCTTTTCCTTTAAACTTGGTATTGAATCTCTGCTCCCTAAGCTTTTCTCAAAGCTGTCTGCCCCATGTACCTGGGAATATATGTCCTCCCTTCATCTTTTACTTAGAATCTTTAGCTTCCATCAAGGCTTAGCCCATGTTCCACTTCACACAAGAAACCTTTAGCGATCCACTTAATTGTTAGTGCTTTTTCCTTACTCAAATTTTTTTTTTGGTATTTACTTTGTAAATTCTTGTATCCCACACCTAATGCAATGCCTTTCATAATAGGCACTTAATAATTTTATGTTGAATATTGAATCCAATAGTGTGAGAATTTGAACTTAGGTTTCTTGATTACAAATTCAGTGCCCTTTTGACTCTACCATACTGGTTTGTTTTCTGTGAATCTTTTCTGGGTTCATTTTGTCTTTTTGAGATGGAGGAACCAGATCTAAACAGGGTATTTTGTGTAAGGTTATAGCAATAGATTTTATAAGTATTGAATGTCATTTATTTATTTCATTGCTTATAGTGTCAAACATTCTATTGGACCTTTTGGCTTCTTTGAGTTGTATTTGAATTGTTCAAGCAACCTTTTATATCGATACCCAGGTCTATAAGTAATAAACAATGTCCAAGAGCCCATCAACCAACAAATAAAATTTGAATTATCAACAAGTATAACTTTTATATTAGACTTGCTCACATTATAACTTATCTGTTACTCTTCTGCTCACTCACATGGCTTTATGAGATATTCTTACTGGTTAACACCACTGGGATTTTGTAAAATGAACGTGTTTTGGGTCTTTAGCATAGTTGAAAAACTTTTATTGAAAATGATAAATGATTATTGAGCCTTGGGGAAATTCACTGTTACATATCTCTACCCTCTATTTCATATCTTTAAACTAGTTAGTCCTCCTTTGATGACTAAAGTCTTAAAATGATTTGATTCTTTTTGAAGAATCAGATTGTTATTTTGATATTATTGTTTGCTCCTTGAAACCCTTGAGTTTTACATTTTTAGAATAGTAAGTGTTGTATTTAATAGAAGTTTTACTTTTTAATGGAATTTTGGCTTATTCCAATAAGGTGTTCAGGAAGGACATATTTACTACATTCTGGTATGTTCTTTTTTTCCATAGTGGGATAAATATTATCTATAATAAATATTATTAAATATCATTTATTTATTACTAAATAAATATTATTAAAAAGATTTCACATTTTAATTTTGACTTTCTGTGATATAGATGCTGATAATATTTGGGGTAGAAGGAACTTTGTAGATCATATAATCCAATTTCTTTATTTTGCAGATGAGGAAATCATGAGACATAGATGAAAGAGGCTTGTCTAAGATTCCAAAGTGAGGGTCAGTTAGTGGTAGGTCTGGGGCTACATCCTACGTTTCCTTACTCTCAATCCATGCCTGTTTCCACAACAATGCGCTACAATGCCCATGTTTTAGATGGCTTTGCATGTTCAGAATTCCGGGAAAGTGTATATGGTATTGTACTGGAACTGTGACCGATAATTTGATTCTGGTGATTTGTGCTGTAGCATTTAGGAATATGAGAAATTCAGGCAATTAAAAATACTGTTAATATTCTTTTTATATATTAAACATTATATGTATATGTTTATATTTGTATATAAATATGTATGCATGTATTTTTCGTTGATATAATTAAAATGACTTTAGGTAATATGTATACTCAATACAGCTGTGGAGCTTTTAAATTTATTTTTCAAGCTGATTTTTACATGTTGCCTCCAACTTGTTTAGACTCCTAGCCTACATTTGCTTTTGTCTAAAGACCTGTTTGTGTTCACGCTTGACAGAAATTTTTAGATTATTTCATATTTCTTACCAGCAGATGGCAGACTCCTCCATCCAGCAAACTTACCTGGCTTCATTCTTTTCAGTAGCAGTAATTTATATTGGCCTATAAAGTTCTAAAATGGCATAAGTAGCAGGAACATTAGTTCTAATGATTAGTTTGAGGTTCAGACATCCAATAATATAATAGTATGTTGACAAATTTCTTGCAAACTTAGAGAAACAATTTACACCAGCTCAGTGGAGTTGTTTGGTTGTTAGGATACCATTTAAGCCAGTGTCTAGTGGAACTGTGGAAGGAGCAATGGATTTAGATTCAGAAAACTGGGTTCGAATTCTGGCCCTGCCAACTGCTTTTGTGACCTTGGGCACATCATCCCTCTACCCTCAGCTTCCTTACCTCTTGTTTTAGAGGTCTAAAGGGTTTGACTAGATGGTCTTTGAACCAGCTACAAATCTATGATCCTATGATAGAAGTTGTGTGAGTGGAATTATTGTGCTTAACAAGAATTTAGTAACTTAGTCTTGTCAAGAGGAGCATGTCATGTTCTTGTAGCTGCACATTCACCATTTGCTTTATCTCCCCTAAATTCTTTCAAGTAATATGGGTTCAGTGTGTCTTTAGCTCATCATTCTGTTGCCAGGTGCTAATTGTCTATCCAACAGCTCTCACTGAAGAACCACTACTTACCTAACACATTATTAAACACACTGAGATTTACAGAGAGAAACATAAGAAATAATCTGTACCCTCAAGGAGTTTGCAGATTTTTGAGAAGACTTATACACTTAGAATTGATTAAATGGAAAGACATATTTCAGTACTTAGAGCATCCCTTTTTTTTCATCTTGGGTGCTTCGTCCACTGACACAGGCCACAGCCCCTGGTCCTCATGAGTTCCTATGGCAAAACAAACTCATCCCTTGAGGTTCAACCTTCTGGTGTTGAGCTTCAGTGAGGTTAGTCCTCATGTGATAGAAAGACAGCCTGTCAGATGGCCTATCTTGATAGGACCTTCCAGTCCTTATGTCCTTTGGGTATATACTTTTAGGAGTACCTTTTTTTTTTGTCTTTAGTTCCTTTGGCAGTCTGGTGGTCTGAGAACCCCTTTGTAGAATAATGTTTTTTAATGCATAAAATAAAAACCATAGGATTACAAAGGAAACCAAAGATTTTTTTCTTTCTAAGTAGAGATAGTTGGGGTTAGTTAATACAGAGATGGTTGGGGGAAGTTAGTGCAGATGGTTAGTGTAGAGCTTATTCATCATCTGGGGGGGATTATCTCTCCCTTGTTGTAAAGCCCTGTGCACTTTCTTCACCCCCACACCCAGCTGCCTCCACCACATCCTAAGGGATTCATGTGGTGTACTGTGAAGTAAACACAATTAGCATTTATTTCTCTTCCAGCATAATTTATTACTTGCCCTGGGCTTTTTTTGTAACATTGTTTTAAAATTGAGACAATTGAGTGAAGATTATGGAGTGGTTTTGAGGAAGGTTCTTCATCCCCATGTGACCTCCATTTTATGTCTGCTTTCAGAGAGGAGTTTCACTTGTGCTTAAAGTTTTATAGAAATACTACATCTTTCGATAGAGAAGTTGTCAACTTATTTGCTTGAGTGGGAAGTATTTCTGACCTTTTGTCTTTATGGAGAAAAGTATCTCCCCATAAAGAGCTTAGTGTCCCATTGCTTGCTGACTTACACATTTTAATTCATCAGTTTTACAAATACATAATTCTCAGGGAATGCTAGACTTCCTAATTCTTTTCTAGGGAACTGTGGATCTCAAGAGGCAACCAGAAGACAGGAAGAAGAAACTTCTGGCCCTGGGCTTTCCCCACATAGCTTGGTCGATCCTAGGGTCAGCAGGGGATTCCAAACCAGTAATCTTGAGTGGTTTAGGACAAACTAAAATTTTCACGATTCTTCTCATAAGTGGTAGGACACCCCTGAGGAGGCCTTGATCTTGTTAAACTAGTACTAAATCTTCTGCACGGGAAGCAAGTCTCCATAGTTAGATCACTAAGATCTCTAGATCACTAAAAACCTCTCAGACCCAGGATCCTTGAGATTTCTGAGCTATTTCAGGGACTGGAAGGGTGGATTGCTGGTGAGCCTAATGGAACTTCTCAGCAGATTGTTGGAAACACTTAAATCTTGGTCATTACAGCAGCTGGACATTAACACAGCCCACATCATGTGACATTTGTTTTATTTTTTTGAATTATTTTCTTCCTGTTGTCATGTCCAGATGCATAAACTTTGATTCCAAAAACAGAATATTTGAAATATATCCAACTGTTCAAGAGATGGAGACTTAACAAAGGAGGACTTGGTATGCAGATGATAAGCAGTGATACTTCAGCAGTAAGGAGATGATATGGCTGACTTACTCCAAGCAGTTATTCAAAAGAACAGTTTCCTTTGAGCAATTCATCACTCTTCCAAAAAACCTTCCCACTTCTTTAGATCTTTTCCAAGCCTGACAGGTGGCCACCAGAGCTAATATGGAGAATGCACATCTAATTTCCATGTGTAGGAAAGGGTGAGATTGGAGGGAATGTGTTTCTTCTCTGTTTTTAATGGTATTTTCAGTAACTCCCTGAGAAGTAACTTTATTAAATAGAGATATTTGCCTATTTTCATATTAATCATAGTATCTGATCAAACAAAATAATGTACTATATAAAACCTAGCATACTGCAGAAGTGTCAATTATTCTGTCTGAGTGACTTGTGGCTACTTAAGTAATGCTTTGGGGGTGGCTAGGTGAATAGAGTGAAAAGAGCACTGGCCTTGGAGTTAGGAGGAACTGAATTCAGATCTGGCCTCAGACACTCAATGTAACCTTTACTAGCCATGTGACCTTGGGCAAGTCACTTAACCCCAATTGCCCTGCCCTCCAAAAAACAAAAAAAAAAGTAATGCTTTTTACACATTACAAATTTGGGATATAGCTGTTTCTCTGAATAAACTGAAAATGCAATGAATATACATGTATTTCTACTTTATGTATATATACTAATTTAGAAAAAAGTAATAAGCTTTCAGCTGTGTGACATTTTTCTTTCTGTCATCTGATGGGAGTTCAAATTCTAGCTCAAAGTAAGTGATGGGAAGGAAGTAAAGCCACTGGGCTTGGGGTTGAGATGCAGTGATCTTATTTACAGTATTGGGACTTTAGCAGTGAAAGGGAAACTGCAGTAGCAAAGGGTAGGAGAATGCCCTCTGTGCTATTGAGGTTGAAGGTAAAAGGGTTTGATTAGGCACCAAAGATGTGCCTAAAACCCAGACACTTGCACTTGAACTTAAAAGGCTTTTTCCTGTAGAAAGTGTTATAAATTGTGGTTAGTTTCAATAATACTTTTGTGCTATTAGATTATATTAACTTAAGTAGATTTTTATGGGCTGGCCTTGGACCTTAACTATTCTTTATAATAATTTCTATTAGGATGTAAATGATTTGTTAAGGGGCTTTTGCAATATAACCTCTTTTTAAGTTAGAGGGTGCTTATAGTAGAATTAATATTATTACACTTAGATGCATACTTCATAAGATTATGTTGGACTCTTACATATTATCTAGTTCAACCATTGGTTGTTGTCCTTCATGCATGAAGAGGACTAAAATATTATCATTATGTTGGGGTCAAGGTACAGTGTGTCTGGCTCTGACTGATCAGACCAATGTAGTGTTGGAAGGCTTTGCCACAGGTTGGACACAATCTGTATGAATATTTGGAGTGGAAATACCTTTAAATTTATGCCTCTCATGTTTCTTTTGAGCTACTACAATTCAGCTTTGCTCATAGAGCTCAGCGCCTCCTTTGATGTAGGTATGCCATTCTGGGCAGTCCTGTGCCATTGTCTCCCATGTCTCACAACTAATACCACAGTTTTTTAAAGAGACTGAAAATGTCTTTGTATTGCTTCTTCTGACCTCCTGTGAGTGCTTGCCTTTTTCAGGTTCTCTGTAAAATAAACATTTAGGCAAGTGAATGTTTTACATTTGAACAATGTGGCCAGCCTATTGCGGTTGTGCTCTCTGTAGAAGGGCTTGAATGCTTTGTAATTTAGCTCAAGAAAGAACCTCAGTATCCAGTACTTTATTTTGCCAGGTGATGTTCAGAATCTTCCTAAGACAAATGAAGTGGAAACAATTCCATTTCTTGGCATAGTGTTGACATATTATCCAGATTTCACAGGTATACAACAATGAATTTATCACAACAGTTCTGTAGACCTTCAGTTTGGTAGGCAGCCTTATGCCTCTTCTCTCCTGTACTTTCCTTCTGAGCCACCCAAACACTGATCTAGCTCTGGCAATGTGTGTGTCAGCTTCATCATTTATGTGTACATCCCTGGAAAGTATGCTATTGGTGTAAGTGAACTTATCCCCAGTATTAAAAACTTTTCTATTTGCTGTAACCAGTGGTTCTAAATATAGACGGTATGGTGCTGGCAAGTGGAGAATCTCTGTTTCCTTGGTGTTGTCAGGCCAAAATTAGCACAAGTTGCAGAGAATTGATCCCTACTCTGTCGTATCTCAGCCTCAGAGGCCGCATTGAATGCACAATTATCTGTGAACAAATAAATCATGCACCAACTCTCTTTCCACTTTAGTCTTGACTTGTAGTTGTTTCAAATTAAATAATTTACAAATTGTGGTATGAATTGCCTCTTGAGCATCCTGAATAAATGGTCACTAGCCTTTACTTGAAGTCTTACAGTGAAGGGGAACTTAACCTGTTAAGACAGCCCATGACTCTTTGGCACAGCTCTGCTTGTCAGGGAGTATTTCTTTTTGTTAATTGAAATTTTTCTTTATAATAGTAATAAAATTTATATATGACATATATTTATATATGATATTTATGAGAAATTTACAAAGCCCCCTCTCCACAAAATCTTGTAAGACAGGTAGTACAAAAATTATCCCCGTTTTATTGAAGACGAAACAGATTCACAGAAGTGAAGTAACTCGCTCAGGATCACATAGCAGGTAAGGATCAGAACTAGGATTGAAACTCATGAATCACTTATTTCCAAGTTCATTAAGTACCTGGCTTAAGAAAAACAGGAAGGTGCTCTGAGTTAAAGAGGATCATAGATCAAGGTGTAAAGTCAGGCTGCTGTGAATGATGTCAGCTCTGAGGTTGGGGAAGACATTCTTCTGAGCAGCTGGGGAGCAGGGAGGAGATGAGAACGAGCCATGGTTGGATTGAGAATGGCCATGTAGTCAGTCCCCTGGTTGGGATGATTCTGCCAAAGTAACCATTCGTGTTACAGCTCTGTGTAAATTTGGCATAGTCAACTCAGAAGATTTTGTTGCTTATCTACTGTTGTAAAGGCAGTTCCAGTCTTGAGCAGGTGCAACTGGTACAGTCCTTTAAGAGGCCAGCAAAGCTGTTTTGCTCCCTAGGTGCTTGATATAATCAGCCCAGGGGAGGTGGGGTTAAAAGCCTTACCTTGCCTCTTGTCTACTCTCTCAGGAATTCCTTGCTGGTAGTGTTGACTCTCCAGAAGAAGCAGAATGTCACTTTAAACATCATATTGGTCTGGTAGGTTGCTGAGGTGGGGTAGAGGGTTGTACAAGGTCTACTGGCAGGTAGAATAGTACAGAGAGAGGTGGAACCAGGTTTAGGACTGGGGCTTCTGGAATCGCAGGTGCCATTTAACCTGTGTTTTGAACAGTTATGTGTGCCTCTGCACCCTATATCACATTGCCAGTGGTCTCTGTGTATCTTGATACTGGTAGTGGGAAGATTCAGAATACAAATGTCCCAGTGAAAGAAAAGACAGTCTTCTTAACCTTGGCTGTTACTTACATGGGAGAGGGAGAAAACCTGAGGGATTTGAGGTTTGGGGAAGATCCCTTGTCATAGCCCTGGTGTTGGGGAGAAAGAGAGATGCCCTGCCATCAAGGCACATGGTTCCAATTTAGCCCTTGATCTCAACATTCCCTAAATCAAAAGCTTGAGGAATAGATATGGCTCCTAAATCACTTGTCACAGCCTTGAGTGATGTCATGCTTCTAAGAAGAGAACTGCTTGACAAAATACAGCCCAAGGTGGGAGGGGACAGTGGAAAAGTAAAGCAGTGAGCTTTGTTGAGAAGGGGATACTTAAAAAGTGGAGATGCAGTCAAGGAAGCTGGACATAGAGAAATCTGCTTGGGGCCCTGAGTTCAGTTAGGCATCCCATGTGGGTGAAGTAGGGTGGATTTTTATCTATATCAAGTAACACCAGGTATTGGAGGCAAGGAATAGAGAGTTTAGACTTGGGTTATCTATCAAGGTTTAAGACTGGTTCTGATTCACTGGAGAGAATGCAGGAAGAAATTTGCAGCTGGAGAAAAGGAGTTTGGGGCTCTTATTGATGCTCTTACTTTGTTTTTTAAGCTTCCTGGGGGCCCCTTCATTTATTAGGTCAAAGTAGCTAATATATTCTTTACGTTGTTGTGGGAACTTTGGGTTGGAGTGATTTATAAGAGAGAAAGCACCACAGGCTGTGTAGGAGGAGAAGAGCATATTGGACTGCCCAGGGGCCCAAAAAGTTAAAAGCATTTTTAGGAATGAACCTTGTACAGATGGTGAGCCTTAAGGATAAGCTTAAATTTTCTCCCAAAGGAGGTATGGAACAGAAACTTCCTGAGAAAATTTAATGTAGGGTTCAAGACACAGGGTGCCTTTCAGTGGCCAGTAGAACTATGAGACAGTGGCCACCATCTCTGCCCCAACCCCAGAATCTATATCTGGCTTATTTTGTTTCTAATGGCCTTTCTTTCCTTCTGCTTCTACTCCTCTCTTCCATATCCAGGTTAGATCCATCCATCTCCATGGGTATTTTGTTGCTACCACCTTGTTATCGTCTAGCCTATGGAAAGATTGTTATAAGGGAGAGCTAATGTTTCTGGCCAGGGAGGTTGCCCTTTTTCCTCGTTGGGGGTATAAATTTGAGAGTACGCTGCTGGGGAAACCATGCCCCTGGTAAGAAGTGGGAGTTGGTCCTGTGAATATTATCTAGTGACTGGTGAAACCAACACCAGCTGTCAGTTTCTGGGAAGTCAGAGTTTGGCTTCATTTGGGTCATGGTCAGAATTTGGGATCAACCTTTGTTTCCTGGGAGGTTGTTTTGGCCTGTGGGATGAGCTGCTGCATTCTTGGACCTAAAATGCATTATGGAAAATTTTAAAAATTGGTTTGATTCTTCTCTTTGTTTCCACCACATCTCTTGTCCCTGTTCTTTCTAGAAATTCTCTGTGTGCTCTGGAAGAGATTTCTATTCCTACAAGAATCCCCATGCTACTGCCTATATAAAAGACAATTAAATGGAAGTCTGAGAAATAATAACAATGATAACATGTCTTCTATCCTTTACGTGACTCTTTAATTTTTTATTTAGTTAAATGGCTTTTCATTTCAATTTTTACCTTTCGTAACCGCTCATTCAATTTTTAAGCCTTGCGTTAGGCTAAAATAATAGGCATGCATTATGCTGAGTGCTAGGAATACTTTTGAGAGAAATGGATTTATTCACTTTCGTTCTGAACTTAAATACCAGATAAAGTGACATTTTGGGAAATATACATAGAAAAGGAAATGAGGATTATACATGAAACTGAATTTCTGTGATGTAAAGTTTATTTTTCAAGTATGTAATAAATTCAACATGTATCTTTCAAAGCTCTTCTTGCTGTGACTTCTGGCCTTCCTTCTGTTTTCTTCTGTGCATTTTTCTTTATTCAGTAACAGCTTTTTCTTTCTCCTTTGGTTTGGACAACTTTTATGCCTATCCTTTTCCCCCTTCATCCATCATTCCGCTACTGGAAAAAAAAGAAAAAACAAAGCCCGTGTAACAGACATTCATAGACAAGCAAAACAAATACCTATAATGTTACAGTCTGAAAATGTTTAGCTTACTCTCCATCTTTAGTCCATCCTCTCTCTGTCAGGAAGTGGGTAGCATGGTACATCATGGTTCTTCTAGAATCATGATTGGTCATGGCATTGATCAGAGTTCTTAAATATTTCAGCGTTTTTTTTTATCTTGATGATGTCATTATTGTACAAATTGTTCTGTTCACTTTACTCTACATGGTTGGGGGGAAGGAGGAGTAATGTTGAGAGAAACAGACAAAGAGTGTAACCCCCGGGGACAGACGCTCGCAAATAAAAAGAAATATAGATGTGGAAATTGGTAGAGTGAGACAGAGACAAGGAGAATAGCAGAGTCAGAGAGATATTGACAAAAATAGAAGATATTGTTTAAGTAATGTAGGGTGGGTGGCAAAGCCTGGGAAAATGAGGAAAAGTGAATAGAGATAAACACTTGAGAAAGGAGAGACATGGAGTCCAGGACACAAAACTGAACCCTGCTGTGAGGGTATCTCTCAGGGACGATATGGTAATAATAGTAGTAGTAGAAGCAGGAGCTTTTATACAGTATCTCCTATGTGCCAAACACAGTGCTAAACACTTTGTAATGGTTATCTCGTTTGGTCTTTACAACAACCCTGGGAGGTGATTGCTTTTATTTTCCTCATTTTACAGATGACTAAACTGAGGCACACAGAAGTTAAGTGACTTGCCCAGGGTCTTTCAGTTAATGTGTCTGAGGCTGGATTTGAACTGAGATCTTCCTGACTCTCTACCTGACACTCTTATCTACTGCACTGCACAGTCTGAGCTTATATGAGGGAGGGAGAAGAAAAAAGCTTCTCTGTCTCCATTTTATTTTTAGTTGACTCTTTGAGGTTCTGTAGATTCTTGTATCATCTATAAAAACTGATAGCATTCCTCCTATTTCTTTTTCTTGTCTTATTGCCGTAGCTAGTATTTCCACCACCATGTTAAATTAATTGTGGTGGTAATGAACATCCTTGTTTTGCAGTATTCTCTTATGGTGCAAGTTTCTAGTCTTTTTCTATTACAATAATGTTGGTTCTCAGTTTTAGATAGCTTCTACTTAACCATTTAGTCTTATTCTTCCTGGTGTTTTTGGCAGAAGTAGATATGTAAAAGATCTTTTTCAGCATCTGTTGATGTAATCATGTGGTTTTTATTATGTTTGTTATTAACATGGTCTGTTATGTTTATCGTTTTCCTAATATATTTATGCAACCCTGTATTCCTGGTATAAATTCAGTCTGGTCATAATACATAATTTAAAAAATATGTTGTTGCAGCTTCTTTGCTAATATTTCATTTATTATGTAACCACTGGTATTCATTCATGATATTATTTTATAGTTTTCTTTTTCTCCCTCCAGTTGAGGGATTGAGACCATATTTGTATCATTGAGAGTTTGGAATGCTCATTAGGGATACTTTGAAAGTTCTAGCATTTCACCTGTGAATGGTTCTTTTCACCTATGCCAGTCCCAAACCCTTAAAGGCTTGACTGTGTTGGCTTTCATCCTCTCTTTGGTTCCTGGTTTTGAGAAGGAGAATAACTGGATCACTTTCTGATGTGAGCTTTTAGCACATTTCTTTTGTACCT
Organism: Pseudocheirus occidentalis; assembly: GCA_028646575.1. NCBI lineage: Eukaryota > Metazoa > Chordata > Mammalia > Diprotodontia > Pseudocheiridae > Pseudocheirus > Pseudocheirus occidentalis. The sequence goes on along the minus strand of CM053595.1, from coordinate 146,155,733 downwards.
TTCTGTGTAGATGACTGTGAAAATAGTCCATGTTGTACTCAGTGCTCAGGGCTCTCCTGTTGATTTTTACAGGAACCTATATGATATTAAATGAACAAAGTACATCTTCATCAAGAACAGTTTATGCCAGACTAATTTACTTTTTTGATACTTAATAGACTGATAAATCAGGATGAGGCTGTAGATATTGTTTGCCTAAATTTTAATGAAGCATATGAGAGTCTCATGTTGTTGAGGAAAAGATAGATGTGACCTACATAGAAAACTAACTGAATGCGTGGATCCAAAAAGTAACCATCTATCATTTAATGTTATTTTGAAAGTTCTTTGGTGAAATGCCCCAGGGATCTATTGCTTGGTCTTACAACTGTTTTAACTGTTTTTATGAGCAGCCTGGATAAAGGTACAGATAGTGTACTTACCCAAATGTAGATGATATAAATCAGAGAAGGGTAGTTAACTTACTGGATGAAAGAATTAAGATCTATAATACCTTGACAGCCTTGAACATTGAGCCAAATCTAAGAAGATGAAATTTATTAGGGATAAATATAAAGCCTTATATTTCATTTTAAAAAATCAGTTTCAGAAATTCAAGATGAGGAAGCATGGCCAAAAAACAGTTCATCTAAAAAAAATAGAATCTGGGGATTTTAGTGTATTACATAAACTGAGAAAATAATGTGACCTCAGAATCTTCCTCAAGACTTTTCTTCTTTATGCTTCATATATAATAAATTGCTAAATCTTATCAATCATATCTCCATAGCATCTCTTGAAAATTTTCCTTTCTCTCAATTGCATTTTCCCCATCTTAGTCTAATCCATTCTTCCCCTGGACTATTAAGATAGCACCAATAAAAATTATCACTATCTTTTTTGCCATCATGTTCATTTCTGAATATATTGCTTCTGCTTCCCCTATTTAGTGGTCAACAGTTTTAAAAATTACATTAATTAGTTTTTGGGAAAAGTCAGCACCTTGAACTTCAAAGAAAATACAGAGAAAATACAAGCAGAGAAATAAAGACCAACAGACAGGTCTTCTAACTGTTTGAGAAATTAGCACAGATCAACAGGCAGATCCAGCAGTCTGACCAAGGCAGTACATACATAGTTACCAGAGAGAGGAGCACCAACATCTGGGTTTTTTAAAACTGGCTGCCCAGAGTCTCATCTGGCCAAATCACAAGAACATTCTTCCAATGAGTCACCCCAAAAGCAAAATGCTAACTTCAAAGTATATATACACTTCCAGGGTCAGAGGACATCATAACCCTCTGTGACCCACTGTCTTATTGCAAAGTAACAAAAGGTGTGGACCTTCCTGAAAAGCAATCCTCCCCTAATCAAGCTTCTCTCATGGGCTCCATGTGAGGCCTATTAATGGACAGGGAAGGTCTTATATCCCATTAACATTACAACTATGTGATCCAGATGATACACTGATAGACAAGCACTATAGGTCTTCTATCCAAGTGCACATTGTAATCTGGGCAAGAAACATTCTTGAATTATTTGTCTTTTTTCTGTGGATAGTCAGTTAAAACTGTTCTGAGTGTTTACAGTTTGGAAGAGGGGAAGCTGTGTGAGGAAAGATAATGTATTCAGGTTTAAGATGTCTGTAGGACATACAGTTTTAAATGTACAGTAGGTAATTGTTGCTATGGAGCTTAAGTGCAAGGGGCTAAGAAATAGAGTATAGATGGAGACAAGAAGAGGGCTTACAATTAAATTTTCAGGAATACCTATAATTAGGGGAAATAATATGGATGATGGACCAGCAGAGGAGACTGAGAAGAAGTGGTTACACAGGAGATAAATCAGAAGAGAGATAATGGAATCACAAAAACCCAGAGAGCAGAGTGTCTTCAGGAGGCTAAGGTGATCAACAGTATCAGATACAGAAAGTAAGTTATTAAATGCTTACTATGTGCAAGGTATATGTTTTGCACACTGTGGGGATAGAGATAGAAACAAAAATAATCCCTGCCCTCAGAGAGCTCACATTCTAATAGAAGAAACAACATAAAAGCAATGATGCATACAAGATAGATATAGGGTATTTTGGAAGTAATCTATGGTATTATAGTAGCAGTAGCTCTGAGAAGGCAGTAGCAGTGGGAGAGAAGGAAAGGATCTGGGACAGCTCTCTTGAAGAAGGTCAGATTTGAGTTGAGTCCTAAAAGAAACAAGGAGGCAGAGGTGAGGGGGCAGAGACTTCCAGGTATAGAGAACAGCCAGTGAAAAGTTATGGAGTTAGAGAAAGAGTGTCATATTCAAGGAACAGCAAGAATGCTAGAGCTGCTATGGGTTGGGGGGTAAAGTATATAAGACCAGAAAAATAAGGAGCAAAGTTGTGAAGGGCTCTAAGGGTCAAACATGACTATATATAAATATAGACTGGATAGACATTAAGAAGGGTGAAGATTGAGAAATGGGTAGTTTTTACAGTTAAGAGATCATTGGTAACTTCTGAGAGAGCAGTCTCAGTTGAGTGATGAGATGGTAAGCCATACTACAGAGCATTTAATGCAAGGAGGAGTGGAATCACTGATTGTGGATGGCTTTCTCAATGAGTTTAGCCATAAAGGGAGGTGGGACAAAGACAATAGTGGGATAGTCAGATCATACGAGGGTTGGATTTTTCCCCCTTTCTTTTACTGGAGGAACACATCTGAATAATGTAGGCTGGAGAAAAGAGAAGAGGAAACTTTTGGTGAATGACCTCAATTTTTTCAGTGACATGTAAGGCCAAGGTTCTCAGCAGAGAGGGAGTGGGGAATGGGTACCAAGGGAAATTTGAGGAAAGATGAGAAAATTTTGAAATAACTACTGTGATGAGTGGGATAGAAAATCAGTTAGGGATATATAAAAAGATTGCTTTGCTGCAGTGAGAGCCCAGTTGAAATTATTTAACAAAAGTTTGTGGTGGACCTAGTCAATTTACTTTTGTGATTTTCTTCTGCTCCATTCAGTAGCACATAAATAAGAATTAAGACAGCAGAGGGTGGAAGTAATACAAATTTGAGGATCAGCAAGACATGTCAGTAATAGTATAAGGAAGGAAGGAGTTCAAGTCTGATAGTGTTGTATTTAATTGGTAGCTAGTGAAAAAAACTGAGGGTTGTGGAGGGACTAGAGATTTTAAAGTGAAGAACAGTTTCGCAAGTCACAAAACAGAAGGAAAGATAGAAAGATAGGGGACTATGATCATAAAATGGAGTTTCATAGTTCATGAACATTGAAATAGGATACTTATGGGTGATGACCATCTGTTTGTAACTAAGGTGGAATAGAAGAGTAGGTCCAGAGAAATGAGTGAATGGAGGAACTCAAAAGTTAAAGCTTTTGAGAGCATATAATATATTTATTGAAGTCCCCTAAAATTAAGTCAGGAATTGGAATGAAAAGAAAGATTGTGGACTACACATTAAACTCATTGAGGGAGGAATGAGAGTGTGCTAGGAAACAGTAAAAAACAGTTATCAGAATGTTTATTGGGTGATAAATATGGATTGATTGAACCTCATAGGAGGAAAGATTACAGAATAATGATAGTAGAAGGAGACTCTAGAAGATGCAGTGGGGAACGAGGCATTATTCGTACTCTTGTACCACAACCAGTGAGGCAGGGGTATGAATGAAAGTTAAATCAGTACTGGAAAGAGTCACATCCTATCAGAAGGGAAGTTGGTTTCAGTGAGTGCCAGAAAATGGAAGGAGTGGGAAAGAAAAGGTTTAATATGAAAACAAGCTTGTTAAATGTAGAGTAGGCATTTCAGACAGAACAATGGAATGAGTGGGTAGATCTGACATAGAATTTTGGAGGTGGGATATAGTTTAAGGTGATGGGGAAAAAAAGATTGGTGAGAAAGTGGTAAACCTTATCCAACTAATTGACTCCCTGAATAGATCAAATAGAAATCAGTGACTCTGTAACATAGCAAAACGAATTAGAACACAATTAAATCATTGATAAATGAAGAAAATTAAAGATATCTGACTAAAAAATATATAACAGCTGGAAAACAGGTCAATGAGAAATAATTTAAGAACCTTTGGACTTCCCCAAAACCATAATTAAATAAAAAAGCTTAGACACTATATTTCATGAAGTCAGAAATGAAAACTCCCTAGATCTCTTAGAACCAGAGGTCAAAAAGTAAAGATAGAAAGAATCTGCTGATGTCCTGACAGCAATCCTTAAAGGAAAAGTCCCAGAAATGTCATAATTAAAATCTAGAATTCACACATGAAATAAAAATATTGCAAACATACTGAAAGAAGGAGTTCAGTACCATGGAAACTTACCTGGGACCACAGAAGAACTGAGAGCTTCTATTACAAACAATTAGAGATCTTACAATACAGTATTACAAAAGACAAAAGATACAGGCTTACAGTTAAGACTAACTTACCCTGCAATATTGAGTGTACTTCTACATGACGGAAAAAATCAGGACTTTAGTGTAATTAGAAGACTTTTAAAGTATTTCTGATGAAAAGAACTGAAATTTGAACTATGAAAATCAAACACAAGCATCTAGGGAAACAACATAAAAGATTATTTGTGCAACTAGCTGGCAGTATGTGATGATGTAGGGTTAACATACTAATAGGGAGAGAAGAAACAAGTATCTCTTCAGGATTTTAATGTCTTTAAAGGGTATTGAAGGAGTTAATAAGAAAATCAGAAGTCTGGGGGGGG